>CM033475.1:180245116-180319927 GCA_019447015.1 Hymenochirus boettgeri | reverse complement strand
CTGCTGGACCAATAAGAGTGAAGCTGGGATCTAGCAGAAGCCCCCAAAGTATTTCTATATAACTGGAAACATTTCCTTAGTGCAGGTTCTTATGAATAGAGATGTCCGAACTTCACAAAATCCGGTCCGCTCGAGGATCCGCGAATTTTCGAAAAAATTCGAAAATTCTAAAATCCGCGAGCGGACCCGTTAAAATTAAAAATACCCTTGAAATAACGAGATTTTTCGTATTTTCGAAAATTTTCGAAATTACGAGTTTTCGCGTATTTTCGGAAATTTTCGAAATTACGAGTTTTCATGTATATTTTCGAAAATACGTATGTAAGGAATTAAGAGAAATCCATGTATTTTCGAAAATTTTCGAAAATACATGTTTTCCCGTATTTTCGAAAATTTTCGAAAATACGTGAAAACTCGTAATTTAGAAAATTTTCGAAAATACGAAAAATCCGCGAATCAGAAGTTCGGAAGGCTGAAAATCCGGAAAAATCCGCCGTTTGCGAACGGGATAAATCCGCTGCGGATCCGGGTTCGGATCCGCGAACCAGCCATCCCTACTTATGAATAATCCCCAGAGAGTCACTTGTATGGGTAACTGACAATGTCACACCAGCTTTTCGCCCTTACATTTAGAAGTACAGACTCATTATTTTATTTACCATAGCACTCTCTTAGGTAACACCTGCCCCCTTAAATGGCAACAGAGGGTCCCAGAATAGTAATACAGGGTCTTAGAGGGCCAAGTTGGATTATATGCGGCCATTGTGCCTGCAGCACTATCATAAATAAAAGGCAGAGTGCTTTATTTTCTGGCATTTATTTCTATTAATCCATTAAAAAAAACAATAAATACAGTAAAAATTTCCCCGGTCGCATTTTTTTGTATTAAACATATGGGGTATTACCCGTAACACAGACTGCAGGCCTCTCTATGGTAACACCAGCCGTCCTATCCTTAATAGCGAACCTTGTGGGTTTTTCCACTCTCAGTTTCCATATGTACAGTGGTTGCAAAAGTATTCAGCCCCCTTGAAGTTTTCCACATTTGTCACATTACTGCCACAAAATATGAATTCAATTTTATTGGAATTCCATGGAAAGACCAATGCAAAGTGGTGGTACACGTGAGAGTGGAACTAAAATCATACATGATTCCAAAAATTTTTAACAAATCAATTACTTGTTATTGAACTGTGTATTGTCACTTATTTAATTATTTTATATTTTATTTCCATAGAAAATAGAGTTAAAGTGTGGTCCAGGAGACAGAGACCCAACAGGAGAACTCATACAGATGGCAGTATAGAGGTATTATTTCTAATGTAAAAGTCTTCTCAAATACTATCGGGGATTTAAACCCGTGTGACTTTAGCTCCAGCTATTAGATGAATTAGCCACAAAATAATTATTGAATGCCATGCAATGTCTATGTGGATGTGAGGACACCTACATAGCTACAGTTATTCTAGAGTTTAAGTCACATTAACCCTTTCTAAATAGGTCAAAGACACTTTACAGTTAGAATTTACCACTGCAGCTTTGCATAAATCACCCTGAATGTGTATTACCTTGTTACTTATAATGATGAAGTTAAAACCCCAATATAATACGTTTCAAAACTTTTGTCCTTCATCTTTATTTGTGAAAACACAATGAGCAGCAGTTTCTTATGTAAAATTTCTATTGGACAAATTATTGACCTTTGGCAATATGGAATATTTGTTACATGGTCACCATATTAAGCCATTCAAATGTCTTTACAAATTGAAAGTAATTGCAGGCATTGTCTCATTATTTCTTATCTTTTCTTATGTATTCTTTACCCTTAACCATAACCACATTGGTATTATAAGTATTTCTACATTGGCTTGCTGTGATTGCTTATTTTACATGTGTTTGTTTAGTCCCTAAAGAGGAAATATCAGAAGAAAGCATGGAGGAAGAAGATCATGCTGGCATTGGTATGTGATCTATCTATCTATCTATCTATCTATCTATCTATCTATCTATCTATCTATCCCATATCTATCTATCTATCTATCTATCTATCTATCTATCTACCTACCTGTCTGTCTGTCTGTCTGTCTGTCTGTCTGTCTATCTATCTATCCCATATCTATCTATCTATCTATCTATCTATCTATCTATCTATCTATCTATCTATATATCTATCCCATATCTATCTATCTATCTATCTATCCCATATCTATCTATGTATCATACAGAAAAACTATCTCTTTGCCAACATTTAACATGATTTTGTTTTGTCCCTAAAGAGGAAATATCAGAAGAAAGCATGGAGGAAAATGATCAGGCTGGCATTGGTATGAGATCTATTATCTATCTATCTATCTATCTATCTAATCTATCTATCTATCTATCTATCTATCTATCTATCTATCTATCTATCTATCTATCTATTCTATCTATTCTATCTATTCTATCTATCTATTCTATCTAATCTATCTATCACACAGAATTACTATCTCTTTGCTCATTCATATCATTTTTTATCATGAAAGAAAGACTAAATATGAGGAGTTGTAGAGGGTATTTTTTTTTATTTAAAAAGCCTTTCTTATATACACAATCATGTATCATGTTCTGGTTAAAAAAAATGTCCGCAGCAGCTTTTTTCATATTAGAACTGATACCTGTTATTTCATCATGGACATAGGATTATAGTGCGTTCCCCAGGTGGTATTCACTGGTGTACAATAAACCAAGATTCATATTTATATAAAATCATAAGTATAAGAATGTTAAATGTGTCATTTTATGCTTGTATGTGACAATATATTGTGTATGAAAACTCTCATTATCTTCCTGTAGAATACACCTGAACAGAAATTCCTGCTGCTGAACCAATAAGAGTGAGCTGTGGATTCTACAGAAGTCCCCAATGGTAATTTCGTATCATGGAACTTTCCTTAGTGCAGGTTCATGAATAAATCCCCAGAGAGTCCTTTATGGTGTACTGCAATGTCACACCAGCTTTTTGCCCTTACATTTAGAAGTACAGATCCCTTATTATTTTCATTTGACATAGCACTTCCTTAGGTAACACCCTGCCCCCCTTAAATTTGGCAACAGAGGGTCACCAGAAATCCTATAATACAGGGTCTTAGAGGGCAATTGGATTATACTGAGGCCATTGTGCCTGCAGCACATCATAATATAAAAGGCAGAGTGCTTTATTTTCTGGCATTTATTTCTATTAATTCATTAAAAAAAAATTGTATTTTCATAGTTTCCTCCTCATTTTCCTTTCAGCAACATCCAGAAAAATCAAACTAGAGAAAGTCTCGGATTTGTCTAAAGAGAAAATTCTGTGGTGAGTTATTTCATTATGAAGAAACGGTTACGCAGTAATGTGTCTCACCTAATGGGGTGTACTAACAGGGGAGGAGCAACCACAGGAGAGCCAGGATTAGACGAGTCGAAATATAGAGTACTCCAGCACACTGCCTTTGGCTGTCGCCAACAATCAATGGTGCAATCCTCCTGCCCTCTACTCCAAGGGCCAAGGAACCCAACAGTAAACAAATATAGAAGCACACTATAAGTGATTCAAAATTATTGGACAAACAACATACAATGTTTTGGACCCACCTTGTCCTTTCCTCAGGACAGTATATAAGGAAGGGACCAGCGTGTTCACCAGTGGACTAATTCACCCGCAAACTTCCACAGGTCACAGAATTGCATGATCTTTATCCACTTGGTGAAGAAGTGTTGGAAACCTGAGAGGTTGACCGTCACACATGGTCGTTGAAAGAGATTACCATTGACGCGATTCATGCCTCCACCTACCCCCGCTTTGGCGAAGGTGGGTGAGTCCCTGAAGATCCCAGGCGTCTATAAATCTCTGCGTTGCTGGACGTATCTGGCTGCAGTAGACTCTCTGGTTGGGGCCACCTGGCCGCGTTCATCTACCCAGTAGACTGCAGCAACCCCAGGGAACTGGTAAGACAAAACCGAGTTGGGTGGGGGGTCTGGTAAGTGGAGCCAATACTGCAGGCCAAGGCCGACCAGTTACCACGGTTAGAATTAGACCTCTGTGTACAATGTTGGCGATGATAAAGCTGTGGGGACATATTGTGCGAACTGTCCTCAGGCGCGTTTAACTGATGGAGTGAATACACTTGTTGCGGTCCTTCTTTGCGCAACCTTGTGATGTCTCCCAAGCACTGATCTCATTTGGCGGTGGTGAAAATTCTGAAGAAATGTCCAGGCCCTACTTAGGACGCTGGTAGCTTTGGGGACCAGCTGGTACCTGCCAGTGTGGTGGACAAGTCCTTGCTTGGGAAGCCATCGGGTCACAGTACCATGGTCATGGGGACTCTAAATATAACCCCACCGCCCTTCTCACCATTGAACGAACTGTGACCGGCACACTCAGGAGGTAGTCGTAACCCAAAAGGCACACAGCGCGTCATACTGGGGAGGGTACTTGCCTTTTTTGGAACTTGTGGAAGGGGTTAGTGTTAGAGGCTCAAGAGTAGAATCTAAAAAACGACATAGAATCTGATAATAATCAAGGTTTTTTCCCCATTGGAGGTGTTTGCTGGAGAGAGTCGGAGGTGTAACCCGGAAACCTCTGACTACTCGATTCTACGGAGCTGGGGTTTTTTTCCAGGATAACTTTGGGAGTGCCCAGCTGAGGATCATAAGCTGGCTAAAGCGTGGGAAAATGGTCAAGTGTTGGACGGGGAACCCCAAGTGATAGGGGCCGAGAGTTTTTCCTCCTCATTTGGCTGTACAGTCAGATTTGTACAGTTTTGTAAATTCAGGGGAGTTGGTTGTGGAAGAGCTCGTTGTCCCCAAGTCCTATCGCAGAATGGTCATAGACCTGGCGCTAATAAACATCCCCTGGGGGGTCATTTGGGTACAGAAAAAGACCAAGGACCGAGTCCTGCAACGATTCTTTTGGCCGGTGTACATGGGATTGTAAACAGCTTACTGTGAGTCCTGCCCCGAATGCCAAGGTGTGCCCCCGGCTCCCCATTTTCAAAGTCCGCTAGTGCCCTTACCCATTATCGAAGTTTCCCTTTGAAAGGATAGCCATGGAACTAGTGGGCCCACTGGTTCGTTCGCGCGTGGTCACCAATACATTTGGTGGTTTAGACTATGCCACTCGCTGTCCAGAAGCCATTCCCTGAGAAATACGTCATCTAAACTGATGCACGTGAGCTGTTCCACTGTTCACCAGAGTAGTTCCCAAAGGAAATTTTGACAGACCAGGTACACCATTAGGTCTAAATGATGAAAGAAAGTGTACAATGATGAAGATAAATCAGATTCGTACTTCAGTGTACCACCCTCAAACAGACGACTTGTGGAAAGATTCAACAAAACCTTAAAAATATGTTAAAGAAAGTAGTGGACCGGAATGGCAAAGATTGGGATTGCCTTCTGCCCTACTTGTTGTTTGCATTCGGGAGGTACCTCAGTCTTCCAACAGGTTTTTCGCCCTTTGAGCTGATGTACGGGCGACACCCACGGGAATTCTAGACATAGCTAAAGAAACCTGGAGCAAGAGGCCACCCCTTACAGAGTGTTATTGACATGTAGCTAGTATGCAAGATAGGATTGCAGCAGCAATGCCTTTGGTCTGAAAGCATTTACAACAGGCCCAGGAGGCACAGTCGGCAAAGGTGCGAGCTTTCACTCCGGGGGACCGAGTCTCTGGTGCTGGTTCCACAGTGGAAAGCAAGTTCTTGAAGTGGTCAAGGTCCATATGAGGTTTTGAAAAGTCGGGGAGGTGAATTACTGGGTTTATCGGCCAGGCAGGCGAAAGCCATAACAGATATACCATGTGAATTTACTGAAACCCTGGAAAGAGAGGGTGGCCCTGCAACTTGTGTAACAAACAGTGAAATTCCACCGGCACTCACTCTCGCCCAATCCTTGCCGTGGCGCGTCCGAAGGTCCCACATTAATACATCCACAACATAAATCCAGATAGGGCGGCACTTGCTTCATTAAAAATACTTTAACTTTATCATTGCTGTTAAAAGAGGTTCTTCTCGGCCACAAGGCTCATATGCAAACAATGTACAAGAAGAAGTCTTTTGTTCCTGTAACATTGTTTGCCTTTTGAGCCTTGTGGCCGAGAAGAGCCTCTGTTTTAACAGCAATGAAATAAAGTTAAAGTATTTTAATGAAGGCAAGTGCTGTCCTATCTGGATTGGCCCTTGCAACTTCCCAGGCTACTAAAGAACCCACAAGGGGGGATAGAGCTTGTTAAGGTGGCTGGTACGTTGTCCGCTTCACAGAAACAGGAGGTCCGAGGGTTCCTCTTAAGGAATCGGGAGGTATTCCGTGAACTCCGGGTTTGTACCAAGTCATCAGGCATGACATAGTGATGGAGCCCCAGTACAGGTCGCCCTTAAACCTTATAGAAAACCTGAAGCTCGTAGACAGGCCATAGCAGGGGAAGTCGAACGAATGCTGGAACTGGGGGTAATAGAGGAATCCTACAGTGAATGGAATAGCCCCATAGTTCTAGTTCCAAAGCCTGACGTTCCCTTCATTTCTGTAATGATTTCAGGAATGAACAATGAGGTATCACAAATTTGATGCCTACCCTATGTCCGAGGGTAGATGAGTTAGTCCAAAGGCTGGGTCCCGCGAGATATGTCACTACCTTAGATCTGACACGGGATACTGGCAGGTACCCTTAACTGAATCAGCCAAGGAGGAAGACGCCTTCTCGACTCCCCAAGGACTGTTCAGTATTTTAGGATGCCTTTTGGTTGCAAGGAGCCCCAGCCACTTTCAAAGGATGATGGACAGATCCTTAGGCCACATCAACAGTATGCTGGGCCTATTTTGGATGACGTCTTGTCTTCTGTTAATTGGGAAAGCCACCTTCCAGGCCAGGGTCCTGGATGCAATTAAAAGGCGGGGCTGACGCAAACCCCAGAAGTGTGCAGTAGGTTTGGAGGAGGCCCGCGTATTGGGGTACACAATTGGGAGAGATCTGATTTAGCCCCAAGTGCAGAAAGTGGAGCCATTAGGACTGGCCCGCCCCCCACCACGAAAAAACAGGTTAGGACCTTCTTAGGTTGGTGGGGTATTTATAGGATGTTCATTCCAAATTTTGTCTACTTTGGCCAGTCCCATTACCAACCTCACAAAAGGGAAAAGTTCGTCCATGATTTCATGGAGATGTGAGGCGGAAGAAAAATTTCAAGGCTTAAGGAGGCTTTGTGGCAGGGGTCCAGTCTTGGTCACGCCCTGATTTTAAAAAAGAATTTTCTGGTACAGACAGATGCTTCAGCTGTCGGTTAGAGCGGTTCTGTCCCAAGTGGTCAATGCAGAGGAGTACCCGGTTGTGTATCTAAGTCGAGGCTGACGGCAGCCGAGGAAAGATATAGTATTGTGGAGCGGGAGTGTGTCTGGCAATTAGGTGAGCGCTCGAGGCTCTACGGTCTATCTCTGGGTCGTCGCTTTCGCCTCATTACCGATCATGCTCCTCTCACCGGATGTCTCAAAATAAGAGAAAAAAATGCAAGGGTAACACGCTGGTTTCTGGCGTTACCCTTCAATTTTCGGTGGAGCACAGAGCTGGAAGACTGCATGGCAATGCAGATGCTCTATCGAGGTCATCTGCCTTGCTGCAGACTGTTGTCCGATCTAATGGGCTCGAACAGAAGGGGGGAGTATGTGACAAAGTCGATACCCATAGTCGAATCGATTTGTCGCAGGTTGTGGTGGAGGAGGGGTATATTCCCACTGGGGTCAGACGCTACATTCTCACCATTTGTAGCTGATACCTCACATACCTAATTATTCTACATATCTTCCATTTTGAAAATCGGTTGAATTTTATACCCATTGTACTTCTGCTGTTGACATTAGTGAGCTGCCATTTCACGGATCGTGCAACGGTCCGTCTTCTTCCCAGAATGCACACTGCCCTGGAATG
Source organism: Hymenochirus boettgeri (assembly GCA_019447015.1). Lineage (NCBI taxonomy): Eukaryota > Metazoa > Chordata > Amphibia > Anura > Pipidae > Hymenochirus > Hymenochirus boettgeri. Next base: position 180,311,994 of record CM033475.1, on the reverse strand, counting down.
TTCCTATACAGTAATTCTACTGATTGATTGAAGTGAGATATGTGGTTATTCAATCAGTTTTATTGTTAAAATGGTGCTAATTTTGCCCAACCAATCAGACCTATTTAACATTTGAAAGCTAACATCTGATTGGTTGGGGCAAAATAGCACCATTTTAATGATAAAAAACTTTTATTGAACTCTTCACCTCCCATTTGAGATACCCGTTAAAAAATACTATATGAAGAGCCCGTAGATCAAACAATAAAGATGGTTAAAAATCCATAACAAAAGTATTTACCCTTCTCCACAAGGGAATCATATGTATGTATGTAGTACATATTACCACTGTTCCCCACTCCCAGCATACTGTAGATTTAGCACAAGCTTGAAACACACAAGTCTCTGAAGTAAGATTACTCTAAACCCCAAAGAAACACTGAAGTTGATAAGTCACCACCGTGGCTAAGTATTATACTTTGCTGCCCAGTACTCATGGACTGGACCGAGTACACCTCTGCTCAATGAAAGACTTTTTCAATACACTCTGAGACAGTAATGCAAGGCTCCATAACTTTGCTCTTGATGCGCGACTGTGCAACGGAACTGCTGCTCCACTTGGTCTTACTGAAAACGTTTAGTATTAAAATCCTTTTTCTGACCGGCCAATATATTTGGGCATATATAAAATAGTTTTAAAGTACAACTATATCTCATAAAATGGGAAAAAAGTTAATTGTGGTATGTATGTTGTGCTAAGTTCCCCAACCCTCCCCTCACCTTTTAAAAAAAAAAAAAAAAAAAAAAAGAAAGAAGACATACAAGAATGTAGAAAATTCCTACTTTGAAGTCCGGCTCTTAAGCCACGAAAACTCTGAAAGCTCTGGGCCGAAAGTATAGTCGCACTATTAGCAAGTTGTGAGATAGGGAGGGTGAGGAGTTCAGCAAAGCTGCAAGCTCCTCACCAATCAATGGCACATTCTAATTAATTAATAGTTGTCATTTAAGATATTCATTCAAAAATTTGGCCCTTAGAGCATTTGAAGTTTCAGTAGTCTGTAGGACAGTGCACACTATTGGGGGGAAAAAAGAAATAATAAAGGGAAAAGATGTCAGAAATTGTGCCACCCCTACGTTGATTTGTGTCCTATGACCAGATCAATGCTAATTACATCTAATGGTTCATACAAGTGTGTGTTATTAGCTACGGTATTATTGCAAATAATTATATTTCATGCAACGTGGTGTTGTATTTTAATCAATGCGTTATTATTTTTAGGCTTTTGAAATTACACTTTCTTCAAGTGGATAAAAAGGATAGTACCAGAAGATTGCCGTCAGAAACCCATACCAGACACACAAAAGATACTTCCTTTACACAAACAGGACAGATCTTCTGCAGTTCAAAGAAAATTATTTTGAGGTAATCGCAATTTTTCATTGGTTTTCCAGGCTTTACAGGCCAAGTGTTCTGGTTTTGCCTCTTACCTCTCTGTATTTCTGAAACATTCTCTTTAGTCTGAACGCTGCCACCCTATGCTCTTGATATTGAGTGGTTTTAAGAATTACAGTTATTCAATAAAGTTCTTATACTTTAAAATGGTGTTCATTTTGCCCCCAACCAATCAGATATTTATTTAACATTTGAAACTAAACATCTTATAGGTTGGGCAAAATTACACCAATTTTAAACAAATAAGAACTTTTATTGACTCTCCCTGTTAATGCTTCAAAGGAATAGCAGAGAGGATACAAGAACAAGCTTTGAACTAAAATAAAGGAATATCTGCTATTTGGTTAAATCACTAGACTTGAGTTTAGTTCTTGGAGATTAAACATCCTGCTGAAAAACTAAAAAAAGGGCACTTTAGTTGAAGCCATAAGCTTTTCTATGGTGTTTACACTCTGTGGTGTGTTTGTATAGAAAAAACATTTAAGTATGATGGTAGATGTTGTGTGGCTAGGCCGTCAGCCATATTTATTCTGGTTGGGAAGAAATAATTAATGTTGCGCTGTGTATTAATATTTTGGATGTTTTGTAGATGAACTTGTGGTGATGTAATAACTTCACCCTGGCGTTTGCTTTTTCTCTTATTCCTATTATAACTCTTTTAGACAAGCATCTTTTCGGAAATGTAAATTTCTTAGTTTACAAGATTTTTCTGTATGACTAGTGATTTATCAAAACCGTTACTGCTGGTCATTTTCAGAGCTTCATAAAAAGTTTTGCATAAAACCACATTTTTTAATAGGCTCTGGCAAGGGCTCGAGTAAGCAAACAAAATGAGTTATTTTTTCTTTTTTATGCTGTGATTCTGTAATGCTTTAGTACTTAAAGAAGTTTTGTATTGTTGCATATTTTTACTTTGATTTGTTTTACCTTAATTGAAATGTAATGGACAAAGTGTGCACATTGAATGTTTTGTTCTCTAGTAATGATGTCACCTGAATGACCTAATGAAATCATTCTAGTTGGGTATGACGATAGAGAAGTGCACTTGTAATGGAAGTTATTTGAATGCACGCAGCAATGTTAGCTTCCTAAGTTCATAGGAAATGACATTCAAACTGCTTAAATTAAGGTCTTAAAGAACATAGTAAATCAATACGCAGTAGAAAATCCATGTGCTACATCATTTTTGAAGTTTACAAGTTCATATTTCTATACATGTTTATTGAATTTGCATTTTAAAAATTGTTATAGATACACCCTTATGGAATTACTAGATGAATAAAAAAATTGATTTAAGATTTTACGGTTACGGTTTTATTGCTGTGGCACTAAAAGTTGTTTACCAACAACACACTTCCAAATGAAACTATTTATTGTGCTTCCCCTCTTGTAAGAAATGCCTTAGAATATATTTTTATCAATCCCTATGATGAATGCACCAATAAAACGGGGATTTCCTCCAATCTTCAATTTACCTATTTGTTTCTTAGTTGATGGAGGAGAAATGTACAAATTGGTTTAAGTTTGCACCAAGTCAGTCCAGTGGCCTGAGAAGAAATACTGATTTTCATCAATGACCATGAAGATAGAATGAAGAGACATTTTGTGTCAAAGTCACAATATGTATGAATAGTATTTGCCAACCAAATTTGGCAGTTTCTTTAAACGACCTTGGAGTTACAATTTTGAATGAACACTTATTTATACACCGAAAAGTAGATTTCACTTTGGACTTTTAATAAGAATTATGTGACACTAATACAATGGGGTTTATTGATTCTTCCCTACGATGAAGCCTCTGAATTGCATCAATATTGTTTTTCATAACTATTTGACAATATAATGGTTTTTATTTAAGGTAGAATCAATATAGTTTCACAATTTCTCTCTTTTTACCCCTTGGATGCTGCATTTCTAATGGTACAGCAATTTGAGAAATGGCAGCTTTTACTTTAACCAAATTAAAGAAAATCCATGGTCTCTCACCTTTTTCAATCTTATAACCCAGAAACACTGATTATAAATGATGTATTGTGTGTCTTTGTAAGTAATAAGAGATACCTGTGCAAAGTCAGTAAAATCTTTCTCTAAGTCATGTAATCAGTCTTCTCTACTGAGTGACGGGCTCTCCATTACCAACTTGGTACCATCTGTGCTACTGTACTAAGAAAGAGGTTTTAATAATCAGATTCTGGGGGGGGAAAGTATAATTCGACCCCATCATTCTCACACGAAGGCCGTGAAATATCAGTGCAATTCATATACTAGATTACAGTCCAGCATATCATCATCCAACTGAGTTGCACAGCTAAAAGTTTACACTTAAAGCTAAAAAATAAATTGTGTTGCAGTTGTGTATCGTGTTTTACGGTTACAATATTTAGTTTTGTGTTAAATCAAAAAAATCTGAACATTTCAAGTTTAATTAGCTATTTTTTACTGCTGAATTTTTAAAGTCGAATTTATAATTATTTATTTTTGGGTGTTTGTTTACTTGTTTGTTTGAAAATCTTTGCACTCATTTTATTTTGTTTTGTATTTTAAAATAAACATATTTTTCAACTAATTTCATTATTGTGTTGTTGACTTGATTCAAAGTCTTGTTCCCTTACATGGTTCTTTAAAAAAACTGAATGGAATTTTACGATTTTCAAGTTTCCTGAATTCTAAAGCTTAGTTTGCGAACTTCTACGTTAAGATAAGAGAAGGGAAGAGCTTGTGTTAAAAAACTTTTCAATCATATATCCAGACTTATAAGTATATATTTTACTTCAAATGTAGGAAAATAATCAAATAAACGTGCATTTCATAAGAGTGAAAGCAGAAAACAGTACTGTAGCTTGAGAAATACTTGACATTTTGTACCATGAATTATGTTGAAACGATGGAAATTGGAATGACGGAGGGACAGATATGGACATGAGACAGATTGGTAGGTGGGGAACAAATGGATGAGGGACAGGTATGATTGACAAAGGGAGATTGAGTGCAAGTTATGATGTGATCAGTAACAATTTGATCGGGACAGAAAGAATGGTCTGAGAGCAGATGGAGGGGAGAGTTTAGGGGACAGACGGGATGGAGAAAGGAGGCAGATTTAAAGTGAAAAGGTGCAAACTAAATGGTTGGAGGACAGATTAAAAGGAAGGAGACCAAAATGGTAAGGCAAGGAGGCGGAGGCAGAATAGATTTGGCTAATTGGAAAAAGGGGTCAGATTGGCTGGAAAGAATGAAACATACGAGAGGAGGACAGAACAGATGGAGAAGGAAAGCAGATTGGATTTTTGGAGGAGGAACAGAATAGATGAATGGGCTAAGATTGGAAAAGTTTCGGTTAATTTTCGAACTATATGGAAAAGTTTGAAAACGGACCCATTAAAGTCAAGGGAGTCAAAAGTTTGAAAAGTTCTCATGAAATACAATTAAAGTACAATTGTAACTTAATGTAAATGGCTCTGGACCTGGGAATTGTCTGGGGAAAAAGTTTGAATATTCCAGAACTTTAAAAAAAAAGAATCGCTGTTTTTTCTCACATCCCACATCGATTTTCGATAATATCCTATAAACGATTCGAACATTCGATATTATCCAATAAACGATTCGAACATTCAATAATTACCCATAAACGATTTGAAGAATGTTCAATTTGACTTCGATAATTATCGAAGTTCCGAGGAATCCGGTCCGGGATATGTTGAAAAAGTCAGAGTCCGTTTGAACTTGATAAGTTTGGCTCGAACTGGTTCTAGTCCATCTCTAGTGGTGGAGTATATTTGAAGATCGAGGGTAAGTTAGATTAATAATTAGAAGATATACAGAGTGGGTGGGACAGATTGGATTGGAAAACATTGGAAAAAGTATAAGGGGCAGATTGGCTGGATCAGTGGGTGAGTTAGTTCAAGAAGCAGGGAAGAAAATAGATGGACAATGAGGAGCAAGTGGTCTGAAAGGAAAGCAGATTAGATGAAGTTTGAAGCAGATTGGAAGAACAGAATAAAAGTAGGTTGAAAAACAGGGAAGAAAAAAAAGGGGGGAGTAGAATGCAAATAAGTGAGCAAAAAATAATAAGGGGGAAAGAAAAGGTGGAAATAAACATAGTGAGGGGGAAGAAAATAGGAAAGCAGAACTACAAAAGAGAAGGAATTGTTTGATCTTGAACGGATTAAAAAGAATGTAAAAGAATAAATAGAAAGTAAAATGGAAATGAAAGACAATGGGAGCTGCTGGCTGATTGATGAACAGAACTGCTGGGAAGTTTAACTTTATTTAGTACACCAAAGACTGTGAGCATTTGTCTGGAGCTATTTGCCCAGAATTTAGCGTGGGCAGGGGCAATGTGCAATAGCCAGGCTGCAATAGAATCCTACAGTGACTGTTTATATAAAGACAAGCTGAGACATCTGTGATGTAAAGAATCTCCTATACAGTTTTATCTTATACAGTAGATATTTCATATAAATACACTTAAAATATGTAGATTTTTCTATGTTAATCTGTTTTTTCCAGATGTCATAGTCATTTATTTTATTTTCTTGCTTTTCCTCTGTGTTTGGCAGGGATACCAGTAAACAACTAACACTTAACTCAGAAAAATCATGTTTTAGATGCTTTCTGATCATTCCATTTATCTCCATTCATTTAATGTATAAAGGTAAGACATTCCCCAGGATATAATTGTGTTGCACACGAAACAACCCCCCCCAAAGTCCCTGTGTGTGCAATAATTACTGAATCCATATACTGATAGAATATGTACCGTCTTATGGGACATCATTTACATTTTTAATGTAATTTGAAATATGAGTTATAAAGCTGAATGGACATTTTATTTTTTGTATCATGGCTAACACTCGGAATGTAGACAACTGTTTGTGTGCAGTGGTGATTAATAAAAAACTGATAATGTGCCAAAGGAATACTATTGTAAAATCAATTTGAAAAATCTTAGAATATTTATTATTAAAACCAGTATGTTCTGTTTAGTTTAGGTCTGGTTGTCTTCTGGGGTTTGTTTTTGGTGGAAACTATTGGAACTTGCTAGGGTAACAGCTGCTTTCCCCATCTCTCTATTTACTGTCTAATCAGTTGACTGTATATGAAATATAATATTGAGGCATATATATAAAATTGCGAAAGTTTGTTTGGTCTGAAATGATGCACATGCTATACAGGGGGCGATTACCTGGAAGCACTCATCTCAGTAGCGCTCTTTCTGATCAGCCAGCGCAACTTTAACTCTTAGGTTGTGGCAGCTGCACGAGTATCGCAGCCCCCACAGTCCATTAAGCTACTCTAGAATAAGTATTTAATGCCACCCAGGATGGATTATACCTCAGTGGCCTGTAGGCACAAAAATCCTAGCGCCCTTAGCCTCACCCCTAAACACAGACTACACCCCAAACACACTATTTACCTTTTGGTGGGGAAGAAAATAGACTATAAAGAGGGTAAAAGGATCGGGAGAGTGACAGCCGCCTCTCCTACAACAGGCGCCCCTAGGCATGTGCTTAGTAAACTTAATGGTAAATATGGGCCCTGACACCAATGATAGCGGTGTTAAATACTTGCATGAGGGTGACATTCACCCATAGCCAAGCAGCTCTGGTAATTTTCTTCCAGGAGAGTATGTGCAACGTGAGGTGAATAAGAAAAATTGAGCTGGTTCTTTTTTTTGAAATGACATTTAACTGGGTGTCGTACTGGAAATTGAAGACCGGTATTGTAATCCCTTTGCAACAGTGAGTTCTAGGTTGGGGGCGGGGGCAGACAGAAGGGTAATTAGATTAAATCTGATTTTAGTTTGAGGGATGGACATACCTTTAAGATATCCCATCTGCAATTCGTTAAGGATATAACAAAAACAGTGAAACCTTCAATTTAGTAGCCTGGACCCCCCCCTCTTTTGTCATGGCACCCAGACTACTATATATAATTTTACTAATCCCCTATCTTACTACTTGGCTACCATGGCTTGTTTTAGGTAGACACTATGAGTACATGCTTAACAATGAATGGGTCAAGACAACAACCCTAACAGCACTCTACACAGAACAACACCACATTAAAGTTTTATAAAATCTCTTTTATTGGCAAGAAAGGACAATAAATCCAAATAACCCGTTATACAATGTTTATACCCTCAGGAGACCGTAATAGGTTACTTCCACAAGTTCCTTTGTAAAGTATTTTGCACATTCTACATAAGCTGTTAAGAACTATGAGTACCATAGTCCAGGCACAAATCCTTTTTATTACTTTCAGGCTAGGTTCAGACAACGGACTGTTCGTCAGTAATGGCTGCGTTACCAGTGTTTTCTTAGTGTGCCTCTAGGGAAAATGCTACATGCAAACTTTTCCTAGCAGCAAAACATCTGGAAACCCCTCTTTACCCTAAGCCAAAACCACAACACATCAGTCCTCACCTCTACAAACACCTATCCCTATTCGGTGAAGTATCAGGATTAAATTTAATCTGCTAAAAACGCAGCTAAATCAATTGCACTCGAAACTGTTAGAAACTGAATTTCGATTTAACCTTCACAGAAAAACCCCTGCCAACTTAGGGATACAACTAGGTCCTACACCTCAAGATCTGTACACTGCCAAATATATCCCAATCTTTAAACATGCCAAACAATACTCAAAAATGGACCCATATAAAATCTATTTGGACAATATATGTAATCAAAATGAACCTGTTACCACAAACTTCTCTATCACTTTAGAGCACTAGAGCAAAAGTCTTAAAACATGCCAAACACAAATATCACAATTCATATGGGCTAACAAGAATTATCCAAAATCTTACAAAGACCAAGAAAAAAAGGTTTTGTTGCAGCCATTGCCCTCCCAGGCCCTCCGCATTTACCACCATTATTATCAGCACGCATAAGCCAAACAATGCAATGCATGGCACCCGGACAGAACTAGATGGGTAGAAATAGAAAAACCAGATATCACCAGAACCCTCCTTGGAAAAAACCCTTTGCTTTTCCCATATACAACACAGACATACCTAAACCCATATATCAACCACACATTATGCACCAGGCAAAGCGCATAACATCATATAACTCACCAATCCACACACTTTGATGACACCCTTATACTCAAATCCTACTTCCCCATAGGAAATATACTAACAGATTGTGCTAATCTGAATGATAGAGGTATACCAGAGTAGCCCACTTGATCACATAAGGGTGCATCAAACATGGGAAGAAGCCAAAAGAAAAATGGAAACTAACCCCACAGAATGGCTGATTTAACTACCAAATAACTAATTTTGCCAAATCACTGATAAACAAGCGGCCAGCCAGTAGAACGAACCCGATTTGAAAAACTTTCAGGGTATTCAATAATAGTTCTTATCGTTTTAAATGGTGCTAATTTTGCCCAACCAATCCGAATGCAAGTAAGCTTACAAATGTTAAATAGATCTGATTGGTGGGGCAAATAGCACCATTTTAAACAATGAGAACTTTTATTGAATGTCCCTGTATGTATATAAAAAAACCCTTGGGTCCCATTTCTAACCTATATGACATACTAATGAACCACAGATTCCAAAACAATTACCAACCAGACACAAAGGGGAAATTGGCTAGAATCAAATCTAACAGAAGAGGAATGATGGAAATATTTTAATTTACGTAATGCTCCATTAATACCCTAATACAAAATTCGAAACAAATACCTAAAATCCCTGGCTGCTTTATTCGACAAAAAGAGAAACGCCCTTCATAAGGCAGGAAATAAGCTATTACACCATAATCTTGCGGTCTACAAGATGCATAATGCATCCTCATGGAAATCTACAGCACCCTCTATCAAAGTATTGTTAGAAAAGTACATTGCATTTAATTACAGAGCAGCTAACTTCATGCTTCAAAGGGTACACTAAACCAATTAAAATAATATGGGAAGTATGGTGTTTAAAAATGGAAATGGAGAATGACCATGATAAGAATATACAATCCCAAATATCAAAGTAAATGAAAATATCTAAGCCGCATGGGATCCCCAACCAGACGCCATACAACAGAAAGTATGGATTGGATTTGTCAATAATGTTGTTCATGGTATTTCAAATGTTTTTGTTCTGTTTATTAAACCAGGTCTTTTCAGTGTGTGTACTGTGATTTTTTCCTGCTGTTACAAAAAAAATCTGTTTATTTTTACATGTATTTTTTCCCATAGACCAATTGCCTTAATTTGCTCATGGGCAAGCAAAACAATGACAAGCCTTAAGGGATTATGGAACCACAGAGCTGTGCATTGCCACTATTTACTAAGATGAATATAGCAAGATTTCCAGCTGTAGATGAACCTCACTAAAGGCATCATTAGTAAGGAGGAAATTCAACACTGTTTTAATATAGATGGGGAGACATCTTTTAAACAAAAATACACATTGCTCTGCCCCTCCAGCTCTATCAGTATAATATACTTATATCACGAACGCAGACAGCAAATCTATGAAAGGTGCTCAGAGCTGTGTTTTGGAGTTTTTTTATAGCTAATGATACAGGGTTGGGAAATGTTTTTAAGACTTCTCATATTAACTGTAGAACTTCTAGATCTCTTATTAACTAATGTTTCCGTGGCAGCTGTGGCAGTGCTTTAACTGTAGGGGACACAAGTTTATTCACTGTTAATTATAGAGTTCCGATTTATATAAAACTGTAATTAACACAACATTCACACAATCTATAGTATCATTCTGGGTTTTTAAAACAGGAAAACTCACTGCATTATGTCCTACCTAGGTTAGGAATCCTGTTAGTGGCCCAAAGCTTTGTACAACCGCAAATAATGTGTTAATTATGTAAATGAGAGCATGTGAGCCCTGTTAGAAGTAGTTGTTAGAACCCTGCAACATTGCAGGGTTGCCCAAACCCTTTTTCCCTAGATGGACTAACTAAAGGTACAAGTATTCCACCCAATCTTCACCAGTCGACAGCCATGCTTAGGACTTAGGGTTGCTTAATTGAAGAACAGGATGACTATTACATGGGCTGGAGGAGAGTGGGAGGAATACCTTTGGTTATTAAGAGAAAGAGGCAAGTATTCTTGGCGCGTTTGGGGTTCCTCTGCCTAAATATCAATTGTACTTTGGGTGCCCAACATCTCCCTTTAATCCTATATATGTATGTTTCAGTGATATCCTTTACAATATCTGTTTTATAAGGATGAATATAAAACCCACCAAACCCCCAGTCTGCAATACTTACTACTTCCACCAATGTTCCACAATCTTGCGAGCTCCTGCAGTGTCCTTCTCTGTCCTTACAGGTAGCATGCTGTCTGTCATTTCCATAACTTCAACCTTTCTGTCATCTTTTTAAGGATGTGGCTAGTAAATAACAATAATAAGTTATTCTATTGTAGGTTGTGTATTATTGGTCAGTTAGGATCATATGAGTTTTTAACTCACATTCATAAAAAATATGGACCAAACTCTATGATCACATTACTTACCTTGTCCTGGAATCCTAAACATGTCATTTGCACCAACTATCCTTTTCTGAAGATGCCTATCTCTTTTCTGAAGTTTTTTGCCTTCTCTTAAGCTTATGAGCTTGACAACTGCAGAAGAAGGAGGTTGGGAAATATCAAAAATTATAATTTACTAATTAACTGCATGTCTTGTGTCTTTAAAACTAGAAAACACTATTATCAGTAAGAGATGTTTGTGATGTATTTATATCTATATAGTGCTGCATATTCAGCAATTACAATTATTTTGCCCAAAGAGATTACAATCTAAATCTAATCACTTTATTTACACATACAACCATCACTATGTAAACAATCTACAGTATTTGTATGATTGTGGGAAAGCCATAGTACCTGGAGGATACCTACACTAGCACAGGCAAAGATGTTAACTCTTCTGTGGAAGTACAAAATATTAAGAACAGTCTTAAAATGGGTTTCTCATCGAAAACCTTCCCAATTCTCACGGCACAAGGCAGGGCTGCCCTTTATCCCCCTTAATCTTCGCTCTATGTTGGAACCATTGGCCAGAATTATCCGCGAGACCCACAAATACACGGTATCCCAATAGGCCACAAAGATTACAAAATCTCACTTTTGCAGACGACACTCTGTTCACTCTCACCAAACCACAAACTTCTCTACCACATATTTGCTCTCAACTCCCAGACCTTAGTAGAATCTCAGGTTTCAAAATAAACCACTCCAAATCACTATACTTCCATACATCTACCTCCCCCGACAAGGAAGCTACTACAATTAAATTTTGACTTCCACTGGGTATCATCGCCTTTAATACCTGTGGAGTTAAGATATGCTCAGACACTCATCTCACTATACGAAGCCATTACACACACTGATACAAACCTAACGGCAGCAACTTAAAAAATGGACTACATATAACCTTTCTTATCGGCAGAGTCAACAGCATTTAAAATGACGCTACTGCCCAAACTCTTATCTGTTCCGATCATTACCAATCCCCTTTAAAACCCCCCCGATCTCCGCCAACTACAATCCAAAATAACAAAATTCTATGGGCCAATAAAAAACCCAGGGATAAGCAGAAAACAATGCAATGCCCCAGGGAATTAGGGGGAGCCGCTCTCCCAAGCCTCCAACACTACTTTATTGCTGCCCGAGTATCTCAGACACTCCAATGGAACAAAACTCTAGAAACAAGAGCGGATCTGAAGCATTGTTGGTGGGGTGTCCTGGACACAAAAGATGTGGCGATTGCCGAAAACACATCACAAAGTGCTACACAGGACGGTCCAATTGGGACCCCTGGTCGGCCCTATGTCGATAAATACTAATAATTCCTCTCCTCCACCACAACAAGCTAGTCCACAGCATATGTGCAGCAGCACCAGCCTACTGGCAAGCTCTTGGAACACACGGCCCCATCTGAGACACAACTTATAGCTAAAATCTGGTGGATTTGCGAAAATGAAAAACTATCCCACTCTGTAAGGGGTTACACTAAAGACCTACAATGAAGTGTGGTCCCGTGGATCTGGTATGACTGACGCGGGGGGTCTACCCTAGGGGACCTCAACCAAAGAACGGGGATGAAGCGGAGAGTGGAGAGAGGGACACAAGGAGCCGGGCGCGGGCGAACCGGATCTATGAGCCTCAGTCAGGAATGTCTAAGTTTCAATAGCCCTCCACGTAAATGGAGATATATAAGTCAGTAATTAAAACTCTAACTGTTGATCCAGAGAAAGCAAAAGAAAAGCCACCAAATTTATGAAGGGGAAAAAAATTCCTTCCTTGCCTCCAAGTGGCATCGGAAATTCCCTGGATCACTCTACTTTAAATCACATACCAGTAACCTTGTAACATTCCTTGTTTGCAGAAACTCATCCAGCCTTTTTTTTAAACTGACCAATGAACCTGCCATCACAACGTCCACTAGAAGTCAGTTTCACCCAGCATTACTGTTCTTACAGTGAAAACCCTTTCAAACTTGAAGCCTAAACATTGTTTCTTAAGTCTTATAGGGATGATGTCCATGTGTCCTCTGACATGCTCTATTGGTAAACAATGCCCCAGACAGTTTATTGTATGGCCCGTTAATGTATTTATACACAGTAGTAATCATTCCCCACACAAGACGCCTATACTTGTACTTGAGCGTACATAATTGTAACTTATCCAGTTATTGAACTCATTGCTTTAATTTATCCAGAGAGATGGGCAGGCTTTTTTAAGTCGCACCTGCCTCTCAGTCAGGCCCTGATGTGCCCAATAGAAAGATGCTCTTTTATATAGGCAGGGAGTATTTCTTTGTCAAAGGCAAGCATTTGATAGAGTGCCATTCCACTAGCCACAACCTAGGCTGGCACAGCCACAGAGGTGGCAAAAAAAAAACCCCACGTCATCACAAAAAGTTTAAAGGGCAACTTACACAATATTTACTTTTTTAAAATTCAAATCAATGTTTTAGTTGGGTGGCATATTCTTCTTAACACTCTTACATTGCAATCTGAGCAATAATTCTGTAGAAGGATCAAAGCCAGGACCACTCCCTTGCCTGTCATGCCCCAATATGGGACAATGGTGTTATTGCAGTGTGAAAAAATGAGTGTCACTGACAGATACAGGAGTTTGGCACACTTACTGATCCCAAAAAAATCTGTATTTTTTTGTATAGGTAAAATATTTGCTTGCCTGGGTATTTGACGTTAGTAGTTTTCCCTTGAATCAGTGGGGTACTAGTTTTCATTTTTTGATGCTTTCTTGTCGACATTCATGTAGTTTGAAGACCACATTTGTTGTCACAGATCATGCTTTTATTGGAGAAAAGTATGTAACAGACAATTACACAAAGACAAACATCTCATTTAACCCAAGCCTCTGGGTAAATGCCCCTGATTGCGATTCAATATTGCATTTTGCGAACGTGGGTAAATCCGAAAAGGATTTGCTATTTATGGAATTAAAATCCGCACTACAAACTAGTGCAAATGCGTTATTAAAATCCACGAGCCGTCAGGTGCAGGGTGTCTTTTGGTGTAACCCCTCGCATCAGACGCTAATATGGCGTCAAAGGCACGCTAACCCGGATTGCGATCTGGTTAGCGTAACTTTAACTCCCCTAAAATTTGCCCAGCGGCTCTGGGTAAATCAGCCCCCTAAAACTTTTTGTTTATGTTTTTGCCCTGTGAAGTGTAGAACTGATCACCTAGTATTATCTATGCTTACTCAGAAAAACTGTATTTGTTAATGGTTCCTTCTGATCTATTACAAATACTATAGTAACCGGCTGTCAATGTTAGGGCCACCTCCATATATAGGCAATTATATTTTTTAACTCCGTTGCACGCATGTGATTCTATATGTAATGGATTAAATTATGTTTTGATTGATAATTTATTATATATATTTTCAGTAGATGAATTGTTTAATTTGCTTAAGGCAAAAGTAAAAAAGTATAAATCCAGCCCTGCTATACGTGCTGTGTTGGCTACAGGGTTTTGCTACGACATCATCAAAACTTTTTCTATGACATCATCAAAAACTTTAAGAGTTTTTATGCAAATTACAAGACAGTCATTCAGCTTTTGACTTGTGAGGTGAGTACATCCCCTTTCCCACTTTTATAAATAGTAATAATAACTGATGGATATTGATATACTTGGAATATTTTATTAGGGAGAATCTATAATATAATTGAATGATGTATTTTTATTATGAAATGAATGTAAAAAGTTTATTATTTATTTAAATATGAACCCACATTACACAGGGTAATAAATAGTCATGGTTCTTCCCAGCTGAGTACAGTGATGGATTTATATAAAATATCTGATAGAGACTGTGTAACGTTAGATTTATTTATTTTCTCTAATGTAAATCAGATTGTTCTTATATTAATATAGGAAAATATCAACTCAATTTTCCTCCCTTTGGCATTTGTCAAGCAGCTCTGAGGACAGTTTGGGATGTCATGTGTACTGGTAACCATAGCGACAGTTGGTTGAAGATTTTATCAATTTAACACACAAAGCTAAATAAAGAAAATCAGACATTTGCTGATTGTGTGTTCACACCTTATCCAGCCCATTTACTCCAATACAGTGGTGGTGTGACCAGTAAACCAACCCCCTTCTCCTAGGGACTTAGTAAGGCAATACAAAGGCTTGTCAGGTCTACATGTCATCTCCCCATTAACCAGTACCAGTACTTTGCATTTTAGAGCTGGAATCCTATGAAACAGGTACATAACCAACATATGAAATACACAATTAAAGATGCTAGCAATGGCTTCAACTGAACCTTCCGTTTCGGCCGCGATCGCACGCGTGTGTATGAACCTTTAAATAGGTCATAGTCATATAACTGATTTTCACGTTTAGTTAGCGCAACATTAACCCCTAGGTAACGTGGGCTGCACAAGTAATCGAAGAGACACTACGCAGCATGCCGCAACCTATTCACCAAAGGCTGCGTGGCTCTGCCAGCGTAAGTATTAAGTACTGGCTGATAGCCCCCGTTAAATACTTAAAGCCGCTGACATTCACCCAGAGCTGCACAGCCCCTGGCGATTCCCTTCTGAGAGATTTACACCCAGAGTGCCTGCGGATCTGGATAATCTCCTTAACAGCATATTGTGGAAAATATAAGAAAACATGTACCTGCAAAGGGCTCTAAGAGCTCACATAGTTTGGTCAATGGCCATTAGATGATCTATACACATGCCCAGTCTTATGCTACTGTAGAAACATGTCACCAGATGGTCACATCCACTATTAGTATCGAACCAATCCCTTTAACAGGACAATTACACAGGGAGCATGTGACTGGGATCAGGAGGTGCCAAACAGTGCACATTCACTAAGTTACTTCATCCATTCCATCAGGGTGTTACATTGACTTTGTTTGCCATTTGCTGGAGTGGTGTTGGTGTTCTTAGGGGGAATGTTCTCAGATTCTAAAGTGAGGAAAATGTGAGTTTAGTTCTCCTAAGATGGAAACAGTGGATTTCAGCTGTTGTTACTTATTGTAGCCCTAAATGTGTTTCTAGGTTTCCCCCCCAGGTACAGGGTAGTTAGTTACCCTTAATTTCCAAAAACCCCAAAATACGATTGTATTATTATAGAAAATAGCACCTAACATGTCACCTGCAAGGGCTCTAAAGGAATCATGTAATATATATCCTATAATGTACAATCTCCTGTTTTGCTCCATTTAACCAACTCTGCTATATACAGTATTAGAGCAAAGTTCACAAGACCACCCCAAACTCCACGTCCCACACTTACCTTTAGTCTCTGTCTAGAATATACATCACGTCAGTCCCGCCCCTTCCTCCCCACCCTTGCCTGGAAGCCAAAATGCCAGGGTGGGTATGTGTCTGAGTTAATACCTTTCACTTATAGACACAAATAAAATGAAATATATGCATACAGGCCTCGAATTGGAGGAGGATGTGTGGGAGGAATTTATAGGGGTAAAATATAATATGTTTCCTTTGATTTATTTGTGTATTTACTTACTATTAACTATTTGCATTCTCACCATCCCCAGCTTAGAAAGCAGAAAAATGGAGAGCAAAGCTTTAGGTATGTACTAGTTCATATATATCTAATGTGTAATATGACATGTTGTGTGTGTTGTGATATGTGATCTAATTTCCCTTATTTTATTGTTTATTCTATATCAGCCAAGATGAGCTGGGAGGAGTTTTGTGAAATACATGAAGGTGAGTATTTCCTGTTTCTTTGGTCCTATTTATATTATTTATATAGTGAATTATAACCCTCTACTGTAAATTATAAGGATTGTTAAAAGTCATTGAGGAGTTCTGTGACCGAATAAAAGCACAAGGCTTAGGCCGAGTCCTTTTGTAAAGCAAAATCTCTGCACCATAAGGCCTCCTTTCTCACAATGGCAAATGGCAGGACTTTACATTTTTTAAAACTCATCTTTATTGAAATTGGTTAAAATTCAACCGTGTTTCCAAACAAGGGAAGCACATGTTCCTGACTGCATCCATGCTATATATACTGTACTACTTTTTGACCATCCTTTAATAGCGACCCCTTGTGGGTTTTTCTGCTCTCAGTTTTCCATATGTACAGTGGTTGCAAAAGTATTCGGCCCCCCTTGAAGTTTTATCACATTTTGTCACATTACTGCACAAAATATGATTCTAGAACATTCACGGTAGACTTGCACTCCAAACGGTCAATGGTTTATTAACAGCCAAACATCAGCAAATCAAACAACGTTTCGGGGGGAAAAACCCCTTCATCAGGTGATCCCCGTGCATTTTTTTATTGTAATTATGGTTTATTACCCTAACTACAGATTGCAGGCCTCTCTAGGGTAACACCCAGCCTGTCCTATCCTTTAATAGCGAACCCTTGTGGGTTTTTTCCACTCTCAGTTTTCCATAAATTCAGACCGTGTTCAAACAAGGGCAGCCACATGTTCCTGACTTATCATTGCTATATATTACTGTAATACTTTTTTTGAACCTATTCTTTAATAGCGAACCCTTGTGGGTTTTTCTGCTCTCAGTTTTCAATATGTACAGTGGTTTGCAAAAGATTATTCGGCCCCCTTGAAGTTTACACATTTGTCACATACTGCCACAAAATAGTTCTAGAAAATATCACGGTAGACTTGCACTCAAACGTGTGAATGTTTATAACAGCCAAACATCAGCAAATCAAACAACGTTTCGGGGTGAACAACCCTTCATCAGGTAAAAATTTCCCGGTCTGCATTTTTTATTTGTAACATATGGTTGTATTACCCTTAACTACCGATCTGCAGGCCTCTCTAGGGTAACACCAGCCCTGTACTACCTTAATAGCGAACACTTGGGGGTTTTTCCACCTAGTTTTCCATATGTACAGTGGTTTGCAAAAGATTCAGCCCCCTTGAAGTTTCACATTTTTGTCACATTACTCGCCCAAATAGATTCATTTTATTGGAATTCCATGTGAAAGACCAATGCAAAGTGGGTGGTACAGTGCAGATGAAAGTGAACGAAATCATACATGATTCCAAACATTTTTAACAAATCAATTACTTTGTTGTTGAACTGTGTAATCGTCATTATTTAACATTATTTTATATTTTATTCATAGAAAATAGAGTTAAAGTGTGGTCAGAGGAGACAGAGACCAACAGGAGAACTCATACAGATGGCAGTATAGAGGTAATTATTTCTAATGTAAAAGTCTTCTCTAAATACTATCGGGGATTTAACCCGTGTGACTTTAGCTCCAGCTATTAGATGAATAGCCACAAAATAATTATTGAATGCCATGCAATGTCTATGTGGATGTGAGGACACCTACTAGCTACAGTTATTCTAGAGTTAAGTCACATTAACCCTTCTAAAAGGTCAAAGACACTTTACAGTTAGAATTTACCACTGCAGCTTTGCATAAATCACCCCTGAATGTGTATTACCTTGTACTTATAATGATGAAGTTTAAAACCCCAATATAATACGTTTTCAAAACTTTGTCCTTCATCTTTATTTGTGAAACACAATGAGCAGCAGTTTTTATGTAAAATCTCTATTGGACAAATTTTGACCTTAGTAATATGGAATATTGTGTTACATGGTCACCATATTAAGCCATTCAAAGTTCTTACAAATTGAAGAATTGCAGGCAATTGTCTCATTATTTCTTATCTTTTCTTATGTATTCTTTACCCTTAACCATAACCACATTGGTAATATAAGTATGTTACATTGGCTTGCTGTGTTTGCTATTTACATGGTTTGTTTAGTCCCTAAAGAGTAATATAGAAGAAAGCATGGAGGGAGAAGATCAGCTGGCATGGGTATGTGTTTTATCTATCATCTATCTATCAATCTATCCCATATCTACTATCTATCTATCTATCCATCTATCTATACTATCTATCTATCTAGTCTATCTATCTCTCCTATCTATCTATCTATCTATCTATTCTATCGATCATCATCATCTATCTATCTATCTAGGCTATCGCTCTCTCTCTTTGGCTCTGTCTGTCTGTCTGTCTGTCTGTCTGTCTGTCTGTCTATCTATCTATCCCATATCTCCCATATCTCCCATATCTATCTATCTATCTATCTATCTATCTATCTATCTATCTATCTATCTATCTATCTATCCCATATCTCCCATATCTATCTATCTATCTATCTACCTACCTACCTATCTATATATCTATCTATCTATCTATTTATCTGTCTATCTATCCCATATATTACTAGATCTATCTATCTATCTATCTATCTATCCCATATCTCCCATATCTATCTATCTATCTATCTATCTATCTATCTATCTATCTATCTATCTATCCCATATCTATCTATCTATCTGTCCCATATCTATCTATGTATCATACAGAATAATTATCTCTTTGCCAACATTTAACATGTTTTATTTGTCCCCTAAAGAGAAATATCATCAGAGAAAGCATGGAGGAAAAATGACCAGGCTGGCATTGGTATGAGATCTATCTATCTATCTATCTATCTATCACACAGAATTACTATCTCTTTGCTCATTCATATCATTTTTTAATCATGAGAAGAAAAGACTAAATATGAGGAGTGTAGAGGTATTTTTTTTATTTAAAAAGCCTTTTCTTATATAAACAATCATGTATTCATGTTCTGGTAAAAAAAATGACACAGCATTTTTTCATTATTAGAAACTGTATACCTGTTTATTTCACATGGACATAGGATTATAGTGCGTTCCCCAGGTGTATTCACTGGTGTACAATAACCATATTTCATATTATATATTAAAATCAATATAAGTAATAAGATGTTAAATTGTGTGTATTTTGATGCTGTAACAATATATGTGTGATAAAACTCTCATATCTTCCATGTAGAATACACTGAACAGAAATTCCCGTGCTGCGACAATAAGAGTGAAGCTGGGATCTAGCAGAAGCCCCCAAAGTATTTTCTATATAACTGGAAACATTTCCTTAGTGCAGGTTCTTATGAATAGAGATGTCCGAACTTCACAAAATCCGGTCCGCTCGAGGATCCGCGAATTTCGAAAAAATTCGAAAATTAAAATCCGCGAGGGACCCGTTAAAATTAAAAATACCCTTGAAATAACGAGATTTTTCGTATTTTCGAAAATTTTCGAAATTACGAGTTTTCGCGTATTTTCGGAAATTTTCGAAATTACGAGTTTTCATGTATATTTTTCGAAAATACGTATGTAAGGAATTAAGAGAAATCCATGATTTTCGAAAATTTTTCGAAAATAACATGTTTTCCCGTATTTTCGAAAATTTTCGAAAATACGTGAAAACTGTAATTTAGAAATTTTCGAAAATACGAAAAATCCGCGAATCAGAAGTTCGGAAGGCTGAAAATCCGGAAAAAATCCGCCGTTTGCGAACGGGATAAATCCGCTGCGGATCCGGTTCGGATCCCGCGAACCAGCCATCCCTACTTATGAATAATCCCAGAGAGTCCTTGTATGGGTAACCTGACAATGTCACACCAGCTTTTCGCCCTTCCATTTAGAAGTACAGACTCATTATTTTCATTTGACATAGCACTCTCTTAGGTAACACCTGCCCCCTTAAATGGCAACAGAGGGTCCCAGAATAGTAATACAGGGTCTTAGAGGGCCAAGTTGGATTATATGAGCCATTGTGCCTGCAGCACTATCATAAGATAAAAGCAGAGGTGCTTATTTTCTGGCATTTATTTCTATTAATCCATTAAAAAAAACAATAAATACAGGTAAAAATTTCCCCGGTCTGCATTTTTTGTATGTAACATATGGTGTATTACCCGTAACACAGATCTGCAGGCCTCTCTATGGTAACACCAGCCTGTCTATCCTTAATAGCGAACCTTGTGGGTTTTTCCACTCTCAGTTTCCATATGTACAGTGGTTGCAAAAGTATTCAGCCCCCTTGAAGTTTTCCACATTTGTCACATTACTGCCACAAAATATGATTCAATTTTATTGGAATTCCATGTGAAAGACCAATGCAAAGTGGTGTACACGTGAGAAGTGGAACTAAAAATCATACATGATTCCAAAATTTTTAACAAATCAATTACTTTGTTATTGAACTGTGTATTGTCACTTATTTAAACATTATTTATATTTTATTCCATTAGAAAATGAGAGTTAAAGTGTGGTCAGAGACAGAGACCCAACAGGAGAACTCATACAGATGGCAGTATAGAGGTAATTATTTCTAATGTAAAAGTCTTCTCAAATACTATCGGGGATTTAACCCGTGTGACTTTCGCTCCAGCTATTAGATGAATTAGCCACAAATAATTATTGAATGCCATGCAATGTCTATGTGGATGTGAGGACACCTACACTATTACAGTTATTCTAGAGTTTAAGTCACATTAACCCTTTCTAAATAGGTCAAGACACTTTACAGTTAGAATTTACCACTGCACAGCTTTGCATAAATCACCCTAATGTGTTTACTTGTTACTTATAATGATGAGTTAAAACCCCAATATAATACGTTTCAAAACTTTTGTCCTTCATTTTATTTGTGAAAACACAATGAGCACAGTTTCTTATGGTAAAATTATTGGACAAATTATTGACCTTGGCAATATGGAATATTTGTTAAATGGTCACCATATTAAGCCATTCAAATGTCTTTACAAATTGAAGTAATTGCAGGCATTGTCTCATTATTTTTACTTTTTCTATGTATTCTTTACCCTTAACCATAACCACATTGGGTTATTAAGTATTTTACATTGGCTTGCTGTGATTGCTTATTTTACAGTGTTTGTTTAGTCCTAAGAAAGGAATATCAGAAGAAAGCATGGGAGAAGATCATGCTGGCAATGGTATGTGTATATCTATCTATCTATCTATCTATCTATCTATCTATCTATCTACTATTATCCATATCTGCCTATGCCTTCTAGCGATCAATCGTACATACTAACCTACCTGTACTGTCTTGTCTGTCTGTTCTGTATGTCTGTTATCTATCTATCCCTATTATCTATCATCATTTCTATCTACTTATCTATCATATCTATCCATCTATCTACATTATCTATCCGTATCTATCTATCCCTATCTATTCTCATTATCGATGGATCTAGAAAAAACTTCTCTTGCCAACATTTCATGATTTTTGTTGTTCCCAAAGAGGAAATCATGAAGAACAGCATCGGAGGACAATGATCAGGCTGGCATGGGTATGAGTTATTACATCGATTATCTATCTATCTATCTCTATCTACTCTACTATCTAGCATTCACTTCATCTATCATCTACTATCTTCTACTTCTTCTATCTATTCTATCTATATTATCTATGTTTCATCTATGTATCTATTTATCTATCTATCACACAGAATTACTATCTCTTTGCTCATTCATATCATTTTTTTAATCATGAGAAGAAAAGACTAAATATGAGGAGTGTAGAGGTATTTTTTTTTATTTAAAAAGCCTTTTCTTATATAAACAATCATGTATTCATGTTCTGGTAAAAAAAAATGTCACAGCATTTTTTCATATTAGAACTGTATACCTGTTATTTCACATAGGACATAGGATTATAGTGCGTTCCCCAGGTGTATTCACTGGTGTACAATAAACCAATATTTCATATTATATATAAAATCAATATAAGTAAAGATGTTAAATTGTGCCATTTTATGCTGTAACAATATATTGTGTGATAAAACTCTCATTATCTTCGTTGGTTTGGCGCCAGCTTCAAAAGTTTGACATCAGCACTGGTGAGCGTGTGAAGCAGTTTGGTACTGGCAAAATGCGGCTTTGCAACAGCTAATGCTGAGCACTGAAACTAACACAGCCCTCAACAACAGACAGAGGCAGTAAAGCCACAGCCCTTACCTTATTGAGCGTCTGGCAGCAGCGTGAAGTCGATCGTCTCACCGCTGAAGCTGACCGAAAAGCATTGACTGAGTTGGTGCAACAACTCTTGTCTCGGAAACCAGTGGACCTGTGCCTGGTCCTTGGCAATGGGCATATCCATGCAAATCCACTCTTGCAGAACTGACATCCACATTATGACTTTTGAGGCTTTCATCTCTACCTTTGAGAGGACACACGCGTAGAGGGAAGCCTGGCCTAAAGCCCATTTGGCAGGTTTGGTAGCACCCTGCCTGACTGGAGAGGCTCAAACAAGGCCTACTTTGACCTTGCCCCCTAGGGACTCACCAAAGACTCCGACAAGCTGGAAGGGAAGAGAGTCCCCTATACTGCGTCGACTTAGGGGTGTGACCCCCCCGTGCAGGCATCGTGTTCACTCAGTGGACTATTCAGCCGCAAAACTCTCCAGGTCACAGAAATGCATGATCTTTATCCACTTGGTGAAGAAGTGGTTGGAACCTGAGAGGTTGACCTCCACACGGTCGTTGAAAGAGTTACCATTGACGCGATTCATGCCTCCCTACCCCCGAGCTTTGGCGAAGGTGGGTGAGTCCCTGAAGATCCACAGGTCGTCTTGATAAATCATCTGCGTATGCTGGACGTGATCTGGCTGCAAGTACTCTCTGGTTGGGCCATTGGCCGCGTTCAGTCTACCCATAGACTGCAGCACCCGAGGAACGGTAAGACAAAGCCGAGTTGTGGGGGTCTGGTTAAGTGGAGCCAATACTTGCAGCCAAGGCGACCAGTCACACGGTAGAGAATAGACCTCTGTGTACAATGTTGGCGATGTAAAGCTGTGGGGACATATTGTGCGAACTGCCTCAGGCCGTTTTGAATGATGGAGTGATTACACTGTTGCAGGTCTTCTTGCGAACACTTGTGTATTGTCCCCAAGCATGATCTCATTGGCGGTGGTGAAAATTCTGAAGAAATGATCCAGGCCCCTTTAGACGCTGGAGGCTTGGTGACCACTGGTACATGCCAGTTTTGGTGGACAAGTCCTTGCTTGGGAGCCATCGGGCACAGTACAATGTTCATGGGACTCTAATATAACCCCACCGCCCTTCCACCATTGAAACGACTGTGACCGTGCCACTCAGGAGGTAGTCGTAAGCCCAAAAGCTTGGCACACAGCGCGTCATACTGGGGAGGGACTAAATTGCCCTTTTGGAACTTTGGGAAGGGTTAGTGTTAGAGGCTCAAGAGGTAGAGATCTAAAAAGACAGACATAGAATCTGATATATATCAAGTGTTTTCTCCCCATTGGAGGTGTTTGCTGGAGACTCGGAGGTGTAACCCGGAAACCTCTGACTACTCGATTCTACGGAGCTGGGGTTTTTTTCCAGGATAACTTTGGGAGTGCCCAGCTGAGGATCATAAGCTGGCTAAACTTGGGAAATGGTCAAGTGTTGGACGGGAACCCCAAGTGATAGGGGCCGAGAGTTTTTCCTCCCTCATTTGGCTGTACACGTCAGATTTGCTTACAGTTTTGTAAATTCAGGGGGAGGTTTGTGGAAGAGCTCGTTTGTCCCCAAGTCCTATCGCAGAATGGTCATAGACCTGGCGCAATAAAAAACATCCCCTGGGGGGTCATTTGGGTACAAAGAAGACCAAGGACCGATTCCTGCAACGATTCTTTTGGCGGTGTACATGGGATGTAAACAGCTTACTGTGAGTCCTGCCCCAATGCCAAGGTGTGCCCCCGGCTCCCCATTTTCAAAGTCCGCTAGTGCCCTTACCCATTATCGAAGTTTCCCTTTGAAAGGATGCCATGGACCTAGTGTGGCCCACTGGTTCTGTTCCGGCGTGGTCACCAATACATTTGGTGGTTTAGACTATGCCACTCGCTGTCCAGAAGCCATTCCCTACTGAGAATACGTCATCTAAACTGATGCACGTGAGCTGTTCCACTGTTCCCCAGAGTAGTTTCCAAAGTAAATTTGACAGACCATGTACACCATTTATGTCTAAATTGATGAAAGAAAGTTGTAAATGATGAAGATAAATCAGATTCGTACTTCAGTGTACCACCCTCAAACAGACGACTTGTGGAAAATTCAACAAAACCTTAAAAATATGTTAAAGAAAGTAGTGGACCGGAATGGCAAAGATTGGGTTGCCTTCTGCCTACTTGTTGTTTTGCATTCGGGAGGTACCTCAGTCTTCCACAAGGTTTTTCCGCCTTTGAGCTGATGTACGGGCGACACCCACGGGGATTCTAGACATAGCTAAAGAAACCTGGAGCAAGAGGCCACCCCTTACGAAGTGTTATTGACATGTGCTAGTATGCAAGATAGGATTGCACGCAGCAATGCCTTTGGTCTGAAAGCATTTACAACAGGCCCAGGAGGCACAGTCGGCAAAGGTGCGAGCTTTCACTCCGGGGACCGAGTCCTGGTGCTGGTTCCACAGTGGAAAGCAAGTTCTTGTTAGTGGCAAGGTCCATATGAGTGTTTGAAAAGGGTCGGAGGTGAATTACTGGGTTTATCAGCCAGGCAGGCGAAAGCCATAACAGATATACCTGTGAATTTACTGAAACCCTGGAAAGAGAGGGTGGCCCTTGCAACTTGTGTAAACAAACAGTGAAATTCCACCGGCACTCACTATCGCCCAATCCTTGCCGTGCGCGTCCGAAGTCCCACATTAATACATCCACAACATAAATCCAGATAGGGCGGCCCTTGCTTCATTAAAAATACTTTAACTTTATTTCATTGCTGTTAAACAGAGGTTCTTCTCGGCCACAAGGCTCATAGCAAACAATGTACAAGGAACGAAGTCTTCTGTGTCCTTGTAACATTGTTTGCCTTTTGAGCCTTGTGGCCGAGAAGAGCCTCTGTTTTAACAGCAATGAAATAAAGTTAAAGTATTTTTAATGAACCAAGTGCTGTCCTATCTGGATTGGCCCTGCAACTCCCAGGCTACTAAAGAACCCACAAGGGGGAATAGAGCTTTGTAGGTGGTGGTACGTTGTCCGCTTCACAGAAACAGGAGTCCGAGGGGTTCCTCTTAAGGAATCGGGAGGTATTCCGTGAACTCCCGTTTGTACCCAAGTCATCAGGCATGACATAGTGATGGAGCCCACTTACAGTCCGCCCTTAAACCTTATAGAATACCTGAAGCTCGTAGACAGGCATAGCAGGGGAAGTCGAACGAATGCTGGAACTGGGGGTAATAGAGGAATCCACAGTGAATGGAATACCCCATAGTTCTAGTTCCAAAGCCTGACGTTCCCTTCATTTCTGTAATGATTTCAGGAACTGAATGAGGTATCACAAATTTGATGCCTACCCTATGTCCGAGGGTAGATGAGTTAGTCCAAAGGCTGGGTCCCGCGGAGATGTCACTCCCTTAGATCTGACACGGGATATGGGCAGGTACCCTTAACTGAATCAGCCAAGGGAAGACGCCTTCTCGACTCCCCAAGGACTGTTCAGTAATTTTAGGATGCCTTTTGGTTGCAAGGAGCCCCAGCCACCTTTCAAAGGATGATGGACAGATCTTAGCACATCAACAGTAATGCTGGCGGCCTATTTTGGATGACGTCGTGTCTTCTGTTCATATTGGGAAAGCCACCTCCAGGCGTCCCCACTGGTGCATTAAAGCGGGGCTGACGCAAACCCCAGAAGTGTGCAGTAGGTTTGGAGGAGGCCCGCTATTGGGGTACACAATTGGGAGGAATCTTATTAGCCCCAGTGCAGAAAGTGGAGCCATTAGGACTGGCCCCGGCCCCCCCACCACGAAAAAACAGGTTAGGACCTTCTTAGGTTGGTGGGGTATTATAGTAATGTTCATTCCAAATTTGTCTACTTGGCCAGTCCCATACCAACCTCACAAAAAGGAAAGGTTCGTCCATGATTTCATGGAGATGTGAGGCGAAGAAAAATTTCAAGGTCTTAAGGAGGCTTTGTGGCAGGGGTCCGTCCTTGGTCACGCCTGATTTTAAAAAAGAATTTTCTGGTACAACAGATGCTTCCTGTCGGTTAGAGCGGTTCTGTCCCAAGTGGTCAATGCAGAGGAGTACCCGGTTGTGTATCTAAGTCGAAGCTGACGCAGCCGAGGAAAGATATAGTATTGTGGAGCGGAGTGAGTCTGGCAATTAGGTGAGCGCTCGAGGCTCTACGGTCTATCTCTGGTCGTCGCTTTCGCCTCATTACCGATCATCTCCTCTCACCTGGATGCTCAAAATAAAAAAATGCAAGTGGTAACACGCTGGTTTCTGGCGTTACCCTTCAATTTTCGGTGGAGCACAGAGCTGAAGACTGCATGGCAATGCAGATGCTCTATCGAGGTCATCTGCCTTGCTGCAGACTTGTGTCCGATCTAATGGGCTCGAACAGAAGGGGGGAGTATGTGACAAAGTCGATACCCAGATCGTTCGATTTGTCGCACGGTTGTGGTGGGATGGAGTATATTCCACCTGGGGTCAGACGCTACATTCTCACCATTTGTAGCTATATCCTCACATACCTAATTATTCTACATATCTTCCTTTTGAAAATCGGTTGAATTTTATACCCATGCTACTTCTGCTGTTGACATTAGTGAGCTGCCATTTCAGGATCGTGCACGGTCCTTCTTCTTCCCAGAATGCACACTGCCCTGGAATGTTCCTACATGAATTCTACTGATTGATTGAAGTGAGATATCGTGTTTATTCATCAACAGTTCTATTGTTAAAATGGTGCTATGTTTTTTGCCCCACCATCAACCTTATTAACATTTGAAAGCTAACATCTGATTGGGTTGGGGCAAAATGCACCATTTTAATGATAAAAAACTTTTATTGAATCTCCTCCCCCCCATTGTGAGATACCCGTTAAAAAAATACTATGAAGAGCCCGTAGATCAAACAAATAAAGATGGTTAAAAATCCATAACAAAAGTATTTACCCTTCTCCACAAGGGAATCATATGTAATGTATGTACATATTCCCCTGTTCCCCACTCCCAGCATACTGTAGATTTAGCACAAGCTTGAAACACACAAGTCTCTGAAGTAAGATTACTCAAAAAACCCCATAAGAACACTGAAGTTATAAGTCCCACCGTGGCTAAGTTATTATACTTTGCTGCCCAGTACTCATGGACTGGACCGAGTACACCTCTGCTCATGAAAGACTTTTTCAATACACTCCGGAGACAGTAAGCAAGGCTCCATAACTTTGCTCTTTATGCCGCGACTGTGCAACGAACTGCTGCTCCACTTCGTTCTTACTGAAAACGTTTAGTATTAAAATCCTTTTTCTGACCGCCATTATATTTGTGCATTAATAAATAGTTTTAAAGTACAACTATACTCATAAAATGGGAAAAAAGTTAATTGGTGTATGTATGTTGTGTAAGTTCCCCAACCCCCCTCACCTTTTAAAAAAAAAAAAAAAAAAGAAAGAAGAAACCAAGAATGTCGAAAATTCCTACTTTGAAGCCGGCTCTTAAGCCACGAAAATCTGAAAGCTCTGGGCCAAAGTAAGTCGCCCTATTAGCAAGTTGTAGATAGGGAGGGTGAGAAGTTCCAAAGCTCAAGCTCCTCACCAATCAATGGCACATTCTAATTATTTAATATAGTTGTCATTTAGATATTCATTCAAAAATTTGGCCCTTAGAGCATTTTAAGTTTCAGTAGTCTGTAGGACAGTCGCACACTATTGGGGGGAAAAAAGAAATAATAAAGGGAAGATGTCAGAAATTGTGCCACCCCTACTTTGATTTGTGTCCTATGACCGATCAATGCTAATTACATCTAATGAGTTCATACAAGTGTGTGTTATTAGCTACGTATTTATTGCAAATAATATATTTCATGCAACGTTGGTGTATTTTAATCAATGCGTTATTATTTTTAGGCTTTTGAAATTACACTTTCTTCAAGTGGATAAAAAGGTATCCCAGAAGATTGCCGTCAGAAACCCATACCAGACACACAAAAGATACTTCCTTTACACAAACAGGACAGATCTTCTGCAGTTCAAGAAAATTATTTTGAGGTATCGCAATTTTTCATTGGTTTTCCAGGCTTTACAGGCCAAGTGTTCTGGTTTTGCCTCTTACCCCTCTCTGTATTTCTGAAACATTCTCTTTAGTCTGTACGCTGCCACCCTATGCTCTTGATATGTATGTGGTTTTAAGAATTACAGTTATTCAATAAAGTTCTTATACTTTAAAATGGTGTTCATTTTGCCCCAACCAATCAGATTTATTTAACATTTGAAACTAAACATCTTATAGGTTGGGCAAAATTACCCACATTTTAAACAATAAGAACTTTTATTGACTCTCCCTGTTAATGCTTCAAAGGAATAGCAGAGAGGATACAAGAACAAGCTTTGAACTAAAATAAAGGAATATCTGCTATTTGGTTAAATCACTAGACTTGAGTTTAGTTCTTGGAGATTAAACATCCTGCTGAAAACTAAAAAAAGGGCACTTTAGTTGAAGCCATAAGCTTTTCTATGGTGTTTACACTCTGTAGGTGTGTTTGTATAGAAAAAACATTTAAGTATGATGGTAGATTGTGTGTGCTAGGCCGTCACCAATTGTATTCTGGTTGGGAAGAAATAATTAATGTTGCGCTGTGTATTAATATTTTGGATGTTTTGTAGATGAGCTTGTGGTGGTTAATAAACTTCACCCTGTGCGTTTGTTCTTTTCTCTTATTCCTATTATAACTCTTTTAGACAAGCATCTTTTCGGAAATGTAAATTTCTTAGTTTACAAGATTTTTCTGTGATGACTAGTGATTTATCAAAACCGTTACTGCTGGTCATTTTCAGAGCTTCATAAAATGTTTTGCATAAATACCACATTTTTTAATAGGCTCTGCAGGGCTCGAGTACGAAACAAAATGAGTTATTTTTTTCTTTTTTATGCTGTGATTCTGTAATGCTTAGTTACTTAAAGTATGTTTTGTATTGTTGCATATTTTTACTTTGATTTGTTTTACCTTAATTGAAATGTAATGGACAAATGTCGGCACATTGAATGTTTTGTTCTGCTTAGTAGAGTATCCCACTGAATGACCTAATGAATCATTCTAGTTGGGTATGCGTCTAGGAAGTGCACTTTGTAGTTATTTGAATGCACGCAGCAATGTTAGCTTCCTAAGTTCTAGGAAATGACATTCAACTGCTTAAATTAAGGTCTTAAAGAACATAGTATAATCAATACGCAGTAGAAAATCCATGTGCTACATCATTTTTGAAGTTTACAAGTTATATTTCTTATACATGTTTATTGAATTTGCCATTTAAAAATTGTTTATAGATCCACCCTTAAGGGAATTACTAGATGAATAAAAAAATTGATTTAAGATTTTACGGTTACGGTTTTTATTGCTTGTGGCACTAAAAGTTGTTTACCAACAACACACTTCCAAATGAACTATTTATTGTGCTTCCCCTCTTGTAAGAAATGCCTATAATATTTTTATCAATCCCTATGATGAATGCACCAATAAAACGGGGATTCCTCCTCCAATCTTCAATTTACCTATTTGTTCTTTAGTTGATGGAGGAGAAATGTACAAATTGGTTTAAGGTTGCACCAAGTCAGTCCAGTGGCCTGAGAAGAAATACTGATTTTCATCATATGACCATGAAGATAGAATGAAGAGACATTTTGTGTCAAAGTCAAATATGAATAGTAATTTTGCCACCACCAATTTTGGCAGTTTCTTTAAACTGACCTTGGAGTTACAATTTTGAATGAACACTTATTATACAACACCGAAAAGTAGATTTCACTTTGGACTTTTAATAAGAATTATGTGACACTAATACAATGGGGTTTATTGATTCTTCCCTACGATGAAGCCTCTGAATTGCTCAATATTGTTTTTCATACTATTTGAAATATAATGGTTTTTATATTAAGGAGAATCAATATAGTTTCACAATTTTCTCTCTCTTTTACCCCTTGGATGCTGCATTTCTAATGTACAACAGCATTTTGAGAAATGGCAGCTTTTACTTTAACCAAATTAAAAGGAAATCATGGTCTCTCACCTTTTTCAATCTTATAACCCAGAACCCCCTGATTAAATTGATGTATTGTGTGTCTTTGTAAGTAATAAGAGATACCTGTGCAAAGTCAGTAAAATCTTTCTCTAAGTCATGTAATCAGTCTTCTCATGACTGATGACGGGCTCTCCATTACCAACTTGGTATCATCTGTGCTACTGTACTAAGAAAAGGTTTTAATAATCAGATTCTGGGGGGGAAAGTATAATTCGACCCCTCATTCCTCCACCAAGGAGGCCGTGACATATCAGGCAATTCATATACTAGATACAGTCCAGCATATCATCATCCAACTGAGTTGCACAGCTAAAAGTTTACACTTAAAGCTAAAAAATAAATTTGTGTGCAGTTGTGTATCGTGTTTTACGGTATACAATATTTAGTTTTGTGTTAAATCAAAAAAATCTGATACATTTCAAGTTTAATTAGCTATTTTTTACTGCTGAATTTTTAAATCGAATTTATAATTATTTATTTTTGGGTGTTTGTTTAACTTGTTTGTTTGAAAATCTTTGCACCATTTTATTCGTTTTGTATTTTAAAATAAACATATTTTTCAACTAATTTCCATTATTGTGTTGTTGACTTGATTCAAAGTCTTGTTCCCTTACATGGTTCTTTAAAAAAACTGAATGGAATTTTACGATTTTCAAGTTTCCTGAATTTCTAAAGCTTAGTTCTGCAGAACTTCTACGTTAATATAGAGAAGGGAAGTCTTGTGTTAAAGTTAAAACTTTTCAATCATATATCCAGCTTATAATATATATTTACTTTTTTACTTCAAATGTAGGAAAATAATCAAATAAACTGCATTTCAAAGAGAGGAAAGCAGAAAACAGTACTGTAGCTTGAGAAATACTTGACATTTTGTACCATGAATTATGTTGAAAAAACTATGGAAATGGACTACGAGGACAGATATGGACATGAGACAAGATTGGTAGGGTGGGGAACAAATGGATGAGGGACAGTATGATTGACAAAGGGAGATTGAGTGCAAGTTATGATGTGATCAGTAACAATTTGATCGGGACAGAAAGAATGGTCTGAGAGCAGATGGAGGGCAGAGTTTAGGGGACAGACGGGATGGAAAGGAGGCAGATTTAAAGTGAAAAGGTGCAAACTAAATGGTTGAGAGACAGATTAAAAGGAGGAGACCAAAATGGTAAGGCAAGGAGGCAGAAATAGATTTGGCTAATTGGAAAAAGGGGTCAGATTGGCTGGAAAGAAAACATACTAGAGGAGGACAGAACAGATGGAGAAGGAAGCAGATTGGATTTTTGGAGGAGGAACAGAATAGATGAATGGCCTAGAATTGGAAAAGTTTCGGTAATTTTCGAACTATATGGAAAGTTTGAAAACGGACCCATTAAAGTCAAGGGAGTCAAATAGTGTTTGAAAGTTCTCATGAAATACATTAAAGTACAATTGTAACTTAATGTAAATGGCTCTGGACCGGGAATTGTCTGGGGAACAACTTTGAATATCCAGAACTTTAAAAAAAAAGAATCCGATTTTTATTCTCACATCCCACATCGATTTTCGATAATTATCCTATAAACGATTCGAACATTCATAATTATCCAATAAACGATTCGAACATTCAATAATTAATCCCATAAACGATTTGAGAATGTTCAATTTGACTTCGATAAATTATCGAAATTCCGAGGAATCCGTGTCCGGGATGTTGAAAAATCAGAGTCGTTTGAACTTGATAAGTTTGGCTCGAACTCTGGTTCTAGTCCATCTCTAGTGGTGGAGTATATTTGAAGATCGCAAGGTTAGATTAATAATTAGAAGATATACAGAGTGGGTGGGACAGATTGGATTGAAACATTGGAAAAAGTATAGGGGCAGATTGGCTGATCAGTGGGTGAGTTACAAGAAGCGGGAAGAAAATAGATGACAATGAGAGCAATTGGTCTGAAAGGAAAGCAGATTAGATAAGTTTGAAGCAGATTGGAAGACCAAATAAAAAGTAGGTTGAAAAACAGGGAAGAAAAAAAGGGGGGGGGGTAAATGCAAATAAGGAGGACAAAAAATAATAAGGGAAGAAAAGTGGAAATAAACATAGTGAGGGGGAAAAAATAGGAAACGCAGAACTACACAAAGAGAAGAGATTGTTTGATCTTGAACGGATTAAAAAGAATGTAAAAGAATAAATAGAAGTAAATGGAAATGAAAGACAATGGGAGCTGCTGGCTGATTGATGAACAGAACTGCTGGGAGTTTAACTTTATTTAGTACACCAAATACTGTGACATTTGTCTGGGCTATTTGCCCAGAATTTTAGCTGGCAGGGGCAATGTGCAATAGCCAGGCTGCAATAGAATCCTACAGTGACTGTTTTATAAAAGACAAGCTGAGACATCTGTGAGGTAAAGAATCTCCTATCAGTTTTATCTTATACAGTAGATATTTCATATAAATACACTTAAAATATTTAGATTTTCTATGTTATCTGTTTTTTCCAGATGTCATAGTCATTTATTTTATTTTCTTGCTTTTCCTCTGTGTTTGGCAGATACCAGTAAACAACTAACACTTAACTCAAAAATCATGTTTTAGATGCCTTTCTGATCATTCCATTTATCTCCATTCATTTAATGTTAATAACAGCAGTAGGACCTTTCCCCCAGGAATATAATTTGTGTCCCTTGCACAGACAAAAGTCCCGTGTGTGCATAATTACTGAATCCATATACTGATAGAAATACGTACGCCCGTGCTTATGGGACATCATTACATTTTTAATGTAATTTGAAATATGAGTTATAAAGCTGTAGACATTTTATTTTTTGTATCATGGCTTACACCCTCGAATGTAGACAACTGTTTTGTGTGCTGGTGATTAATAAAAACTGATAATGTGCCAAAGGAATACTATTGTAAAATCAATTTGAAAATCTCTAGAATATTTTTATTAAACACCAGTATGTTCTGTTTAGTTTAGTGTCTGTGTCTTCTGGGGTTTGTTTTTGGTGGAAACTTTGGAACTTGCTAGGGTAACAGCTGCTTTCCCCATCTACTCTATTTACTGTCTAATCAGTTGACTGTATATGAAATATAATATTGAGGCATATATATAAAATTGTCGAAAGTTTGTTTGGTCTGAAATGATGCACATGCTAACAGGGGGCGATTACCTGGAAGCACTCATCTCAGTAGCGCTCTTTCTGATCCACCAGCGCAACTTTAACTCTTAGGTTGTGGCAGCTGCACGAGTATCGCAGCCCCCACAGTCCATTAGCTACTCTAGAATAAGTATTAAATGCCACCCAGGATGGATTTATACCTCAGTGGCCTGTAGGCACAAAAATCCAGCGCCCTTAGCCTCACCTCAACACAGACTACACCCAAACCACTTAGTTTACCTTTTTGTGGGGAAGAAAATAGACTATAAAGAGGGTAAAAGATCGGGAGAGTGACAGCCGCCTCTCCTACAACAGGCCCCCTAGGCATGTGCTTAGTAAACTTAATGTAAATATGGGCCCTGACACCAATGATAGCTGTGTTAAATATTGCATGAGGTGTGACATTCACCCATCCAAGCAGCTCTGGTAATTTTCTTCCGGAGAGTATGTGCAACTGTGAGTGAATAGAAAAATTGAGCTGGAAATTACATTTAACTGGGTGTCGTACTGTGGAAATTGAAGACCGGTATTGTAATCCCTTTTGCAACAGTGAGTTCTAGGTTGGGGGCGGGCAGAAGGGTAATTAATTAAATCTGATTTTAGTTTGAGGGATGGACATACCTTAAGATATCCCATCTGCAATTCGTTAAGGATATAACAAAAACAGTGAAACCTCAATTTAGTAGCCTGGACCCCCCCCTCTTTTGTCATGGCACCCAGAACTCTATATATATTTTACTAATCCCCTCATCTTACTACTTGGCTACCATATGCTTGTTTTAGGTGACACTATGAGTACATGCTTAACAATGAATGGGTCAACGACAAACCCTAACAGCACCCTCTACACAGAACAACACCACTAAAAGTTTTATAAAAATCTCTTTTATTGGCAGAGAAAGGACAATAAATCCAAATAACCCGTTATACACTGTTTATACCCTCAGGAGACACGTAATAAGTCTTACTTCCACAAGTCCTTTGTAAAGTATTTTGCACATTCTACATAAGCTGTAAGAACTATGAGTACCATAGTCCAGGACACAATCCTTTTTATTACTTTCACTAGGTTCAGACTAACGGCTGTTCTTCAGTAATGGCTGCGTTACCAGTGTTTTCTTAGTGTTGCCTCTAGGGAAAATGCTACATGCAAACTTTTCCTAGCAGCAAAACATCTGGAAACCCCTCTTTACCCTAAGCAAAACCACAACACATCAGTCCCTCACCTCTACAAACACCTATCCCTATTCGGTGAAGTATCAGGATTTAAATTTAATCTGCTAAAAACGCAGCTAATCAATTGCACTCGAAACTGTTAAACTGAATTTCGATTTAACCTTCACAGAAAAACCCCGCCCATACTTAGGGATACAACTAGGTCCTACACCTCAAGATCTGTACATGCTGCAAATTAATCCCAATCTTTAAACATGCCAAAACACTACTCAATAAATGGACCCATATAAAATCTATTTGGACAATATATGTAATCAAAATGAACCTGTTACCACAAACTTCTCTATCACTTTAGAGCACTAGAGCAAAAGATCTTAAAACATGCCAAACACAAATATCACAATTCATATGGCTAACAAATTATCCAAATATCTTACAAAGACCAAGAAAAAAAGGTGTTTGGCAGCATTGCCCTCCCAGTTGCCCTCCATTTACCACCATTATTTATCAGCACGCATAAGCCAAACAATGCAATGGCATGGCACCCCGGACAGAACTAGATGGGTAGAAATAAAAACCAGATATCACCAGAACCCTCCTTGGAAAAAACCCTTTGCTTTTCCCATATACAACACAGACATACCTAAACCCATATATCACACACACAATTATGCACCAGGCAAAGCGCGCAATACATCATATAACCCTCACCAATCCACACACTTTGATGACACCCTTATACTCAAATCCTACTTCCCCATAGGAAATATACTAACAGATTGGACTAATCTGGAATATAGAGGTATAACCAAGTAGCCCACTTGATCACATAAGGGTGCATCATAACATGGGAAGAGACCAAACAGAAAAATGGAAACTACACCCCACAGAATGGCTGATATTTAACACAAATAACTAATTTTGCCAAATCACTGATAAACAAGCGGCAGCCAGTAGAACAACCCGATTTGAAAAACTTTCAGGGTATTCAATAATATTTCTTATTCGTTTTAAATGGTGCTAATTTTGCCCCACCCATCAAGTGCAAGCTTACAAATGTTTTTAATAGATCTGATTGGTTGGGCAAATAGCACCATTTTAAACAATAGAACTTTTATTGAATGTCCCTGTATGTATTAAACCCTTGGGTCCCATTTCTAACCTATATGACATACTAATGAACCACAATTCCAAACACATTACCAACACAGAACACAAGGGGAAATTGGCTAGAATCAAATCTAACAGAAGAGGATGGAGAATATTTTAACATTTACGTAATGCTCCATTAATACCCTAATACAAAATTCGAAACAAATACCTAAAATCCCTGGCTGCTTTATTCGACAAAAAAGAGAACGCCCCTTCATAAGGCAGAAATAAGCTATTACACCATAATCTTGCGGTGTCTACAAGATGCATTCATCCTCATGGAAATCTACAGCACCCTCTTTCAAAGTATTGTTAGAAAAGTACATTGCATTTTATATTACAGAGCAGCTACTCATGCTTCAAAGGGTACACTAAACCAATAAAATAATATGGGAAGTATGGTGTTTAAAAATGGAAATGGAGAATGACCATGTTAAGAATATACAATACCCAAATATCAAAGTAAATGAAAATATCTAAGCCGCATGGGGATCCCCAACCAGACGCCATACAACAGAAAAGTATGGATTGGATTTGTCAAATAATGTTGTTCATGGTATTTCAAATGTTTTTGTCTGTTTTAAACCAGGTCTTTTCAGTGTGTGTACTGTGATTTTTTCCTGCTGTAAAACAAAAAATCTGTTTATTTTTATATGTATTTTTTCCCATAGACCAACTTGCCTAATTTGCTCATGGGCAAGCAAAACAATGACAAGCCTTAAGGGATTATGGAACCACAGAGCTGTGCATTGCCACTATTTACTAAGATGAATATAGCAAGATTCCCAGCTGTAGTGAACCTCACTACAGGCACTCATTGTAAGGGGAAATTCACACACTGTGTTAATATAGCTGGGGAGACATCTTTTAAACAAAAATACACATTGCTCTGCCCCTCCAGCTCTATCAGTATAATATCCTTATTATCAGAACGCAGACAGCAAATCTATGAAAGGTGCTCAGAGCTGTGTTTTGGAGTTTTATTTATAGCTAAATGCTAAGAGGGTTGGGAAATGTTTTTAAGACTTCTCATATTACTGTAGAACTTCTAGATCTCTTGTTTAACTAATGTTTCCGTGGCAGCTGTGGCAGTGCTTTAACTGGAGGGACACAAGTTTATTCACTGTTAATTATAGAGTTCCGATTTATATAAAACTGTATTAACACAACATTCACACAATCTATAGTATCACTTCTGGTTTTTAACACAGGAAAACTCACTGCATATGTCCTACCTAGGTTAGAATTCCTGTTAGTGGCCCAAAGCTTTGTACATCCGCAAATAATGTGTTATTATGTAAATGAGAGACATGTGAGCCCTGTTAGTAAGTTTTGATTAGACCACCCTGCAACATTGCAGGGTTGCCCAAACCCTTTTTCCCTAGATGGCACTAACTAAAGGTACAAGTATTCCACCAATCTTCACCAGTCGACAGCCATGCTTAGGACTTAGGGTTGCTTAATTGAAGAACAGGATGACTATTACATGGGCTGGAGGAGAGTGGGAGGAAAACCTTTGGTTTTATATGAGAAAGAGGCAAGTATTCTTGGCTCCGTTTGGGTTCCTCTGCCTAAATATCATTGTACTTGGGGTGCCAACATCCCTTTAATCCTAATATGTATGTTTCAGTGTTATCCTTTACAATATCTGTTTTATAAGGATGAATATAAAACCCCAAACCCCCAGTCTGCAATACTTACCTACTTCACCAATGTTCCACAATCTCTGCAGCTCCTGCAGTGTCCTTCTCTGTCCTTACAGGTAGCACTGTCTGTCATTTCCATAACTTCACCTTTCTGTCATCTTTTTAAGGATGTGGCTAGTAAATAACAATAATAAGTTATTCTATTGTGTTGTGTATTATTGGTCAGTTAGGATCATATGATGTTTTTAACTCACATTCATAAAAAATATGGCCAAACTCTATGATCACATTACTATCCTTGTCCTGGAATTCCAAACCTTGTCATTTCTCACCAACTACATCCCTTTTCTGAAGATGCCTATCTCTTTTCTGAAGTTTTTTGCCTTCTCTTAAGCTTATGAGCTTTACAACTGCCAGAGAAGGAGGTTGGGAAATATCAAAAAATTATAATTTTAATTAACTGCCTGTCTTGTGTCTTTAAAACTAGAAAACACTATTACAGTAAGAGATGTTTGTGATGTATTTATATCTTATATAGTGCTGCATATTCAGCATTTACAATTATTTTGCCCAAAGAGATTACAATCTAAATCGTAATCACTTTATTACACATCAACCATCACTATGTCAACAATCTACGTATTTGTATGATTGTGGGAAAGCCATAGACCTGGAGTAACCTACACTAGCACAGGCAAAGATGTTACTCTTCTGTGGAAGTTAAAAATATTAAGTACAGTCTTAAAATGGGTTTCTCATCGAAAACCTTCCCAATTCTCACGGCACAAGGCAGGGCTGCCCTTTATCCCC
The DNA here is from genome assembly GCA_019447015.1 of Hymenochirus boettgeri. Lineage (NCBI taxonomy): Eukaryota > Metazoa > Chordata > Amphibia > Anura > Pipidae > Hymenochirus > Hymenochirus boettgeri. The sequence goes on along the minus strand of CM033475.1, from coordinate 180,273,228 downwards.
CTTAATCTTCGCCTATGTTGGAACCATTGGCCAGAATTATCCGCGAAGACCCACAAATACACACGTATCCCAATAGGCCACAAAGATTACAAAATCTCACTTTTTGCAGACGACACCTGTTCACTCTCCACCAAACCAAAAACTTCTCTACCACATATTTGCTCTCAACCTCCAGACCTTAGTAGAATCTCAGGTTTCAAAATAAAACCACTCCAAATCACTATACTTCCATACATCTACCTCCCCCGACAAGGAGCTACTACAATTAAATTTTGGACTTCCACTGGGTATCATCGCACTTTAACTACCTGGGAGTTAAGATATGCTCAGACCTCATCTCACTATACGAAGCCACTTACACACCACTGATACAAACCTAAAACGGCAGCAACTTAAAAAATGGACTACATATAACCTTTTCATATCGGCAGAGTCAACAGCTTAAAATGACGCTACTGCCCAAACTCTTATCTGTTCCGATCATTACCAATCCCCTTTAAAACCCCCCCGATCTCCGCCAACTACAATCCAAAATAACAAAATTCTATGGACCAATAAAAAACCCAGGGATACAGGAAAACAATGCAATGCCCCAGGGAATTAGGGGAGCCGCTCCTCCCAAGCCTCCAACACTACTTTATTGCTGCCCGAGTACTCAGACACTCCAATGGAACAAAACTCTAGAAACAAGAGCGGATCTGAAGCATTGTTGGTGGGGTGTCCTGACACCAAAGATGTGGCGATATTGCCGAAAACGTAATACACAAGTGCTACACAGGACGGTCCAATTGGGACCCCTGGTCGGCCTATGTCGATAAATACATAATATTCCTCTCCTCACCCACACCAAGCTAGTCCCACGCATATTGCAGCAGCACCAGCCTACTGGCAGCTCTTGGAACACCGGCCCCATCTGAGACACCACTTATAGCTAAAATCTGGTGGATTTGCGAAAATGAAAACTATCCCACTCTGTAAGGGTTACACTAAAGACCTCCAATGAAGTGTGTTCCCGTGATATCTGGTATGACTGACGCGGGGGGTCTACCCTAGGGGACCTCAACCAAAGAACGGGGATGAAGCGGAGAGTGGAGACAGAGGGACACAAGAGCCGTGCGCGGGCGAACCGGATCTAGAGCCTCAGTCAGGAATGTCTAAGTTTCAATAGCCCTCCACGTAAATGGAGATATATAAGTCAGTAATTAAAACTCTAACTGTTGATCCAAGAAAGCAAAGAAAGCCACCAAATTTATGAAGGGGAAAAAATTCATTCTTCCTTGCCTCCAAGTGGCATCGGAAATTTCCTGGATCACTCTACTTTAAATATCAATACCAGTAACCTTGTAACATTCCTTGTTTGCAGAAACTCATCCAGCCTTTTTTTTTAACTGACCAATGAACCTGCCATCACAACGTCCACTAGAAGTCAGTTTCACCAGCATTACTGTTCTTACAGTGAAACACCTTTCCAAACTTGAAGCCTAAACATTGTTTCTTCAAGTCTTAGGGATGTCCATGTGTCCTCTGACATGCTCTATTATGGTAAACAATGCCCCAGACAGTTTATTGTATGGCCCGTTAATGTATTTATACACAGTAACATATCCCCACACAAGCGCCTATATGGTACTTGAGCGTAACATAATTGTACCTTATCCAGTTATTGAACTCATTGCTTTAATTTATCCAGAGAGATGGGCAGGCTTTTTTAAGTCGCACCTGCCTCTCAGTCAGGCCCTGATGTGCCCAATAGAAAGATGCTCTTTTTATTGGCAGGGAGTATTCTCTTGTCAAAGGCAGCATTTGATAGAGTGCCATTCCACTAGCCACAACCTAGGCTGGCACAGCCACCAGAGGTGCAAAAAAAAAACCCCACGTCATCACAAAAAGTTTAAAGGCAACTATACCAATATTACTTTTTTAAAATTCAAATCAATGTTTTAGTTGGGTGGCATATTCTTCTTATCACTACTCTTACATTGCAATCTGAGCAATTAATTCTGTCAGAAGGATCAAAGCCAGGACCACTCCCTTGCCTGTCATGCCCCAATGGGACAATGGTGTTATTTTGCAGTGTGAAAAGGGAGTGTCACTGACAGATAACAGGAGTTTGGGCACACTTACTGATCCCAAAAAAATCTGTATTTTTTTGTATAGGTAAAATATTTGCTTGCCTGTGGTATTTGACGTTAGTAGTTTTCCCTTGAATCAGTGGGGTACTAGTTTTCATTTTTTGATGCTTTCTTGTCGACATTCATGTTTTGAAGACCACAATTGTGTCACAATATCATGCTTTTATTGGAGAAAGTATGTACAGACAATTACACAAAGACAAACATCTCATTTAACCCAAGCCTCTGGGTAAATGCCCTGATTGCGATTCAATATTGCATTTTGCGAACGTGGGTAAATCCGAAGGTTATTTGCTATTTACTGGAATTAAAACCCTCTCGCACACAAACTAGTGCAAATGCGTTATTAAATATCACACGAGCCGTCAGGTGCACGGTGTCTTGTGTGTAACCCCGCATCAGACGCTAATGGCGTCAAAGGCACGCTAACCCGTATGCGATCTGGTTGCGTAACTTTAACTCCATAAATTTGCCCAGCGGCTCTGGGTAAATCAGCCCCCTAAAACTTTTTGTTTATGTTTTTGCCCTGGGAAGTGTAGTACTGATCACCTAGTATTTATTCTATGCTTACTAGAAAACTGTATTTTTTAATGGTTCCTTCTGATCTATTACAAATATATAGTAACCGGCTGTCAATGTTAGGGCCACCTCTATATTAGGCAATTATATTTTTTAACTCCCGTTGCACGCATGTTTCTATATGTAATGATTAATTATGTTTTGATTGATAATTTATTATATATATTTTCAGTAGATGAATTGTTTAAATTTGCTTAAGGCAAAGTGAAAAAGTATAAATCCAGCCCTGCTATACGTGCTGTGTTGGCTACAGGTTTGTGTCTACGACATCATCAAAATTTTTCTATGACATCATCAAAAACTTTAAGAGTTTTTATCAATTACAAGACAGTCATTCAGCTTTTGGCTTGTGAGGTGAGTACATCCCCTTTCCCACTTTTATAAATAGTAATAATAACTGATTGGATATTGATATAGACTTGGAATATTTTTATAGGGAATCTATAATATTAATTGATGTATTTTTTATTATGAAATGAATGTAAAAATTTTTATTATTTATTTAAATATGAACCCACATTACACAGGGTAATAATAGTCATGGTTCTTCCCAGCTGAGTACAGTGATGGATTTATATAAAATATCTGATAGAGACTGTGTACCGTTAGATTTATTTATTTTCTCTAATGTAAATCAGATTGTTCTTTATTTATAGGGGAAAATATCAACTCAATTTTCCTCCTCCCTTGGCATTTGTCCAGCAGCTCTGAGGACAGTTTGGGATGTCATGTGACTGGTAACCATAGCGACAGTTGGTTTAAGATTTATCAATTTAACACCAAAGCTAAATAAAGAAATCAGACATTTGCTGATTGTGTGTTCACACCTCTATCCAGCCCATTTACTTCAATACAGTGTGTGTGTGACCAGTAAACCAACCCCCTTCTCCTAGGGACTTAGTAAGGCAATACAAAGGCTTGTAAGGGTCTACATGTCATCTCCCCATTAACCAGTACCAGTACTTTGCATTTTAGAGCTGGAATCCTATAAACAGGTCATAACCACATATGAAATACACAATTAAAGATGCAGAGCAATGGCTTCAACTGAACTCTCCGTTTTCGGCCGCGATCCGCACGCGTGTGTATGAACCTTTAAATAGGTCATAGTCATATTAACTGATTCCGTTTACTTTAGCGCAACATTAAACCCCTAGGTAACGTGGGCTGCACAAGTAATCGAAGAGACACTACACGCACTGCCGCAACCTATTCACCAAAGGCTGCGTGGCTCTGCCAGCGTAAATTTTAAGTACTGGCTGATAGCCCCCGTTAAATACTTAAAGCCGCTGACATTCACCCAGAGCTGCACAGCCCCTGGCGATTCCCTTCTGAGTAGATTTACACCCAGAGTGCCTGCGGATCTGGATAATCTCCTTAACAGCATATTGTGGAAAATAAATGAAAACATGTACCTGCAAAGGGCTCTAAGAGCTCACATAGTTTGGGTCAATGGCCATTATGATCTATACACATGCCCAGTCTTATGCTACTGTAGAAACATTCACCAGATGGTCACATCCACTATTAGTATCGAACCAATCCCTTTACAGGACATATTACACAGGGAGCATGTGACTGGGATCAGGAGGTGCCAAACAGTGCACATTCACTAAGTTACTTCATCCATTCCATCAGGGGTGTTACATTGACTTTGTTGCCATTTGCTGGAGTGGTGTTGGTGTTTCTTAGGGGGAATGTTCTCAGATTCTAAAGTGAGAAAATGTGAGTTTATTTCTCCTAAATGGAAACAGTGGATTTCAGCTGTTGTTACTTATTGTAGCCCTAAATTGTTTCTAGGTTCCCCCCCAGGTACAGGGTAGTTAGTTACCCTTAATTTCCATTTAAACCCCAAATACGATTGTATTATAAGAAAATAGCACCTAACATGTCACCTGCAAGGGCTCTAAAGGAATCAGTGTAATATATATTCTATAATGTACAATCTCCTGTTTTGCTCCATTTAACCAACTCTGCTATATACAGTATTAGAGCAAAGTTCACAAGACCACCCCAAACTCCACGTCCCACACTTACCTTTAGTCTCTGTCTGAGTATACATCACGTCATCCCGCCCCTTCCTCCCCACCCTTGCCTGGAAGCCAAAATGCCAGGGTGGGATAGTCTGAGTTCACACCTTTCACTTATGACACAAATAAAATGAAATATATGCATACAGCTTCGAATTGGTCGGAGGATGTGTGGGAGGAAGTTTATAGGGGTAAAATAGAATGTTTCTCTTTGATTTATTGTTATTTACTTACTATTACTATTTGCCATTCTTTTGCATTCTATCCCCACCCTCCCTAGAAAGCAGAAAAATGGAGGCAAAGCTTTAGGTATGTACTAGTTCATATATATCTAATGTGTAATATGACATTGTGTGTGTTTTATTGTGATCTAATTTCCCTTATTTTATTGTTTATTCTATATCAGCCAAGATGAGCTGGGAGGAGTTTTGTGAAATACATGAAGGTGAGTAGTTTCCTGTTTCTTTGGTCCTATTTATATTTATTATATAGTGAATTATAACCCTCTACTGTAAATTATAAGGATTGTTAAAAGTCATTGAGGGTTCTGTGACCGAATAAAAGCACAAGGCTTAGGCAGTCCTTTTGTAAAGCAAAATCTCTGCACCATCAAGGCCTCCTTTCTCACAATGGCAATGTGCAGGACTTTTTACATTTTAAAACTCATTTTTATTGAAATTGGTAAAATTCAACCGTGTTTCCAACACGGGAAGCACATGTTCTGACTGCATCCATGCTATATATTACTGTACTACTTTTTGAACCATCCTTTAATAGCGCACCCTTGTGGGTTTTTCTGCTCTCAGTTTTCCATATGTACATTGGTTGCAAAAGTATTCGGCCCCCCTTGAAGTTTTATCACATTTTGTCACATTACTGCCACAAATATGATTCTAGAACATTCACGGTAGACTTGCACTCCAAACGGTCAATGGTTTAATTAACAGCCAAACATCAGCAAATCAACAAACGTTTCGGGGGGAAAAACCCCTTCATCAGGTGATCCCCGGTCTGATTTTTTTATTGTAATTATGGTTTATTACCCTAACTACAGATTGCAGTGCCTCTCTAGGGTAACACCCACCTGTCCTATCCTTTAATAGCGAACCCTTGTGGGTTTTTTCCACTCTCAGTTTTCCATAAATTCAGACCGTGTTCCAACAAGGGCAGCCACATGTTCCTGACTCATCCTGCTAATATTCTTGTACTACTTACTTTTTGAACCTATTCTTTAATAGCGAACCCTTGTGGGTTTTTCTGCTCTCAGTTTTCCATATGTACATGTTTGCAAAAGTATTTTCGGCCCCCTTGAAGTTTATCACATTTTGTCACATTACTGCCACAAAATATGATTCTAGAAAATATCACGGTAGACTTGCACTCCAAACGGTGAATGTTTATTTAACAGCCAAACATCAGCAAATCAAACAACGTTTCGGGGTGAACAACCCTTCATCAGGTAAAAATTTCCCGGTCTCTCATTTTTATATTTGTACCATTATGGTGTATTACCTTAACTACCGATCTGCAGGCCTCTCTAGGGTAACACCAGCCCTGTGCTATCCTTTAATAGCGAACACTTGTGGTTTTTCCACCTCAGTTTTTCCATATGTACAGTGGTTTGCAAAAGTATGGCCCCCTTGAAGTTTCACATTTTTGTCACATTACTCTGCCACAAATAGATTCATTTTATTGGAATTCCATGTGAAGACCAATGCAAAGTGGTGGTACACGTGAGAAAAGTGGAACGAAAATCATACATGATTCCAAACATTTTTAACAATCAATTACTTTGTTGTTGAACTGTGTTATCGTCACTTATTTAACATTATTTTATATTTTATTCATTAGAAAATATAGTTAAAGTGTGGTCAGAAGGACAGAGACCCACGGAGAACTCATACAGATGGCAGTATAGAGGTAATTATTTCTAATGTAAAAGTCTTACTCTCAAATACTATCGGGGATTTAAACCCGTGTGACTTTAGCTCCAGCTATGAATGAATTAGCCACAAAATAATTATTGAATGCCATGCAATGTCTTGTGGATGTGAGGACACCTACATAGCTACAGTTAATTCTAGAGTTTAAGTCACATTAACCCTTCTAAATAGTCAAAGACACTTACAGTTAGAATTTACCACTGCAGCTTTGCATAAATCACCCTGATGTGTAATACCACTTGTGTACTTATAATGATGAAGTTTAAACCCCAATATAATACGTTTCAAAACTTTGTCCTTCATCTTTATTTGTGAAACCAATGAGCAGCAGTTTCTTTATGTAATCTCTATTGGACAAATTATTGACCTTTAGTAATATGGATATTTGTTACATGGTCACCATATTAAGCCATTCAAATGTCTTCACCAAATTGAAGTAATTGCAGGCATTGTCTCATTATTTCTTATCTTTTTCCTTGTATTCTTTACCCTTAACCATAACCACATTGGTATTATAAGTATGTCTACATTGGCTTGCTGTGTTTGCTATTTTACATGTGTTTTTTGGTCCCCTAAAGAGTAATATCAGAAGAAGCATGGAGGGAGAAGATCATGCTGGCATTGGGTATGTGTTTTAATCTATCTACTATCTATCGTATCTATCCATATTACTATCTATCATCTATCCATCTATCTATCTATCATCTATCTATCTTATCTATCTTCTATCTATCTATCTTCTATCTATCTATCTTCTATCGATCTATCTATCTATCTATCTCTCTAGGCTATCTCTCTCTCTCTTCTGGCCTGTCTGTCTGTCTGTCTGTCTGTCCTGTCCCTGTCTGTCTGTCTGTCGTCTGTCTATCTATCTATCCCATATCTCCCTATCTCCCATATCATCTATCTATCTATCTATCTATCTATCTATCTATCTATCTATCTATCTATCTATCCCATATCTCCCATATCTATCTATCTATCTATCTACCTACCTACCTATCTATATATCTATCTATCTATCTATTTATCTGTCTATCTATCCCATATCTATCTATCTATCTATCTATCTATCTATCTATCCCATATCTCCCATATCTATCTATCTATCTATCTATCTATCTATCTATCTATCTATCTATCTATCCCAATCTATCTTCTCTCTGTCCATATCTATCTATGTATCATACAGAATAATTATCTCTTTGCCAACATTTAACTGTTTTATTTTGTCCCCTAAAGGGAAATATCAGAAGAAAGCATGGAGGAAAAATGACCAGGCTTGCATTGGTAGTAGATCTATCTATCTATCTATCTATCTATCACACAGAATTACTATCTCTTTGCTCATTCATATCATTTTTTAATCATGAGAAGAAAAGACTAAATATGAGGAGTGTAGAGGTATTTTTTTTATTTAAAAAGCCTTTTCTTATATAAACAATCATGTATTCATGTTCTGGTAAAAAAAATGTCACAGCATTTTTTCATATTAGAACTGTATACCTGTTATTTCACATGGACATAGGATTATATTGCGTTCCCCAGGTGTATTCACGGTGGTACAATAACCATATTTCATATTAATATATAAAATCAATTAAGTAAGAGATGTTAAATTGTGTGATTTTGATGCTGTAACAATATATGTGTGAAAAACTCTCATTATCTTCCATGTAGAATACACTGAACAGAAATTCCCTGCGCTGGACGGGACCATAGAAGTGAGCTGGGATCTAGCAGAAGCCCCCAAAGTATTTCTATATAACTGGAAAAATTTCCTTAGTGCAGGTTCTTATGAATAGAGATGTCCGAACTTCACAAAATCCGGTCCGCTCGAGGATCCGCGAATTTCGAAAAAATTCGAAAATTCTAAAATCCGCGAGCGGACCCGTTAAAATTAAAATACCCTTGATAACGAGATTTTTCGTATTTTCGAAAATTTTCGAATTTGACGAGTTTTCGCGTATTTTCGGAAATTTTCGAAATTACGAGTTTTCATGTATATTTTTCGAAAATACGTATGTAAGGGATTAAGAGAAATCCATGTTTTTCGAATTTTTCGAAAAATAACATGTTTTCCCCGTATTTTCGAAAATTTTCGAATAACGTGAAAACTGTAATTTAGAAATTTTCGAATACGAAAAATCCGCGAATCAGAAGTTCGGAAGGCTGAAAATCCGGAAAAAATCCGCCGTTTGCGAACGGGATAAATCCGCTGCGATCCGGTTCGGATCCCGCGAACCAGCCATCCCTACTTATGAATAATCCCAGAGAGTCCTTGTATGGGTACCTGACAATGTCACACCAGCTTTTCGCCCTTCCATTTAGAAGTACAGACCATTATTTTCATTTGACATAGCACTCTCTTAGGTAACACCTGCCCCCTTAAATGGTGCAACAGAGGGTCCCAGAATAGTAATCCAGGGTCTAGAGGGCCAAGTTGGATTATATACGAGCCATTGTGCCTGCAGCACTTATCATAATAAAAAAAAGCAGAGGTGCTTTATTTTCTGGCATTTATTTCTATTAATCCATTAAAAAAAACAATAAAACAGGTAAAAATTTCCCCGGTCATGCATTTTTTGTATTTGTAACATATGGTGTATTACCTAACTACGATCTGCAGGCCTCTCTACTAGGGTAACACCAGCCTGTCCTATCCTTAATAGCGAACCTTGTGGGTTTTTCCACTCTCAGTTTTCATATGTACAGTGGTTGCAAAAGTATTCAGCCCCCTTGAAGTTTTCCACACATTTGTCACATTACTGCCACAAATATGAATTCAATTTTATTGTGAATTCCATGTGAAAGACCAAGGCAAAGTGGTGTACACGTGAAGAAGTGGAACTAAAATCATACATGATCCAAAATTTTAACAAATCAATTACTTTGTTATTGAACTGTGTTATTGTCACTTATTTAACATTATTTTATATTTTATTTCCATTAGAAATAGAGAGTTAAGTGTGGTCAGAGAACAGAGACCCAACAGGAGAACTCATACAGATGGCGTATAGAGGTAATTATTTCTAAATGTAAAAGTCTTACTAAATACTATCGGGGATTTAACCCGTGTGACTTTAGCTCCAGCTATTAATGAATTAGCACAAAATAATTATTGAATGCCATGCAATGTCTATGTGGATGTGAGGACACCTACTATGTACAGTTATTCTAGAGTTTAAGTCCATCATTAACCCTTTCTAATAGGTCAAAGACACTTTACAGTTAGAATTTACCACTGCAAGCAGCTTTGCATAAATCACCCTAATGTGTATTACCTTGTTACTTATATGATGAGTTTAAAACCCCATATAATACGTTTCAAAACTTTTGTCCTTCATCGTTATTTGTGAAAACACAATGAGCACAGTTTCTTATGTAAAATTCATTGGACAAATTATTGCCTTTGGCAATATGGAATTTTGTTAACATGGTCACCCATATTAAGCTATTCAAATGTCTTTACAAATTGAAGTAATTGCAGGCATTGTCTCATTATTTCTTATCTTTTCTTAGTATTCTTTACCCTTAACCATAACCACATTGGTATTATAAGTATTTCTACATTGGCTTGCTGTGATTGCTTATTTTACATGTTTGTGTTAGTCCCTAAGAGGAAAGAGAGAGAAAGCATGGAGAAGAAGATCATGCTGGCAATTGGTATGTGATCTATCTATCTATCTCTCTATCTATCTATCTATCTATCTATCTATCTATCCATATCTACTATCTATCTATCTATCTATCTATCTATCTACCTACCTGTCTGTCTGTCTGTCTGTCTGTCGGTCTGTTTCTCCTTATCCATATCTATCTACTATCTATCTCTATCTATCTATCTTCATCTATCTATCTATATATCTATCCCTATCTATCTATCTTATCTATCATCCATATCTATCTGGTATCATACAAAAAACTATCTCTTTGCCAACATTTAACATGATTTTTTTTTGTCCCTAAAGAGAATATCAGAAGAAGCATGGAGGAAAATGATCAGGCTGCATTGTATGAGATCTATCTATCTATATCTATCTATCTATCTAATCCACTATCTATCTATCTATCTATCTATCTATCTATCTAATCTATCTATCTATCTATTCTATCTATTCTATCTATTCTATCTATCTATTCTATCTAATCTATCTATCACACAGAATTAGTATCTCTTTGCTCATTCATATCATTTTTTTAATCATGAGAAGAAAAGACTAAATATGGGAGTGTAAGAGTAGTTTTTTTTATTTAAAAAGCCTTTTCTTATATAACACAATCATGTATTCATGTTTCTGGTAAAAAAAATGTCCAGACAGCATTTTTTCATATTAGAACTGTATACCTGTTTTTCACATAGGACATAGGATTTATAGTGCGTTCCCCAGGTGTATTCACTGGTGTACAATAAACCAATATTTCATATTATATATAAAATCATATAAGTAAAGAATGTTAAATTGTGTAATTTTGTATGCTGTACAAATATATTGTGTGATAAAACTCCATTATCTTCCATGTAGAATACACTGAACAGAAATTCCCTGCTGCTGGACCAATAAGAGTGAGCTTGGGATCTCAGCGAGAGCCCCCAAGGTATTTCTATATAACGGGAACATTTCCTTAGTGCAGGTTCTTATGAATAAATCCCCAGAGAGTCACTTGTATGGTAACTGCCATGTCACACCAGCTTTTTGCCCTTACATTTAGAAGTACAGACTCATTATTTTCATTTGACATAGCACTTCTCTTAGGTAACACCTGCCCCCTTAAATGTGCAACAGAGGGTCCCAGAATAGTAATACAGGGTCTTAGAGGGCCAAGTTGGATTTATACTGAGGCCATTGTGCCTGCAGCACTATCATAATATAAAAGGCAGAGTGCTTTATTTTCTGGCATTTATTTCTATTAATTCATTAAAAAAAAAATTGTATTTTCATAGTTTCCTCCTCATTTTCCTTTCAGGCAACATCCAGAAAAATCAAACTGAGAGAAAGTCTCGGATTTGTCTAAAGAGAAAATTCTGTGGTGAGTATTTCATTATGAAGAAACGTTACAGCAGTAATGTGTCTCACCTAATGGGGTGTAACTAACAGGGGAGGAGCAACCACAGGAGAGCCAGGAGTTAGACGAGTCGAAATATAGAGTACTCCAGCACACTGCTGTTGGCTGTCTGCCAGACAATCAATAGGTGCAATCCTCCTGCCCTCTACTCCAAGGGCCAAGGAACTCCAACAGTAACAAATATAGAGGAGCACACTATAATAGTGATTCAAGAATTATTGGACAAACAACATACAATGTTTTGGGACCACCTTGTCCTTTCCTCAGGTACAGTATATGAGGAAGGGACAAAGTGGTCCCAAAACATTGTATGTTGTTTGTTCAATAAATCTTGAATCCCTATTATAGTGTGCTCCTCCATATTTGTAGCTGTTGGAGTTAGACAGGTCCCATCTTCTTATTTTTCCTATGACAGGTACAACTTCTTCTCAGAAAACCACTGTAGATGAAACATATAGAGGGGCCCTGTCATAGTTTTGCTGGGGTGCCCAGTGATTCCTAGTTATGCTACTGCTCACTCACATCCAGTATAGGGCATATTTATAATGGCGCAATATTGCTGTTTTGCGATACCGCATCTTTATTGATTATTGTCACAGTCGAAATTTTTTTGATGGGATCATAGATCTATGCCCACATTCATAGATTGTCATTGTATTGTATAGATCGCCCATACAATACCATTACGGTATTTTACAACCGCATGGTTTTGTACAACCATTCGTACATTTGCGAACCCAATGGACCATATTTATAAAGGCACGGTGTCGCTATTTTACGTTACCACAGCTTTTACGATCGTTACTAAGACTGCGAATTTACAATCGCAGAACGTAAATCTACGATAGTGGACAATCATGTGCAATCATGCCCGTACATTTATGATCTTTTATGATAAACCACAGTACTGACAATTTTCGATACCGCTGGTTTTTAAATATGACCCAAAGTTCCTACATAATCATTCTTAATAATAAAATGAATGGTATCCGGTTATGTTTGGACAGCTGTAAAGTAGAACTAGAGGCTAGAATACATGTAGTTCAGAGGAGTCCCCATGGAATTACATCCGGACCTGAGCATATTAATTTACTAGTTCCAGTTGTCATATTGGGACATTTTATCCTTTGCAGTATTTTGTATAATAAAATAATTTGTCAGTTAAATTGTATCCTAACAATTATATATTTATACTTTTTCTTACAGAAAACATGATCAGTGAGAAGGTGGTTTTTTTTTTGGGGTTGTTCGGTGTGGTGGGATTGGTGTTTGGGTTTTTTTTGTGTGGTTTCGGTGGTCACGGATGTGTGTTTGGTTTTTTTTATTTTTTTTTTTGTTTCTTTGTTTGGTTGTGTTGCTTCTTTTTTTTGTTTCTCGGTTGTTTCTCGTGTTTTTTTGGTTTTTGTGTTTGTTTTTTTATTCCGCTATTGGGCCTAAGATGCCCGTGAAAGAGAGACCTGGGCTCCAAGCCAACCACCAGGTATTTCCGCTTAACCAACACAATTAAAGATTTCAATCGCCCCATACAAACCATTTTTTTTACAACCTTCGTACATTTACAAACCCTCCAATAGGACCATATTTATAAAGGCACGGTGTCGCTATTTTTAGTTACACAGCTTTTTACGTTCGTTACTACTAGATGTGCGAATTTACAATCACAGAACCGTAATCTATCGATGTGAAGTACATGTACAATCATCATGCCCTACATTTATGATCTTTTATGATAAACCACAGTATCACAATATTTCAATACGTGGTTTTTTAAATATTGCCCAAAGTTTACATAAGGTCATACGCTTCTTAATATAAAAATGATTGGTTATTTATTGGCAGCTGTAAAGTTGAACTAGAGTCTAGAATACATGTATTCAGAGGAGTCCCCATGGAAGTACCTCACTCCGGACCTGAGCTATTAATTACTAGTTCCAGTTGCCATATTGGACATTTTATCCTTTGCAGTATTTGTAATACTAATAAAATAATTTGTCAGTTATAATTGTATCCTAACATTATATATTTTTCTTACAGAAAACAATGAGCAGGGAGAAGCTCCAATGCCTAAGAGGCCCGTGAAAGAAGACTGGGCTCCAAGGCCAACCACCAAGGTATTTCTGCTTAACCAAAGCAAAAAGATTCCAAACGCCCATACAATACCATTTTTTTATACACCTGTTCGTACATTTCACACCTCATAGGCCATATTTATAAAGGCCCGGTGTCGCTATTTTATGTTAAGCAGCTTTTACGTTCGTTACTACGATTGCGAATTTACAATCACAGAATGAAATCTACGATAGTGGACGTAATGTACAATCATGCCCGTACATTTATGATCCTATGATAAACCACAGTATCAATAATTTTCAATACCGCTGGTTTTTAAATTAGGCCCAAAGTTTCTACATAAGGCTTCATAATCGTTCTTAATGATAAAATGATTGGTTATGTTTGGACAGCTGTAAAGTAGAACTAGAGTCTAGAATACATGTAGTTCAGAGGAGTCCCATGGGAATTACATCCGGACCTGCCATATTAATTTACTAGTTCAGTGGCATATTGGGACATTTTATCCTTTGCAGTATTTTGTAAATAAATAATTTGTCAGTTAAATTGTATCCTAACAAATATATTTTTCTTACAGAAAACAATGAGCAGGGAGAAGGTCCAATGCCTAAGAGCCTGTGAAAGAGAGACTGGGCTCCAAGGCCAACCACCAAGGTATTTCTGCTGACCAAGCATGTGCTTAATGCATGGGTGTTACCGCGTATTACAGGAATTCCAGATAGCAACAGATTGTCAGTTCTTATATATTACATGGATGGTCACAGTGCAATTGTCTAACATAGTAACAATAACGATTGTGTTTGTAGAGTAAACCAAAACAAACATAGGGGGCCATAGACACTGCAGTTCTTTTTTAAAACAATTAAATAAACACGTCTTACTGTAACCCAAATGACAATATTTATTGTTTATTTATAACTAAAATATTATTTACTTTAGGCGTCAAATTTAATTGGACCCCATACGAAAGACAATGGGACAGACAATATCACAACCCTTGTCAGAAGGCAAAGTGACCACGCGCAGAAATTGGGCTCCTTATGAAAGAGCAATGGACCGCTCACTGCAGAAACTCAAACCATCAGGAAGGCAGTGGAACTCACGCCACCAGCAATTGGGATGCTAGTGAAAGTAGTATGGGGGACCACACTGCGGAAATAGAAAACCCATACCAAAGGCAATGGAACCGACACTGCAGAAACTGGACCCTCACCTAATTCTCACGGTAATGACTTTTTAAAAATATTTTAATCATTTAGTAAAGTATTAGTCAGATAAAATACCAATTTCTCGTGCTAAATGTTAACAACCATTGCACTCACAAATCATTTGTGCACATATTTGACAGCAGATGGTTCCAATTGTGACCCCTCCAGAACACCTAATTTGTCTCGGGCAAAGCATTCTGGGTGGGGATTAAGGCAGCATTCGGGTGACGGCACAACATTAAAGGCGCCCCCAGTGGCATAGCATGTACCATTAGATAAATCTAATACCCAACTGCAGTTATGGTGAGAAATCTTCCCTAACAGGCAATCCTTTTGCATTAGTTCATATGAAGTAATACATAAAAGGAACAGAGGCTTCTAATGTAGCCTTGGTGACCCTCTTTTTTTATTAAAGGTACACATACTTTACACAAGTTAGCACCATGGCGTCTATACGTATATAATTATTATTGATGGACTATATCCTCACGCTTGGACTCTGTATAAGACAGTGGTTCAGAAATGTTTTAGTAAAAATAGAAATGTAATATTATATACTGTGTTACTCTATCGTCATTCAATGGGTATAATGCAAATGTGTTGGTCATTTCTGTTACTGTATGTGTTTCATTTTGTTTTTCAACTTGTATTCTTCCCACCCATTGGGATTAGTTAGGCCTCTCTGATTGGAACCCTATATACACCTGTTACTGGGTGGAATCTAATACAATAGTCTGAAAGTGTATAAAAACATTCATTGTGTCAGATTCAGATGGCGAAGTATATCTTATTTCCATATTTAAAGTGAAAATATAGTTTCCCTCCAAACAACTCCTCCCCATCTCTTAAAAGTACCCAGGCTGATGACCCAATCTGCCTGGTCCCACCTCTTGTTTACCCTGGTTTACTAAATCTACAGGGTATTCAATAAAAGTTACTCATCGTTAAAAATGTGCTAACTTTTTTTCATAACCATCAGGATGTTAGCTTTCAACTGTTAAATGATCTTGCTTGGTTGGGGCAAAATTAGCACCTTTTAAACAATAAGACTTTTATTAAAGCTCCTGTTAGTCTTTTTAAGAATGTCTCATACTGCTGGACTAACAATTTCCCACAGTCCTGCTCTTAAACACAGAATGAAGTACTCAGCAGGGACACTTCTTATTCATTTTTTTCAGTCCGGGAACAGTCTGGGACCTGTGGAGAAGGGGCCCAAACTGGACTTTAAAAGGACTTATTTTGTGATCAAGATCATGGAGTCAGAATCTATCCTTATAGGCGTCTCATCCTGGGTACTATTAAGGCGGGGGTTGTTTAAATCAGTGTAGTTTCCATTAATAAATATCCTTTTAGACTTTTTGCAAATGTAATCTTACAAGGCTTAGCTCCTTACCGGAAGTTAGCAATAAAATTAGTATAGAATATCCAGCACTCGGAACCAGTCTTCTGAGTGCTGAACCACACCAGAAATAGGAAAACATAAGATATGCCCAAAAATCTATCTTAGAATTCAGGTAAACTCCCCTGTATTTTTCTTTAACTCAACATAAAACCTATTGTTTTTCTTTACAGATCAACAATAACCCGGGAGCTGCATTTTTTACTATTCTATTATATTGTTTTTTGTTAAATGCTTATTATTACGATTGTTATGTTAATATAAAATGTTTTATATGAAACATGAGTCTGAACGTTTTATTGATGTAGAACATTAAGATAACCTACATAACTTTATCTTATTTTAGACCATGGCCCTTTTGATTTATGAACAAATTATCTTCACATTTCTGAGGTCCTGAGATTTTTGGTAACAAAGGATGGTTTGGGGGGGGGGGGTTTGACGTAAAAAATCATTAGTAGTATGCATATGTTGTATAATTTTATTTATATATCGCCACTTGTGTAATGCAGCCCTGTACATTTTTAAAATATGTACAGACTCGGGGATAATTGCAAGCCATTATACAGATAAATAAAAAATAAATACAATTTCAACAATAAGTTAGATACATAAATAAATAAATTATGGATAAATTTGTATTATAAGTGGGCAACGAGATAATTTCAAAGCGCGTTTATCTTATTATAAGAAAAAAACATTAGTCAAGTCATATTATTATTATAAGCTTTAGACCATACAGATGCTCATGGACCGTTAGTGCTCTAAAAAACAGATATTTCAGGAGATTCAATAAAAGTTCTGTCGTTTAAAAATGGTGGCTATTGTGCCCACAACCATCCAAATCTTGGTTAACATTTGAAGATAAACATATGATTGTTGGGGCAAAATAGCACCATTTTTAACAATAAGCACTTTTATTGAAAAACCCTTTTAGTTAACTAGTGATGTAATATGAGTAACAGAGGTTCTCTTTCCACAAATGGATTCAAGGTGCGGCAAAAATTAGGAAATTAAAGTCATTTCAGGACATCCTTATGTGGTTTCTGTGGCAGGATCCACACGAGCCGCAAGATGAAGTGCCAGGGGCATTTTTACAAGGCATATCACTTGTACAAAGCACAAAAAACGGGGAATCTCCCCCAAATACGGAGGCCGGCAAAGCAGACCGAAGCGTATAGTCAAATGTAACGTCATACTTTTATTGTATCTTCTAAAAACAAGACATGCAGGGTCCAAACAGGTGTACTATGAGGCACACACACAAGCTCCACCCTACAACGTTTCGTGGCAATACCTTCCACTGTCCTCAGGGTATGTCTTTTTTTGTGTTTACAACCATAAAACTATCTTTATTGAGGAAAATCTATTTTTTTTTATCTTTTAGTTCCCTTTAAGTCTGGCACTAAATAAAAAAAAACCACAGTAATGTAGTAGATTTAAGTAGGTGTGTGTCCCTTGGGTCTGGTTGAGGGTATGTATGTTTTTGTGTTTACACCATAAAACTATCTTTTACTGAGGATAATTAAATTAGTTTTTTTGACTTTAGTTACCCCTTTAATTTTGGCTGCCACAAGTACTGGCATAGTAGATTAGTCGGTATATGTAACCTGTGCTGGTTTGCGGGGTAACTGTCTTTTTTGTGATTTACAACCATAAAACTATCTTTCTTGAGGATAAATCTAAATTATTTTGTTTTAACTTTAGTTTCCGTTTTAACATTGCTTCCATGGGAATGGGAAAAAGGTTTGGTCAGTAGTGGGTGTACCTGGGTCTCTGTGGGGGGTTGGGGGTATCACCATTTGTCTTTTATGACCATGAAACCAACTGTTTTGAAATATCCACATTGAGGATTAATTACCCATTATAGTCTATGGGAAAAATGTCCTAATTCACCTATTTATTTTGGGCCGTAACACTAACACTTTCCGTGGATTCCCTTAGCTAGAAGATACAACACTTCTCCTATATGCTCCTCACGTCGTACAATTTCATGTCTGTAGCTCATAAACTGGTCGCGAGGAGATACAATCCAAAAAGCGTAAGAAGAAAACCGAAGAAGAAAAAGAAGAAGAGACAATAAATACAAAGAACAGAAAAAAATACGTAATTTGGCTTTTTCAAGCCTACATTAAATTATTAAGTAAGCATCTGAGGGAAAGCCTCAAAAGCTTGAGAATTTGCAACAAACAATTTTGTTACAAAACTCACAAGGATGACATAAATTTGAACAATTGTGTCCGTAAATGTGTGCACCAACATTTTTTACACCACTTCAATTCATGTTGTTTGCAATGTGGGTAATCCCGGTAAATGATCTTTGCTCTGTGGGATTTTTACGCCGCTATGGCTTAAAACTAGTATAAAATCCATATATTGGCCCAGCGAGTCTGGTACATCGGCTCCATATTTAAATAAAAAGGGCAGTTTCCTTAATACCTCACTTTTAAAATTAAAATTCAGCCCCGAGTTCACATATACAAAATAAATGCAGCAGTATCATAGAATGCAAGATCCATTGGATGAACATCACCAGGGGATCAAGTAAAATTGGGGAAGTTCAGGCTCTATCTCCACGATGCTACCTAGTTTGTTGCACCTCTGTTTTAGAGAGGTTTTGTCATTTTCTAGTGTGGTTTATCACTTTTTTTAATGCCACAGCACCTTTCTAATTTGGGAGACAGGCTATAACTAAGGTTAACTAGATAGGCATATCTTTATTCAACCTCCTTTACTACTATGTTATTATGTACCAAATTAAATTTCTTTAAATTTTCAATTTTCTTTCTTCATGCCCTCATTTTTATCCTGTCACCAGACAAACCATAAAATTATGGTGGCTTTTCTATACATTGAAGTACATTTTTTTCTAACACTATATAAACTGTCTTCATCTCTTGTCCAATATGTTTAGCCGTAATCTCTTAGAAATACATACCGTCCGTCACTATGAAAAGTATTAGGTGTAACCTCATAGTTGGCTATTGGCCCCCACGCATGTGCCAGACACAGCAGAAACCACGGCAGCAGTCCATAAAAACTGAATCTGAATATTTGGTAGAAGTGTAAGTACATGATTCTTATATATTATCTGTACTAACTTGATTGAATTTTATTTCCTTGTAGCAGAAATTATAAAACACCCGATGGTACACCAAAGCACAACAAATGGAGAGAAAAGGCTCCATTTTACAACCGGCCACACTGTGGTCTTTCTTGTAATGCCAGGCATACAATTTATGATTCTATCATGGGATCATTTTGTAACCCGGTTTACTTATATCATGTGATAAATTCATAGCAGCGTACTTAGATCATGTAATAATTATAGCAGAGCGTATTATATCATGTGATAACATGTATAGCAGCATACTATATCCTGTGATAATTAATCGCAGGGCTACCTTATCATGTGGTAATTTTATAGAGGCATACTTATATCATGTGATATTTTCTAGCAGGCGTACTTATATCATGTGATAATTTATAGCAGGCCGTACTTATATCAATGTGATCATTAATAGCAGCGTCCTTATATCATGTGATAATTTATAGCGGCTACTTATATCATCTGATACTTTATAGCAAGGCATACTTATATGCATGTGATAATTAATAGGCAGGCGTACTTATATCACTGTGAAATTATAGGCAGACTACTTTAGCGGTGATAATTTATAGCAGGCTTACTTATATCTGTGGATAATTAATGGGAGGGCGTGGGGGCGGGTAGGTGTACTCTCTCATAGTGATAATTAATAGCAGGCCGTCTTATATCATGTGATAATTTATAGCAGGCGTACTTATATCTGTGATTTTTATATAGGGCAGGCCTATACTTATAATCATGTATAATTAATAGGCGGCGTACTTATATCATGGGATAATTTATACAGTGTACTTCTATCATGTGATAATCTTGTCACAGCTATGATTCAAAAAGTTTGTGATTACTAGACTTTGACTATCCATTTGCCTATCCATTGTACACCTACAATGTTGTGTGGAGACTACAGTGAAATAGACATAACTAGGGGAAATAATATACAAGGTACCACAGAGCTTTTATTGAAATAGAGTAGGCATCAACTTTAGAGGTTCCATGGATGATTGAGAAGCTGTTGGAGGGACATGCTTCTATGACTTCACTGGGCAACTAAATGCCAAACTAATGCCCATTTTTTCAGTTTATTTGATTCTGTTTAGTCTACTTTGTCAGCATCCACTGGAAAACTTCATTCTCATTTTGTCTATAACCTAGCACAGGGGAATCCCTTTACTGATTTTACGCAAACTTATACAGAAAGGCATGAATAAAACATTAACTCCATATCTATGTAAATTCTTGAGCACGGATACATGTGGGATGGGTAACAGAACCAACACCATCTGTGTGGATTAATTTACTTGCATGTAAAAAACAAGTCCAGCTTACTCCACCGAAGTCACTTTTGTCTTTGATGGCACCACGGACAAGGAAATAGCAGCTCTCAGTAAATTCTTTAAAATCGTCCTTTGACGTATACATACTTGGCTAGATCTTTATTTTTAAGATACACGGCAATTAAATGCATGCATCTTCTCTCTAATAACGACCCCTATCTTTGACTAGCGCACCTGCAACCTACTGTATCAAAAATGGCTTGTTTACCCAGAGCAGCTGGGCCGTTAAATGGGTTTTAAAATGATTTGCAGCAACTTTAACTTCTTATTGCTTGTGTATATATAATTCACGTAGCACTACTTTAGCAGCACAATTTTAACTGCGGAGAATACAAATTTTGCCCCAACCAATCAGATGTTAGCTTTCATTCAAATGGCACAATAACTCTGATCGCGTGTGGCAAAATTAAGCAATATTTTAAACAACCCTTTTGTTACATTTTCCCTGTTTGTCCGCTAAAATTTCTCAGTGTAGTAACATTTTTAAAATGGATTGACTTAATAGGTTTCTCCTACAATCTTCTCCCTCCCCACTTACTGTGTCCTTGTCTCGGATGCCCCCATCTCTCTTTCTTGCTCTGCTCTTCCGCGCTTTCTGCTTATTCCGCATACACCCCATGCAGTTAGTGAAAACTTCAGCACCAAACTTACTTTCTGTGGCTGCCCAGCAGGCTAATAGATGAGGAATGTCCCCCCCCAAAAAATCATCAGATTATTTACTGCTTGTCGTCTCTAGTAGTTTGAAATGACTTTCTATGGGAAAAATTGTGAAATATGGCTGCCTATAGAGCTGAGGTGATAATCACCAATTTTTGATAAATAGGTGATATAATAACACCATCACCAATTCCACCAGGTTACTGAATGATGCATGTGAGGGTTACGGAACACCTCGGAGGCTACATCGAGTTCACGAAAACAAAGGCTTACATTTCGGGTTTACCGAACGATACATTTGAGGGTTAACAAAATAATTTTACTTTGATTCCATTTTAGCACACATAATTGCCTAATCAACCTAAATCTGAAAATTTTTTACTTTCCTATAAGTTACTTCCCCTACAATCTTTTTTGGGCCATTAAAAAATCACTAAGGATATAAAGGGAATAGCCAAACTAACTGTAGGACCCATTCGTATGTACAGTATGTACAAAAATTCCTTCTTATCACTTTCACCATCTGAAGATCAGCATTTTGCTTGTTTCAGCTTCTTGGCAACTCACAATTTCCTTGTCTACTAATTAAGGATTATTTGAGCCCTTAACTGGATCTTATGTGTCAAAGGCAATCATCAAGAGGAGACTCTAATCCAGTTTTCTGTGAACAATCTGCTTAAGAAAAAATAATTGTTGCCTGGGCACCGAAAGGCAAATTTGGAGCCAACAGTGCTTACGGGGGGGGGGGGGGGCATCCCGAGAGATTCTTTATATCTAGAAAACGAGAAAAAAATTACATTTTATTAACACAAAATAATTAGAGGAAAACATTGAAAAGGAGTTTGACATTACCACCACAGAGCTAAATGTAGGTACAAGTTTGTATATTCTTTTACAACCAACGCCCAGGCATTTATCATAACGCTAGTTTTTTGAATAATTTAAACACCTAAATCCACCAGAAAGTATATTATATACGCTTTTGTATACCAAGCACACAAAATATACACTTTTATTAGGAACATGTATCCTGGCTCCTACATTTTAATATATATTTTGTGGCGTGGAGGTTCCCTAAGATAAATCTCAGCTATGCACCCACAGACGGTATAAGGCAGATGATAAAAGTATGACGTACTGGTTGTACCCCATGTATGAAAGCATCGAGAACAGGCCATCCGCACTGTTTTCCCAATGTACTCAATTAACTTCTCTCATATGGTTTGCGGTTTGTGAAAATAAAGAAAACTGTGATTACATTTAATGTGATAGGGTTAACAGATCACTTATTCTAATCATTATTACTATAATACTTACGCTTTGAACAAATACTTTTAGGAGAATTGCTTGTGAAGGTTCGCAATTCCATCCTCCAGGTCATGATGGTTTTTGTTGTATTCATAGATCCAGGCCTTGAAAGTAGTTCTTGAAAGACGTTTCTCTAGTTCATCCGACTGGCTTTCTCAAATTCAGAGGACTTTCAAGATCTGTGGCCATTATTGTACCTGGAAAATCCCAATTATCATATCACACAACGCCAGGTGTTAAGGGTGTGCTTAGATATGCTAAGAGGTGTTATACGGAACGCCCAGAGTAAGGTGTTAAAACAGCATTGTACATGGCAGACAGTTGGTGTCGAACCCCCCCATACCCGTCACACCAGCTTTTTGCTCCTACATTTAGAAGTTACAGACTCATTATGGTCATTTGACATAGCACCTTCTTTAGTAACACTGCCCACTTAAATGTTGCACAGAGGGGTCTTCCCAGGAATATCTAAGGAATACAGGGTCATTAGAGGGCCAAGTTGGGATTTATACTGAGCCATGTGTGTGTCCTGCCAGCAGTCTATCATAACATTATAAAAGGCCAGGAGAGCAGAGCAGAGCCATGACGGCAGAGAGCAGAGTAGTGTGCTTATTTTCTGGCATTTTTCTATTAATCATTTTAAAAAAAAATAAAAAAATTGTTATTTCATAGTTTCCTCCTCATTTTTCCTTTCAGGCAACATACAGACAAAACAATCAAATGAGGAGAAAGTCTCGATTTGTCTCTAAGAGAAAAGATGTGGTGAGTATTTCATTAGTGAAGAAGAAACTTTCCAGCAGTAATGTGTCTAAACCTAATGGGGTCTGTTGTAAACTAACAGGGTAGGGGAGCAAGCAACCACCGGAGAGCCAGGAGTGTTAGACGAGTTCGAAAACTAAGAGTACTCAGCACACTGCTGTTGGCTGTCTGCCAGGACAATCAATAGGTGCAATCCTCATGCCCTCTACTCCAAGGGCCCAAGGAGCTCCAACATAACAAATATGAGGAACACCTATATAGGGGATTCAAGATTGATGAACAAACAACATCAATGTTTTTGGGACCATACTTGTCCTCTTCCTCATCTGTGCGAGATAGAGGACGGACAGTAGGTCCAAAACATTGTATGTTGTTTGTTCAAAAATCTTGAATCCCTATTATAGTGTGGCTCCTCCATATTTGTAAAGGTCTTTGGAGTTTAGACAGTCCATCTTCTTATTTTTTCCTTGAAAGGTAGGCAACTTCTTCTCAGAAAACCACTGTAGAGGAAAACCTATAGAGGGGACCCTGTCATGTTTTGCTGGGGCCAGTGATTTCTAGTTATGCTACTGCTCACTCACATCCAGTATAGGGCATTTATAATGGCGCAATATTGCTGTTTTGCGATACCGCATCTTTATTGATTATTGTCACCAGTCGAATTTTTTTTTTTGATGGGATCATAGAGTCTATGCCCACATTCATTAGATTGTCATGTATTGTATAGATCGCCTCATACATTACCATTAGGTACTTTTTACTACCGCATGGTTTTGTGACAACCATTCGTACATCTTGCGAACTCCAATGGGCCTATTTATAAAGGGGCACGCGAGTCGCTATTTACGATACCACAGCTTTTACGATCGTTACTAAGACATGCGAATTTACATCGCAGAAAACGTAAATCTCATAGTGGACAATCATGTCAGCATCAGCCGTACACTTTATGATCTTTATGATAAACTCCCAGTACTGAAAATTTTTCGATACCGCTGGTTTTATAAATATGACCCAAGTTCCTACATAATCCATTCCTTATAATAATAGAATAGGATCCCGGTTATGTTTGGAACAGCTTGTAAATAAGTAGAACTGAGGTTAGATACATGTAGTTTCAGAGGAGTCCGTCATGGAAACTTACATCCGGACTCTGAGGCATATAATTACTAGTTCCAGTTTCCTATTGGGACCATTATCCTTTGCGTAGTTGTATATAAATAATTGTCAGTTAAATTGTATATCCTACAATTAATATTTTCTTAAAAAAATCAGGTAATGTCAGCATCTTTCTTCATTGATATGAAATAATACCTGTTATTAACCTAGGACTCTGCAGATAGCATCAGACGTTAGTGAGCTTTCAGCAGGTCGCAAATCTTTGCTAAAGATTATAGTGGTTTCCCCAGGTGTATTCACTGGTGTACAATAAACCAATTTTCATATTATATACTTAAAATCAATATAGTAAATATGTTAAATTGTGCATTTATGCTTTGTAACAATATATTGTGTGATAAAACTCTCATTATCTTCCATGTAATACACTGAACAGAAATCCCTGCTGCTGGACAATAAGAGTGAAGTGGGGATCTAGCAGAAGCCCCAAGGTATTCTATATAACTGGGAAACATTTCTTAGTGCAGGTTCTTATGAATATCCCCAGAGAGTCACTTGTATGGGTAACTGACATGTCACACCAGCTTTTTGCCTTACATTGAGAAGTACAGACTCATTATTTTCATTGACAAGCACTCTCTTAGGTACACCTGCCCCCTTAAATGTGAACAGAGGGTCCCAGAATATCCTAGTAATACAGGGTCTTAGAGGGCAAGTTGGATTATTACTGAGGCATTGTGCCTGCAGCACTATCCATAATATAAAAGGCAGAGTGCTTTATTTTCTGGCATTTATTTCTATTAATTCATTAAAAAAAAAAAAAAAATTGTATTTTCATAGTTTCCTCCTCATTTTCCTTTCAGGCAACATCCAGAAAAATCAAACTGAGAGAAAGTCTCGGATTTGTCTAAAGAGAAAATACTTGTGGTGAGTATTTCATTATGAAGAAACGTTACTGCAGTAATGTGTCTCACCTAATGGGGTGTAACTAACAGGGAGGAGGAGCACCACAGGAGAGCCAGGGTTAGACGAGTCGAAATAGAGTACTCCAGCACACTGTGTGGCTGTCTGGCCAGACAATCAATAGGTGCAATCCTCTCCGCCCTCTACTCAAGGGCCAAGGAACTCCAACAGTAACAAATATAGAGGAGCACACTATAATAGTGATTCAAGAATTATTGGACAAACAACATACAATGTTTTGGGACCACCTTGTCCTTTCCTCAGGTACAGTATATGAGGAAGGGACAAAGTGGTCCCAAAACATTGTATGTGTTGTTCAATAAATCTTGAATCCCTATTATAGTTTGCTCCTCCATATTTGTAGCTGTTGGAGTTAGACAGGTCCCTCTTCTTATTTTTCCTATGACAGGTACAACTTTTCTCAGAAAACCACTGTAGATGAAACATATAGAGGGGCCTGTCATAGTTTTGTGGGGTGCCCAGTGATTACTAGTTATTGCTACTGGCTCACTCACATCCAGTATAGGCGCAATATTGCTGTTTTGCGATACCGCATCTTTATTGATTATTGTCACAGTCAAATTTTTTTGATGGGATCATAGATCTATGCCCACATTCATAGATTGTCATTGTATTGTATAGATCGCCCATACATACCATTACGGGATTTACTACCGCTGGTTTTGTACAACCATTCGTACATTTGCGAACCCAATGGGCACATATTTATAAAGGCACGGTGTCGCTATTTTACGTTACCACGCTTTTACGATCGTTACTAAGACTGCGAATTTACAATGCAGAACGTAAATCTACGATAGTGGACAATCAGTGCAATCATGCCTTCACATTTATGATCTTTTATGATAAACCACAGTACTGACAATTTTCGATACCGCTGGTTTTTAAATATGACCCAAATTTCCTACAATCATTCTTAATAATAAAATGAATGGTATCCGGTTTATGTTGGCAGCTGTAAAGTAGAACTAGAGTCTAGAATACATGTAGTTCAGGAGTCCCCAGGAATTGCATCCGGACTGAGCATATTAATTACTAGTTCCAGTTGGCATATTGGGACATTTTATCCTTTGCAGTATTTTGTATAATAAATAATTTGTCAGTATTAATTGTATCCAACAATTATATATTTTTCTTACAGAAAACAATGAGCAGGGAGAAGCTCCAATGCCTAGAGGCCCGTGAGAAAAGAGACTGGGCTCCAAGGCCAACCACCAAGGTATTTCTGCTTAACCAAAGCAAATTAAAGATTACAATCGCCCATACAATACCATTTTTTTATACACCGTTCGTACATATTACACACTCAATAGGCCATATTTATAAAGGCCCGGTGTTCGCTATTTTATGTTATGCAGCTTTTTAACGTTCGTTACTACGATTGCGGAATTTACAATCACAAGAAGTGAAATCTAGATAGTGGACGTAATGTACAATCATGCCATGTACATTTATGATCTTTTATGAAAACCACAGTATCAATAATTTTCAATACCGTCTGGTTTTAAATTTGGCCGCAAAGTTTACATTAAGGCTTCTAAAGCGTTCTTAATGATAAAAATGATTGGTTATGTTTGGACAGCTGTAAAGTAGAACTGAGGCTAGAATACATGTGTTCAGAGGAGTCCCATAGAATCTACATCCAGACCTTAGCATATTATTTTACTAGTTCCAGTTGGCATATTGGGACATTTATCCTTTGCAGTATTTTGTATAATAAAATAATTTGTCAGTTTCAATTGTATCCTAACATTATATATTTTTTACAGAAAACAATGAGCAGGGAGTAGATGTCCAATGCCTAAGAGGCCCGTGAAAGAGAGACTGGGCTCCAAGGCCAACCACCCAAGGTATTTCTGCTGAACCAAAGCAATGTGGCTTAATGCAGTGGAGTGTTACGGCGTATTAAGAATTCCAGGATAGCAACAGAGATGTCAGTTCTTATATATTACATGATGGTCACAGTGCAATTGTCTAACATAGTAACAATAACGATTGTGTTTGTTGGTCAACCAACAACAAAACAAACATAGGGGGCATAGACACTGCAAGTTCTATTTTTAAACAATTTAAATAAACACGTCTTACTGTAACCCAAATGACAATATTTATTGTTTATTTATAAACTAAAATATTATTTACTTTTAGGCGTCAAATTTAATTGGACCCCATACGAAAGACAATGGGACAGACGATATCACAACCCTTGCAGAAGGCAAAGTGAGCCACGCTGCAGAAATTGGGCTCCTTATGAAAGACAATGGGACCCTCACTGCAGAAACTCAAACCATCAGGGAAGGCAGTGGAACTCACGCCACCGCAATTGGGATGCTAATGAAAGAGTATGGGGACCACACTGCGGAAATAGAAACCCATACCAAAGGCAATGGAACCGACACTGCAGAAACTGAGAC
>CM033475.1:180233219-180244561 GCA_019447015.1 Hymenochirus boettgeri | reverse complement strand
ATGTAGCCTTAGGTGACCCTCTTTTTATTAAAGGTACACATACTTTTACACAAGTTAGCACCATGGCGCTATACTGTATAATATATTGATTATTGATGGACTATATCTCACCTTGGACTCTGTATAAGAAGTGGTTAAGAATGTTTTAGTAAAAATGAAATGTAATATTATATACTGTGGGTACTATCGTCATTCAATGGTATATGCAATGTGTTGGTCATTTCTGTTACTGTATGTTTTCATTTTTGTTTTTACACTTATATTCTTCCCACCCATTGGGATTAGTTAGCCTCTCTGGATTTGGAACCCTATATAAACCTGTTACTGGGTGGAATCTAATACAATAGTCTGAAAGATTATAAAAAATCTCCATTGTCAGATTCAGATGGAGAAGTATATCTATATTTCCATATTTAAAGTGAAATATAGTTTCCCTCCAAACAACTCCCCATTCTCTTAAAAGTACCCAGGCTGAGGACCCAATCTGCCTGGTCCTCACCTCTTGGTTACCCTGGTTTACTAAATCTACAGGGTTATTCAATAAAAGTTCTCATCGTTAAAAATGGTGCTAATTTTTCTACAACCAATCAGATGTTAGCTTTCAAATGTTAAATAAGATCTGATTGGTTGGGGCAAAATTAGCACCATTTTAAACAATAAGAACTTTTATTAAATCTCCCTGGTAGTCTTTTAAGAATGTCTCATACTGCTGGACTAACCAATTTCCACAGTCCTGCTCTTAAACAAAGGAAAGAAGTACTCAGCAGGGAGCACTTCTTATCATTTTTCAGTCCGGGAACAGTCTGGGACTGTGAGAGGGGGCCCAAACTGGACTTAAAAGGACTTATTTTGGTGATCAAAGATCAGGAGTCAGAATCTAGCCTTATAGGTCCTCATCCTGGGTACTATTAAGGCGGGGGGTGTTTAAATCAGTGTAGTTTCCATTAATAAATATCCTTTTAGACTTTTTGCAAATGTAATCTTACAAAGGCTTAGCTCCTGACAGGAAGTATAGCAATAAGAATTAGTATAGAATATCCAGCACTCAGGGAAGCCAGGTCTTCTGAGTGCTGAACCACACAAGAAAATAGGAAAACATAAGATATGCCAAAAATCTATCTTAGAATTAAGGTAAACATGCACATGTATTTTCTATTAACTCAAACATAACCTATTGTTTTTCTTTACAGATCAAACAAGAAACCGGGGAGCTGAAGTTTTACTATTCTATTAATTATTGTTACTTTTGTTAAATGCTTATTATTACTATTGTTATGTTTAATAAAATGTTTTATATGAAAACATGGTGTCTGAACGTTTTATTGATGTAGAATTTTCAAAATGGAACATTAAGATAACCATATAATAACTTTATCTTATTTATAGACCATGGCCATTTGATTATTAAACAAAGTTATCTTTCACATTTCTGAGGTCCTGAGATTTTTGGTAAAAAGGATGGTTTGGGGGGGTTGACGTAAAAAATCATTATTGTATGCATATGTATGTATAATTTTATTTATATATCGCCACTTGTGTATGCAGCCCTGTACATTTTAAAATATGTACAGACTAGGGGATAAGTGCAAGCCATTATACAGATAAATAAAAAATAAATACAATTTCATACATAAGTTAAGAATACATAAATATAAATTATGGATAAATTTATATAAGTGCAACGAGATAATTTCAAAGCAGCGTTTATCTTAATTATAAGAAAAAAACAATTAGTCAAGTCATAATTTATTATTATAGCTTTAACCATACAGAGGCTCATGGACCGTTAGTGCTCTAAAAAACATATATTCAGGGAGATTCAATAAAAGTTCTTGTCGTTTAAAATGGTGCTAATTGTGCCCCAACCAATCACATCTGGTTTAACATGTTGAAAGCTACATCTGCTTGGTTGTGGCAAAAATTGCACCATTTTTTAACATAAGAATTTTATTAAAAACCTTTTAGTTAACTAAGTAATGTAATTAGTAACAGAGTTTTCATCTTCCACAAATGGATAAGGTTCAGGCAAAAATTGAGGAAATTTGTCGTTCAGACATCCCTTATGTGGTTTCTGTGCAAGGATCCACACAGCAGCAGATGAAGTGCCGGGGCAATTTTTTAAAGGCATATCACTTGTACAGCACAAAAACGGGGAATCTCCCCCAAAACGGAGGCCGGCAAGCAGACTCGAAGCGTATAGATCAAAGGTAACATCAATACTTTTTGTAGCTTCTAAAAAACGACATGAGGGTCCAAACAGGTGTACTATGAGCCACACCAGCCCACCCCTACACGTTTCGTGGAATACCTTCCACTTCCTCAGGGCAGCTGTTGGATAAGTTTTATTGTGTTGTTTGTGGTGGTGTGGTCTGGGTCTTTGGTGTATGTGTGACACCAAAAACGATCTTTTATGAGGATGAAATCTATTTTTACTTTAGTTCCCCTTTAAGGTGGCTGCCACAGTAGGATAGTAGATTAGTAGGGTGTGGTACCTGGGTCTGGTTGAGGGGGTATGTATTTTTTTGTGTGTTTACAACCATAAAACTATCTTTATGGAGGATAAATCTAAATTTTTTGGACTTTAGTTACCCTGAAGTATGCTGCCACGTAATGGATAAGTAGATTTAGTAGGTATATGTGTACCTGGGTCTGGTGGGGTGGTATTTTTTGTTTTTTTACAACCATAAAACTATCTTTTTATTGAGGATAAATCTCAATTATTTTTTTTAACTTTAGTGCCGTTTTAAATATGCTTCCCATGGTAAGGAAAGGTGGTCAGTAGGTGGGTGTACCTGGGTTCTCTGTGGGGTGGTTGGGGTATCACCATTGTATTTATGACCATGAAACACTGTTTTGAAAATCACATTTGAGATTATACCCATATAGTCTATGGGAAAAATGTCCGAATTCACCTATTTGCCGTAACACTTCCGTGGATTCCTTACTAGAAGTACACCACTTCTCCTATAGCCCGCACTCTGTAATTTCATGTCTGTAGCTCATAACTGCGCGAGGAGATACAATCAAAAAAGCGAAGAAGAAAACCGAAGAAGAAAAAAGAAGAAGAACAAGTAAATACAAAGAACAGTAATTTGGCTTTTTTCAAGCTAATTAATTATTAATTAGCATCTGAGGGAAGCCTCAAAAGCTTGAGAAATTGCAACAAACAATTTTGTTAAACAAAACTACACAAGGATAAATAATTGAACAAGTGTTAAATTACACAAAATCATTTTTAAACCACTTCAATATGTGTTTGCAAGTGGGTAAAATCCCGGTAAATGATTCTTGCTCTGTGGGATTTTTACGCCAGCTAATGGCTTAAAACTAGTATAAACCCTATATTTGCCCAGCGATGTCTGGGTAAATCGGCTCCATATTTATAAAAAGGCTTTAGTTCCTTTAATACCTCACATTTTAATTAAAATTCAGCAGATGAGCCCAGAGCGAGCGAGCGATGCGAGGCGGAGGCGAGCGGAGACGAAGCAGCGAGCGATGCCGCAGAGACGGAGCCCAGAGCGAGGAGCGAGAGAGCGAGCCCAGAGTAGTAGCGCGTGGAGCAGACAGAAAAAAAAAGCGAGCGCGGGGCCAAGGACAGGAGGGGGGGGGGCCCGAAGAGGAGGAAAGAGCAGAAGAAACGCAGGGAGGAAAAAGGAGCAGGAGGGGGCAGGGGGGAGGAGAGCCGGGAGTCGAGGCATCGAGGAGCAGAGAAGCGAGAGGAGCGAGCGAGCGAGCTATAGACGAGAGCGAGCTAGCGAGGAGCGAGCGAGCGCGCGAGACGAGGCGGAGCGAGGCGATCTTCCTTCTCCCATTATTTATCAATCTATCTATCCACACAGAATTATATCTCTTTGCTCATTCAATCATTTTTTTAACATGAGAGAAAAGACTATAGAAAAGACTAAGATGAGGAGTGTAGAGGTATGGTTTTTTATTGAAAAAGCCTTTTCTATATAAATCAATCATGTATCATGTTGGTTAAAAAAAAAAATGTCACAGCATTTTTTATATTAGAATGTAATACCTGTTATTTCAACTTAGGAAATAGGATTATAGTGAGTCCCCAAGGTGGGATTCACTGGTGACAATCAACCAATCTTTCATATTATATATAAAATCAATATAAGGTAGATGTTAAAGTGTTGTAATTTTATGCGTAACCAATATATTGGTGATAAAACCTCTCATGTATCGTCCATGTGAATTACATGAACAGAAATTCCCTGGATGCTGGACCAATAAGAGTGAACTGGGATCTAGCAGAAGCACCAAGGTATTTCTATATAACTGGGAACAGTTCCTTAGTGCAGGTTCTTATGAATAACACAGAGAGTCACTTGTGATGGGGAACTGACAGGTACACCAGCTGTTGCCATACATTAGAAGTTACAGAATATTATTTTTCATTTGACATAGCACTTCTCTTAGGTAACACCGGCCCCTTAAATGGGCAACAGAGGGTCCCAGAATTCCTAGTAAACAGGGTCTTAGAGGGCCAAGTTGGATTTATTACTGAGGCCTTGTGCGCCAGCACTTCATAATATAAACGCAGAGGTGCTTTATTTTATGGCTTTATTCTATAATTCATTAAAAAAAAAAACATTGTATTTTCATAGTTTCCTCCTCATTTTCTTTCAGGACAACATCCAGAAAAACTCAAAACTGAGAGAAATCTCGGATTTGTCTAAAGAGAAAGGAAAATTTCTGTGGTGAGTATTTCATATGAAGAAAGGTTACCGCAGTAATGTGTCTCACCTAATGGGTTTAACTACCCAGGGAGGAGGGGCAATAACCCACAGGAGAGCCAGGAGTTAGACGGCGAAATATAGAGTACTCCAGCACATGCTGTGGCTGTCTGCAGACAATCAATAGGTTGCAACTCTGACCATCTCCTCCAAGGGCCAAGGAACTCCACAGTAAACCAACATAGAGGAGCACCTATAATCGTGATCAAGAATATTGGGAACAAACAAAATACAATGTTTTGGGACCCCCTGGTCCTTTCTCAGGTACAGTATATGAAGGAAGGGACAAAGTGGTCCCAAAACATTGTATGTTTTGTGTTCAATAAATCTTGAATCCTATTATAGTGTGCATCCTTCCATATTTGTAGCTGTTGGCGTTAGACAGGTCCCATTTCTCATTTTTCTATGACAGGTACAACTTTTCTCAGAAAACCACTGTAGATGAAACATATAGAGGGGCCCGTCATAAGTTTTGCTGGGTTGCCCAGATGATTCCTAGTTATTCTACTGCCACCTCACATCCAGTCAAGGGCATATTTATAATGGACGCAAATATTGCTGTTTGCGATCCGCACTTTTATTGATATTGCACAGTCGAAATGTTTTTTGATGGATCATTAGATCTATGCCAACATTATAGATTGTCATTGTTTGTATAGATCGCCCACACAATACCATTTAGCGGTCATTTTACCACCGCTGGTTTTGTACAACCATTCGTTTTACATTGCGAACCAATGGACCATATTTATAAGGCACGGTTTGTCCGCTATTTACGGTTACCACGCTTTTAAACGATCGTTACTAAGACTGCGAATTTACAATCGCAGAAACGTAAATTACGATAGTGGACAATCATGTGCAAATCATGCCCGTACGTACATTTATGATCTTTATGATATAAAACCACAGTACTGACAATTTTCGAACCGATGGTTTTTTAATATCTGACCCAAAGTTCCTAATAATCATTCTTAATAATAAAATGAATGTATCCGCGTTATGTTTTGGACAGCTGGTAAGTCAGAACTAGAGGCTAGAATACAGGTAGTTCAGAGAGTCCCCATGGAATTACAATCCGACCTGACTATTAATTTCTAGTTCCAGTTGTCATATTGCGGACATTTATCCTTTTGCAGTTATTGTTGTACATAATAAAAAATTTGTCAGTTATTGTATTCTAACAATTATATATTTTTCTTACAGAAAACAACATGAGAAGTGTTTTTTGTGTCGTGGGGAGTGTTTTTTTTGTGGTCGGGGTCAGGATGTGTTTTTTATTTTTTTTGTTTTGGTTCCAATTTTGTTCTCGTGTTTTTTGTTTTGTGTTACCAGGCTAGTGCCCGTGAAAAGAGAGACCTGGGCTCCAAGCCAACCACCAAGGTATTCTCCGCTTAACCAAACAATTAAAGATTTACAATCGCCCTACAAACCATTTTTTTTACAACCGTTCGTACATTTACACCTCAATAGGCATATTGATAAAGGCCCGGTGTCGTATTTTTATGTTATATGCAGCTTTTACGTTCGTTACTACACGAGGTTGCGAATTTACATCACAGAATGAGTAAATCTATGAATGTGAACGTAAATGTACATATCATGCCCGTACATTTTGATCTTTTATGATAAACACAGTATCACAATAATTTTCAATACGCTGGTTTTTAAATTTTGGCCCAACAGTGTCTACATTTAAGGCTTCATAATCTTCTTAATGATAAAAATGATTGGTTATGTTTTGGACAGCTGTAATAGTCGAACTAGAGTCAGAATACATGTATTCAGAGGAGTCCCCATGGAATCTACAACTCCGGACCCTGAGCGTATTAATTACTAGTTCACAGTTGCATATGGGACATTTTATCCTTTGCAGTATTTTGAATACGGTAAATAAAATAATTTGTTCAGTTAATTGTATCCTAACCAAGTATATATATTTTCTTACAGTAAAAACAATGAGCAGGGGAGAAGCTCCAATGCCTAAGAGGCCGTGAAAAGATAGAGGACTGGGCTCCAAGGCCAACCACCAAGGATTTCTGCTAAACCCCCAAAGCAATTTAAAGATTTACAAACGCCCATACAATACCATTTTTTTATACACCCTTCGTACATTTCACTCAATTAGGCAATATTTATAAAGGCCCGGATGTCGCTATTTTATAAGTGAGGCTTTTAAGTCGTTACCTACGTGCGAATTTACAATCACAGATGTAAATCTACGAATAGTGGAGCGTTAATGTACAATCATGCCCGTACATTTATTGATCCTTGATAAACCACAGTACAATAATTTTCAAACCGGCTGGTTTTTAAATTAGGCCCAACAGTTTTCTACATTAAAGGCTTCATAATCGTTTCAATGATAAATGATTGGTTGTTTTGGACAAGCTGTAAAAGTAGAACTAGAGTCTAGAATACATAGTAGTTCGAGGAGTCCCCATGGTGAATTAAATCCGGCCTGCATATTAAGTTTAATAGTTCAGTGGGCCATTTGGGACATGTTTAATCCTTTGCAGTCTTTGTACAATAAATAATTTGTCAGTTAAATTGTATCACTAACAATTCTATTTTTTCTTACAGAAAACAATGAGCAGGGGAAGGTCCCAGCCTAAGAGGTCCTGTTGAAAGAGAGGCACTTGGCTCCAAGGCCAACACAAGGTATTTCTGCTACCAACAGCAATGTGCTTAATTGGCAGGTGTTCACGCGTATTACAGAATTCCCGGATAGCAACAGATGTCAGTCTTATATATTACTGGATGGGTCACATGCAATTGTCTAACCATAGTAACAATAACGATTGTGTTTGTAGAGTAACCAAAACCAAACATAGGGGGCATAGACACTGCAAGTTACTTTTTAAACAATTTAAATAAACACGTCTTACTGTACCCAAATGACAATATTATTGTTTATTTATAAAATAAAATATTATTTACTTTTAGGCGTCAAATTTAATTGGACCCCTACGCAAGACAATGGGACAGACGATATCCACAACCCTTGTCAGAAGCAAAGTGAGTCCACGCTGCAGAAAACTTGGGCTCCTTATGAAAGAGACAATGGACCCGCTCACTGCGAAGAAAACTCCAAACATCAGGGAAGGCAGTGATAACTCACGCCACAGCAATTGGGATGCTATGAAATAGTATGGGGACACACTGCGGAAATAGAAACCCATACCAAAGGCATGGAACCGACACTCGCAGAAAACTGAGAACCCCACCTAATTCTCAGCTGGTAAGAACTTTTTAAAAAAATTTTTATCATTTAGTAAAGTATATAGTCAGTAAAATACCAATTTCTCTGTGCCGTACAATGTATAACAACCATTGCACTACAAGAAATCATTTGTGCACATATTTACAGCAGATGTTCCAATGTGGACACCGCTCCAAAACCTAATTTGTCTCGGGCAAAAGCTAAACAGTTCGGGTGGGGATTAAGGGCAGAGCATCGGGACGGACACCATTAAGGCGCCACAGTGGCATAGCATGTACATTAGTAAATCTAAACCCCAACTGCAGTTTATGGTGAGACAATCTTCCCTAACAGGCAATCCTTTTGCCAGTAGTCATATGAGTAATACATAAAAGGAACAGAGGCTTCTAATGTAGCCTTAGGTGACCCTTTTTTTATTAAAGGTACACATACTTTTACACAAGTTAGCCCATGGCGCTATACTGTATTAATTTTGATTATGATGGACATATCTCCACCTTGGACTCTGTATAAGAAGTGGTAAGAAGTTGTTTAGTAAAAATGAAATGTAATATTATTACTGTGGGTACTATCGTCATTCAATGGTATATGCAATGTGTTGGTCATTTTCTGTTACTGTATGTTTTCATTTTTGTTTTACACTTGTATTCTTCCCACCCATTGGATTAGTAGGCCTCTCTGGATTTGGAACCCTATATAAACCTGTTACTGGGTGAATCTAATACAATAGTCTGAAAGATTATAAAAAATCTCCATTGTCAGATTCAGATGGAGAAGTATATCTATATTTCCATATTTAAAGTGAAATATTAGTTTCCCTCCAAACAACTCCCCATTCTCTTAAAAGTACCAGGCTGAGGACCCAATCTGCCTGGTCCTCACCTCTTGGTTACCCTGGTTACTCAAATCTACAGGGTATTCAATAAAGTTC
Source organism: Hymenochirus boettgeri (assembly GCA_019447015.1). NCBI lineage: Eukaryota > Metazoa > Chordata > Amphibia > Anura > Pipidae > Hymenochirus > Hymenochirus boettgeri. The sequence continues at coordinate 180,235,662 of CM033475.1, read as the reverse complement.
TCATCGTTAAAAATGGTGCTAATTTTTCTACAACCAATCAGATGTTTAGCGTTTCAAATGTTAAAGATCTGATTGGTTGGGGCAAAATTAGCACCATTTTAAACATAAGAACTTTATTAAATCTCCTGTGGTAGTCTTTTAAGAATGTCTCATACTGCTGGACTAACCAATTTCCAGTCCTGCTCTTAAACAAAGGAAAGAAGTACTCAGCAGGGAGCACTTCTTATCATTTTCAGTCAGGGAGGGAACAGTCTGGGACTGTGAGAGGGGCCCAAACTGGACTTAAAAGGACTTATTTGGTGATCAAAGATCAGGAGTCAGAATCTAGCCTTATAGGTCCTCATCCTGCGGTACTATTAAGGCGGGGGTGTTTAAATCAGTGTAGTTTCCATAATAAATATCCTTTGACTTTTTGCAAATGTAATCTTACAAGGCTTAGCTCCTGACAGGATATAGCAATATAAGAATTAGTATAGAATATCCAGCACTCGGAAGCCAGGTCTTCTGAGTGCTGAACCACACAAGAAAAATAGGAAAACATAAGATATGCCAAAAATCTATCTTAGAATTAAGGTAAACATGCACATGTATTTTCTATTAACTCAACATAAACCTATTGTTTTTCTTTACAGATCAAACAAAACCGGGGAGCTGAAGTTTTTACTATTTCTATTAATTATTGTTTTTTGTTAAATGCTTATTATTACTATTGTTATGTTTAATAAAATGTTTTATATGAAAACATGGAGTCTGAACGTTTTATTGATGTAAACATTAAGATAACATATAAAACTTTATCTTATTTTAGACCATGGCCATTGATTATAAACAAAGTTATCTTTCACATTTCTGAGGTCCTGAGATTTTTGGTTAAAAAGGAGGTTTGGGGGGGGGGGGGGTTGACGTAAAAAATCATTATTGTATGCATATGTTGATAATTTATTTATTATATCGCCACTTGTGTAATGCAGCCCTGTACATTTTAAAATATGTACAGACTAGGGGATAAGTGCAAGCCATTATACAGATAATAAAAAATAAATACATTTCATACATAAGTTAGAATACATAAATATAAATATGGATAAATTTATTATAAGTGCAACGAGATAATTTCAAAGCAGCGTTTATCTAATTATAAGAAAAAAAACAATTAGTCAAGTCATAATTTATTATTATAGCTTAACCATACAGAGGGCTATGGACCGTTTAGTGAATAGTGCTCTAAAAAACATATATTCAGGGAGATTCAATAAAAGTTCTTGTCGTTTAAAATGGTGCTAATTGTGCCCCAACATCCTGGGGACTAATGAAGGCGGGGGTGTTTACTAACAGTGTAGTTTCCATTAATAATATCCTTTTGACTTTTTGCAAATGAATCTTACAAGGCTTAGCTCCTGACAGGATATAGCATAATAAGAATTAGTATAGAATATCCAGCACTCAGGAAGCCAGGTCTTCTGAGTGCTGAACCACACAAAGAAAATAGGAAAACATAAGATATGCCAAAAATCTATCTTAGAATTAAGGTAAACATGCACATGTATTTTCTATTAACTCAAACATAAACCTATTGTTTTTCTTTACAGATCAAACAAAACCGGGGAGCTGAAGTTTTTCTATTTCTATTAATTATTGTTTTTTGTTAAATGCTTATTATTACTATTGTTATGTTTAATAAAATGTTTTATATGAAAACATGGAGTCTGAACGTTTTATTGATGTAGAACATTAAGATAACCATATAATAACTTTATCTTATTTATAGACCATGGCCATTTGATTATTAAACAAAGTTATCTTTCACATTTCTGAGGTCCTGAGATTTTTGGTAAAAGGATGGTTTGGGGGGGGGGGGGTTGACGTAAAAAATCATTATTGTATGCATATGTATTATAATTTTATTTTATACGCCACTTGTGTAATGCAGCCCTGTACTTTTAAAATATGTACAGACTAGGGGATAAGTGCAAGCCATTATACAGATAAATAAAAAATAAATACCATTTCATACATAAGTTAGAATACATAAATATAAATTATGGATAAATTTGATATAAGTGCAACGAGATAATTTCAAAGCAGCGTTTATCTTATTATAAGAAAAAAACAATTAGTCAAGTCATAATTTATTATTATAGCTTTAACCATACAGAGGCGCATGGACGTTAGTGCTCTAAAAAACATATATTCAGGGATTCATAAAAGTTCTTGTCGTTTAAAAATGGTGCTAATTGTGCCCCAACCATCAAATCTTGGTTAACTTTGAAAGCTAACATCTTATTGGTTGGGGCAAAATTAGCACCATTTTTACCAATAAGAACTTTTATTGAAAAACCCTTTTAGTTAACTAAGTATGTAATTAGAGTACAGAGTGTTCTCTTTCCACACAATGGATCAAGGTCAGGCAAAATTGGAACTAATTAAGTCATTTCAGGACAAT
>CM033475.1:179928211-180223498 GCA_019447015.1 Hymenochirus boettgeri | reverse complement strand
GTTCTGGTATTGAAGGCCGTTTTCCATTCATCTCCTTCCCGAATGCGAATTAAATTGTAGGCTCCACGGAGATCAAGCTTGGAAACATTTTTAGCCCCTTTTAACTGGTCAAAAAGTTCAGAAATGAGAGGTAGAGGATAGCGGTTCTTGATTGTGATTTTATTAAGGCCACGATAGTCGATGCATGGACTTAGCCCTCCGTCTTTCTTTTCCACAAAAAAGAAACCAGCCCCGGCAGAGGAAGTGGAGGGTCTGATGAAGCCTGGAGACAGGTTTTCTTTGATATAATCCTCCATAGAGGTGGTCTCGGCAGGAGATAGAGGATAGGTGCGGCCTCGGGGTGGAGAGGTACCGGTCAACAAATCAATGGGACAATCATAGGGTCGGTGGGGAGGCAGGGGGATCGTCGCGGGGGAGGGGTGCGCGCGATTTTTTTGACTATAATAAGTGTAAAAAACAAAGGAAAACGTACAGAACGAAATGACCAACACATAGCATAACCAGTGAAGAAAGAAGAGTACCTACAGTATATATATTACATTTTAATTTTTACTAAAACATTCTAAAGGTAGTTTCACACAAAAATGAATATTCCTAAAGATGAGAATGGGAGGGTAAAGGACCTACCGTATATAATCGAGTATAGTCGAATTTTTCAGGCTTTAAAATTAGCCTGAAACCTAACATCGCACTTATACTCGGGTCAAGTCCATTAGATCCAAATTCTGCAATTGCAGATAGTAACCAGTAGGTGGCGCTGTGTTAGCCTGCATAAAAGTTACGGAGCTGATCTGCCTTTACACTTCCTGCTTCCTTTAGTCTGAATGCTGGACTCACTCAGCACTGTCACTCGCTCATCTGGATGGCTGTTAATCAGTTGTGCCAAAAACAGCTGCTAGTACAGTGCAAATGACAGCTTGAAACTACAACTCTCAGGTGAGATTTTTAACATTGGGGTCAGAGAGCCCTTTACTATATGGAGTCAGAGAGCACTTTCTATATGGGGGTCAGAGTTCCCTTTACTATATGGGGGTCAGAGGCCCTTACTATATGGGATCAAGGGGCCCTTTACTATATAGGGTCAAGGGCCCTTTACTATATGGGGTCGAGGGCCCTTTACTATATGGGGTTCAGGAGAATTGTAAATAATGGTAAGCTTAATTAAAGGTTGACTGAACTTGCACTGCCACCCATATGTTTGAAACTGAAACTCCCAGCAACAAAGCATCTGGGAGTTGTAGTTTCCAAAAATCTGGAGTGCCAAGGAATTGGAGGTTACTGGTACTGGATTTGGCTATTACTGTATGGGATTCATGTATGGGAATTCTGCTGTCCATTTAAGGGCAACTAAAGCCTAAACAACACAGAATCAAGGCAGTAGTGGTGATAATTTCAACCCTCGATTTATACTCGAGTCAATCAGTTTTTCCAATTTTTCAGGTAAAATAGGTACCGATCTATATACTCGGATCGACTTATACTCGAGTATATACGGTATTTCTTACCTTCCGTTCTTCAATCACTTGACCAGAATTTAAGTATAATTCCTTGTGCACGATCCACTGTAGGGTCACCCTAGGCTACATTATAAGCCTCTGTATTTGATCATATGAATACTGGCAAAAGAGGATTGCCTGTTAGGGAAGATTTCTCCCCCTACTGCATTGGTTTTATTTTTTTTTTTTATAACATTAGTTTTTTATTGAATTATTTGTTATAACACACATCAGTACAAAGGTATAATATATTTAAAATTCATATATCAGATAATATATAGACATTACAAAATATAAACAAAATAGAAATTATAAAAAAGAAATAAAAGATTTACTCTCGATTTATAGGTCTACACATCATGTTGTACAAATTTTATATTCATCAGTTGTATAATTCTTACCATTACAATTCCCATTGGTAGTTCATAGCCTCTATACTCTATCTTCAATTACCAGTGTGTTCCCATTTCCTATAAAGGCTGGGGAATTTTGTTGTGATATGATGTATAGGGGTTATTCAATAAAGTTCTTTTCGTTTAAAATGGTGCTAAATTTGCCCCAACCAATCAGATCTTATTAACATTTGAAAGCTAACATCTGATTGGTTGGGGCAATTTAGCACCATTTTAAAACGATAGGAGTTTTATCTGTTGTATTCAATTAGATCAACTGGACTTGAAATGTAGTTCTTGAAGACGTTTCGCTAGTCATCCGACTGGCTTTCCAATTCAGAATGATAAGAGTTTTATTGAATCTCCCTGATAGTCCGTTAGTAAATATTTATAATTTCTTTTATTGTAGTGTGATTAGGGTCTTCCAATATTTAATAATTAATCTTTTCAGCGCCATGCAGGCATGATAGATTATAGATGCCATATGTTGTGGGTAAGTATTTAAACCTATATTCAATAAGGCTAAAGTTGGTTTGATCGGTATTGTTTGTGTTAAACAATTGGTTAAAAATGTAAAAAGATTGTACCAACATTTCCTTATTTTACTACAAGACCACCATATATGTACAATGAACCGATGGCTGTGCAATTTCTTCTTCAGCATGTGGGGGTTTGGTCTTTGTCCATGTTGCTATTTCATACGGTTTTCTGTAGTATTTGAGTAGTATTTCCTGTCTGTTTCCCATGCTGCGAGGCATCTTGTGAGTTTGAATGGGTTATTAGGGAATTATTCCATTCTTCTGTGATTATGTTGTTTGCAAGTCATTTTCCCATTTTTCATACATGGAAGAGTGGTGTTTTTGTCTTATGGTTTAATAGGTTATAAAATTTAGAAATTGATTTTTTTGGATTGGTGTAGTCTAGGAAATGTTCTATGAGTGGATAAGATGTTTTATCTATTTCTTTAATGTGTTTTTTAATGAGGCTAGTTATTTTGATAGTATTTTAGAAAACCGGATTAAGGAATTTTATATTTTTTTCTAAATTTGTCGAATGTTGTAACTTTCCCTCCCTCAAAAAAATCTTCAATATAAATTTGTCCTCCTTCTTCGCCATTTTTTAATTGTTAGGTCAGGGATGCATAATTGTATACTTGATATATTACATATCTTGTAAAGGCTTGTTTTTTAATTGGTGTGGTTTTAATGATTTCTTTCCATATTGAATTGTATTATTAACGTGTCTAATTGGAAGGTTTTTAATTTTGGGGTTGAAAATAAGGGCTCCGATTATTGAGTTATAGATTCCTGTGTTATACTTTCTTCTTCTTTTACTACCCATTTTTTTTTATTATTTTTTTCTGACCAGTATTATCTTGATTGATCCATTATGGCTGCATAGTAGCAGTCTTTGAATGAGGATATGCTATTCCTCCTGTTTTCTTTTGTTTAGTCATGGATAGTGCGTTGATTCTGGTTTGCTGTTTGGCCATATAAATTTGTTTGTTATTATGTTTAATGTGGTGAAGAAGGTATTTGGAATGTATATAGGTATTGTTCTGTATTTATAAAGGAGTTTGGGAAGTAACAGCATTTTTAGTATAGTTACTTTATTAATCCAGGATATATATTTAGTATTCCACCATTGTAGATCTTTTTTAATTACTCAAGAGTGGTTCATAGTTTTGGTTGTTATAGAGTTTGGTGTCTTTTGTTAGTTTTATCTCCAAATAGGAGATTTGATCTTGTTCTATTTACTATTTTTAATATTTCTTGGAGGTGTGGTAGTGATTTATTGGGTCAGTTAATATTATGATAACATCATCGGCATATAAGCAGATTTTATGTTCTGAATTCCCTATTTTAATTCCTGTTATATATTTACTTTGTCTATAGTTTCTGCCAGTGGTTCTATGGCTAAGTCAAATATTAGTGGGGATAGTGGGCAACCTTGTCATGTACCATTGTTAGTTTAAGGAAGAAGATACATATTGGCTATGAATACCTTGGCCATTGGGTTTACATAAAGCGTCATTATTGCCATCTTAATCCACCATTTAAATTATATTTTCTAATGACTCTAAAAATGTCCATATATAATCAAATGCCTTTTCAGCGTCTAATGAGTTTAGGAGGGTTGGTAGTTTTTGTTTTTTGCCCAGTTAATGATGTTAATTTGTTTTCTTGTATTATCTCCAGGTTGTCTGCCTTGGATGAAGCCCACTTGGGCAATTCATGGTGCAATGGTGCAATTAATTTGGTAGTAGGTTGAATTCTAAAACTATGATTTTGGGATAAATTTTTATATCTGATTTCAGGGGAATTGTGTCTGAAGGTTATAATTTGGTCTGGGTCTTTATCTTGTTTGGGTATTGGTAGTATAATTGCTTGTGTCATTTCTTCTGGGAAGTTTCCTGATTCTATTGCTGCTGTGTTATAATTTTTGTAATATATGTATGTGGTTGATCAGATTATTTTAAGTATCATTAAAAATCCATCTTGGCTTGTTGTTGGGAAGGGAGAAATAGCTTTGTTTATTCTTATTGATATTGGAGGGTGGTTTATTTGTTTGAGTTGGTCTTGTGTTATTCCCTTAATTGGATTTTGTCAAGGAATTTATTAATATCCGATTTGGATGGATGTTTTTGGGTAGGGTTGTTTTGTATGTACAGAGTAGAGTAATATTCTGCGAATTGGTCTGCTATTTGTTGTGGGTTGTAAATTTTCCATTGTATTTGTCTAGTATGTAGGATATTTTGGTTTTAGATATATTTTTTTCATTTTGTTGGCTAATAGTTTGTTTATTTTGGGATCTTGTGTATAGTAGTTGATTTTAAGTCTACGCATGTATTTGTCGAATTCGTACATATTGTGTTGGTGAAGTTTTTGTTTTATTTGTTGTAAATGTTCGTAATTGTCTTTTGTTGGATTTTTTTTGTGTATTTCCTCTTGTTTGTTTAGATGGTTGCACAGCTGTAATCTTTCTTTGTTTCTTTCTTTTTCAGGTTTGATGCTATCTTGATCAAAATTCCTCTCATATATGCTTTGTGGGCATTCCACAATGAGAGTGGGGATATTTGATCTACATCATTTAGAATGAAATATTCTTTGAGCTTTAAATTATTTGTTCTTTGATTTTAGGTATGCTTAGTAAGTAGGGTTTAGTCTCCATAAATTGAAGTTAGGAGGAGAGCTATCTTCGGAGATTTCTATTATTAATGGGGCATGATCTGAGATTGTTCTGTTCCCTATATTGCTTTTAAGATTTTTTGTAATAGCCATTTGTCGGCGAGATCATGTCTATTCTGGAAAAATATTATGGGATTTTGAATAGTAAGTGAAATCTTGATCTAATGGGTGTAATACTCTCCAAGAGTCATATAGTTCTTCGTTTTTTTAATTTTTTTTTTTTTTCTATGTCTGTTTTGGATTTTTTTACTTGTTGTTTCTATTGCGTTGTCTAGTCTGAGGTTGAAGTCTCCGCATATCAGTGTATTTTGTTTAGGATATTTTTGAGTTTTATTAATCATTTTTTAAAATAAATTTTAGTTGTCCATTGTTTGGTGTATATATATTCGTTATGAGATAATGTGTATTATTGATTTTACATTCTAGGATAATGTATCTTCCAGCTTTATCTGTTATTTTTTTATTTCTTGGAAGCTACTGAATTTTTAATTGCTATTTTTACTCCTCTCTTTTTTTTTTTGGAATGTTGCGTGATATATTTTGTAATATCTTTATTGTGTGAGTGAGTATGTTGATCTAATAGGTGTTTTTCTAGAAGACACAATATGTTCTGGTTTAAGTTGTGTTACTTCTTTCCATAGGGATGACGTTTAAATGGTGAGTTAAGTCCTCTATATTGTTGATAATATCTTAGTACCATTGTAATTTGAGGTATATTGAGATCTATTTTCAAAAAATATACTGACCACTTGTAGACTTTGTTTCTAAATTTTGATATGAGAAATTAAAACAACCTTTGAGTTAAACTTTACATTATAATAAAAATAGAGTGAAAGATCATCACATACAATTGGGATAATTTCTCCGTCCTCAATGTGATTCTTTCTCAGAAGAAGGAGGCTTTTTAGCTCCTCCCTAGATAATTTCTTTTTTGTGGGGTCAATTGCCCACTTCTAGACTACACACATATACTTAACTTTTTTTCTATGTTATATGTTTTGAAACTTCTTTAACATTTCTCTAACACTGTATAGGGGAGGGGAGAGGGAGGAAAAAAATAAGTAAGGGGAAAGGAGAGGAAGGAGGGATTTACCATAGCAAATATCTACTAATTTTTTATCCCCCTTGTGTTTATTTTACCTGTAGGAAGAGGGGGCCAGAGGAGAAGGCATCACTCCACGTCTACATCATTCCAGTAAAGATGCTGTAGTTCTAGCATTATATTTTCTTTCCCTTTCCCCTCTCCTTCCCTTCTTTTAGTATTGGGAGTGTATTGTGGCCCAGTCCTCCTCCCCTCCCCCAGTTGTTCACACAAATACTTCTCTGTCAAGAGTTATATGTATCTATAACATATTTATACATTATTATTCCAATTAAATGCTTTGTAAGTAAGACATCATATTTAATCATACTTTTTAGTGTCTCTTATCGTTAATATATCTATTATTGTTTCCCAACAAGCTGCTATTGCAGGCAAAACTTATAAACATATAAATGTCTTATATCTTTTTCTCTCTCTGCATAGAAAAACAAAATAAAAAAAGAAACAAAAAAAACAAAAAAAAACCACCACTAAGAGAGGGAGACAACTCGAATCATACTTTTTAGTTTCTTATCTTTAGTATAGCCATTACATATCATTATCCCAACGAAATGCAGGCAAAAACACTGTTATTATACTATCTTTCAGTTCCCTCTCCCTCCCCCACACATCCTCAAAGAAAAACAAGAAAACCAACCAACCCCCTCCCCCCATCTCTCAGGGATAATACTTTCTTATTCCTGTGATTCAGATAAACAAGTCATATTCAAGACTTTAGTAACTCCTTGGTTTTCTTTTGTCAGCAGTTTTAACCTTTTTAACATAACTTTATAATTATTTTCTTTCTTGATACCAGTCCCATTATATTGTTAGGTGTTATAGTTCTTGTTTAGGATAGCCAATTTTGGGATTAAGTTTACCTCAGGGGGTATTTCCATTCCAATCATTTGTTAGTTTTCGTGGTGATTTAGTGAATCTTTGGTGGCTGTGTGTTTTCTCAGTTTGGCTTTCCCAAATTCACCATTTTTTAAGCAGGTAAGTAGCAGCTTCCACGTATTTGTTGTGTGAAAGTTCTCTCCATATTTGATGATGAGTTTTAAGGGGAATCCCCATGAGAACTGTATTTCCTTGCTTTCAGGATGTTTGTTATTTCTGTAAATTGCCTCCTCTGGGCAATGTATGTGGAGCCAGATCAGCTAGAAATATTCGTTTTGGTATTCCAATGGTAGTGAAGTCGGATTCCTCATTTCTTTTCTAGTCTGTCTTTTATTTGAAAGAAATGGAATCTTAATATTATGTCTCTTGGAGCATGTAGTGGAGCATATTAGATTTTGGTAATCTAGTATCTGTCGACCACTAGATCCAGATCTGTAGCATCTGGTAGGAGTGCTTTAAATAAGTTTTGCGTGTATCCATCAATTGTTGTTTTTAACCAGTTCCGGGACACCTCTTATTTTAAGATTATTTCTCCTTGATCTATTTTCTAGATCTGTACTTTGTTTTTCAGCTCTGTTACAGTGTCTGATAGTTGGTTGTGGGAATCCACCAGATCATTGTATGATTCCACATATTGTTCAAATTTATGCTCTATATAGATTTGTTCATTCTCCAATTTCTGATATGTCTTTTTTGAGATCATTCATTAATATGGAGTAGTCAATTATAAGCTTTATGTTATGAGGTAAAAAGTTCCTTTAGTGTTGCTATTGTTATAGTTTCATCATGTTTAGGAAATCTATTGAAGCAATCATTAGTATATTTTCCTTCATAATGATGTTTGCTGTTTCTCCCACTATCACCTCTTGTTCCACCATTTCAGGAGCTGAGGATTTGTGGGGTGTCCATTTATATGCCATGTCCGTTTTGGGGTCATTTATATGTCCCTGTGAGACTTTTTTATATGTGTATTTTGGTTATATGGTGAATTCACTGACCTTGTTTTTTTCTTTTGTTTTCCAGGTGTTACAGGCTTGTAAGGTCCGGTGCTGGAGGTGATCGGTACTCGCGGCTGTCTGCCTGCGCGCCGGCGCCATCTTGGATTATATTCCCGGGTCTTTCCTCCGCACGAAGTATGAGGTAAGTTTTTTGGGCTTTCCTTTTTGTTTTTCTCTGCTTCCTCTGGTCATTATGTCTTTGAGTGTTCCCACTAGTTTGTTTTTAGTGGGTTGTTGTTTGGGCTGATTGGCACGGTTTTCTAGCAAGAAGGACTTTGGAGCTCAGCCATGTGCATCTGGTCTACTCTCCTGCTGGCCACGCCCCCCTATTTATTTATTTTACATTATTTAATGTTACTTGCTATGCCACTGGGGCATTTTTGTCACTATTGACTGAATGGGCACACCTGAGGAAGCAGACCATCCCCATAGCACTATGTATGTCATTATAATAGCAATACAGAACAATTCATTTAATTCTTAAGTGTGTTTCTGCCTTGTTCATTTCTATATCCTGAATAGCACAAGAATAAAGAATGCACCCTCTTTCTGCATAGCCCCACCCAACCATCACCCAATGCTGTCTTAAGCTCACTCAGATCTGCACCCCAATAACAATTAGGCAGATCTGGAGAAGCTGAAGACAATCTGCTGTCATATACCTATATGTATTACATTTCTCCATTGGTGGAAATTGGTAATTTACTGACTAAAACTTTACTACATCATAAAAACTAGACACTTTAGAAAATCATTACCATTGCGACTGGGCTGACTGTTTCTATTGCCTTCCGCAAAGGTTCCAATTTCTGCGCCATGGTTTCCATTGTCTTTCATAGGGGGCTCCATATCTGCTGCATGGTTGCCTTCGCCCTTCGTGAGGGTCATTATTTCTGCTCCATGTTCCCATGGTCTTTTACACATGGTTCCAGTTCAAGTTGGTAACTGAATGTAAATGATATTTTGGTTTATAAATAATAAAATAGTAGTGTTGGGTTCAGTTAGTAGTAATATGTTTTTAACTGGATTAGAAATTTCTGTGTCCATGTCCCCCCATGTTTATTTGGTTCAATCCATCTAACATCTCATATGATCTGCATTTCGTTGGGGATCACATGTTATCTCAGTCCCATTATGGAAAGTACTGGGGGAAAGTACATGTGTTTTTACATATAGTGCAGTGAGACCTTACTTTAACAAAAATGTTTATCGGCAAATATTAATATAAATGTATTAAAGGGCATGTCCACCCCAAAACTATAATCCCCCCAACTACTGGCCCCACCATGTAGTGTAGTTTAATCCTTACCTCACATCCCAGCTCCATAGGGTTCTCCGGTAGTGCCCCCCCAAAGTCCCAAAACTGCCCACCAGGAGGCTAGCAGGTCCATATAGGACACTGCCCTGCTTCCTGGCCTCAGGTAGATTTTTGCCATGCGTACTGCAGCTCTTCTCCCCCCTCCCTCTCCCTCCCTCTCCCCTCCCTCCCTCTCCCACCTCTCTCGATTCCCTCCCCCTAGCGTAAAATGCTTATATATGGTATTCCCCAAGGGCTCCCAGCCCCAACCGCAATATTTGTACCTTTGAAAGCTCCCAAACTTTACTTACCTCTCCTCTTTCCTCCGGCGAAGTGAGCTGCCGGCAGCCGCGTCCGTGATTGGCTGCCGCTCAGCCAATCACAGACGCGCTGCCGGTCCCGCCTCTGCTTGCATTTCTAGCAAGCAGAGGGCCGGGAGCGCGGCGGAGGAAAAGGGGAGGTAAGTAGAGTTTGGGGGCTTTTTAAAAAAATAAATTATGCGTTGGGCTGGGAGCCCATGGGGAATACCATATAAAAAAAAAAAAATTCGGGTGGACATGCTCTTTAGACAATATGTTGTCAGACAATTACACTACCTTGATGGTTGGCCTTGGAACCCAGTCTCTCTTTTACTGGCCTCTTAGGCATTGGAGCTGCTTCCTGCTCGTTTTCTGCATGGAAAATATATAGAATCGTTAGGATGCAATTTCATTGACAAAATATTTTATTACATAAATACTGCAAATACCAATATGGCAACTGGAACTAGTAAAACTATGTATTATTAAGGTGCGGTATCGCATAAGACGACATTGTAAAATTACTACACGTCTATATTTTACGCATTAATGGTGTAACCTTTTCTCATAATGAAATACTCAATGTTATCTAAGAGATGTACTAGTCTGCACTTCTAAATGTAAGGGCAAAAAGCTGGTGTGCCATTGTCAGTTACCCACACAGTGACTCTCTAGGTGGTTATTCATTTCATAAGAACCTGGACTAAGCCAATGTTCCCAGTTATGTAAAATACCTTTGGGGCTTTTGTTAGATTCCAGCTTCACTGTTATTGGTCCAATATCAGGGCCTTTCGTTTAATATTGTCTACAAGGAAGACAAGATGAAATGTCACGACATGACAGAAGATGACAGATACAGATGACAAATGCTTTTGGCTCTGTTCTGGCCGCCAGAACGGGGTCTGGATGCCTTTGGCTCTGTTCTGGCTGCCGGAATGGGGGTCTGGATGCTTTTGGCTCTGTTCTGGCTGCCGGAACGTTGGTCTGGACCCATTTAGCTCTGTTCGGGCTGCCGGAACAGGGTCTGGATGCTTTGGCTCTGTTTTGGATGCCTGAACGGGGTCTGGACACCTTTGGCTCTTTTCTTGCCACTGGAACGGGGTCTGGACCCGTTTGGCTCTGTTCTGGCTGACGGAAGGGGGGTCTGGACCCCTTTGGCTCTGTTGTGGCTGCCTGAACGGGTCTCTGGACCATTTTGGCTCTGTTCTGGCTGCTGGAACGGGTCTGGATGCTTTTGGGTCTGTTCTGGCCGTTGTGGAACGGGGGTCTGGACCCCTTTGGCTCTGTTCTGGCTGCCAGAAAAGACCCAAAAGCATCCAGACCCCCTTCAGCAGCCAGAATAGAGCCAAAACCATCCAGACCCCTGTTCTGGCGGCCAGAACAGAGCCAAGGGGTCCAGACCCGTTCAGGCAGCCACAACAGAGCCAAAGAGGTCCAGACCCCCGTTCCGGCAGCCAGAACAGAGCCAAAACATCCAGACCCCTGTTCTGGTGGCCAGAACAGAGCTCTGTTCTGGCTGCTGGAATGGGGTCTGGATGCTTTTTCGTCTGTTCTGGACGCAGGAACGGGGGTCTGGACCCTTTTGGCTCTGTTCTGGCTGCTGGAATGGGGTCTGGACTCCTTTGAATCTGTTCTGGCTGCCGAACGAGGGTCTGGATGCTTTGGCTCTGGTCTGGATGCCGGAACGGGGGTCTGGACCCTTTTGGCTCTGTTCTACCTTCCGGAATGTGGGTCTGGACCCCTTTTGCTCTATTGTGGCTACCTGAAAGGCGGTCTGGACCCCTTGGCTCTGTTCTGGCCACCAGATGCACTGGATGCTTCTTGCTCTGTTCTAGCTGCTGGAACGGGGTCTGGATGCTTTTGGGTCTTTTCTGGCTGCTGAAACATGGGTCTGGACCCCGTTGGCTCTGTTCTGGCCTCCGGAATGGGGGTCTGGACCCCTTGGCTCTGTTCTGGGTGCCGGAATGGGGGTCTGGATGCTTTTGGCTCTGTTCTGGCTGCCAAACGGGGGTCTGGACCCCTTTGGCTCTATTGTGGCTGCCTGAAAGGGGGTCTGGACCCCTTTGGCTCTGTTCTGGCTTCTGGAACGGGGGTCTGGATCCCTCTGGCTCTGTTCTGGCTGCCGAACGGGGGTCTGGACCACTTTGGCTCAGTTCTGGCTGCCAAACGGGGACTGGATGCTTTTGGGTTGTTCTGGCCGCCAGAAGGGGGGGTCTGGACCCCCTTGGCTCTTTTGTGGCTGCCGGAATTGGGGTGTGCATGCTTTTGGCTCTGTTTTTGCCGCCAGAACCGGGGTTCAGACTCATTTGGTCCTTTCTCTCGGAACGGGGGTCTGAACCCCTTTGGCTCTGTTTGGCTTCCGGAAAAGTGGTCTGGATTTTTTGGCTTTGTTCTGGATACCGGAACGGGGGTCTGGGTGCTTATGGGTCTTTTCTGGCCGCCGGAAACGGGGGTCTGGACCCCTTTGGCTTCTTTTCTGGCTGCCGAAATGGGGGTCTGGACCATTTGGCTCTGTTCTGGCCACCAGAAAGGGTCTGGATCCCTTTCCCTCTGTTCTGGCTGCCGGAACGGGGGTCTGGATGCCTTTGGCTCTGTTCTGGCTGCCGGAACGGGGATCTGGATGCTTTTGGGTCTGTTCTGGCCGCCAGAACGTGGTCGGGACCCCTTTGGCTCTGTTCTGGCTCCGGAACGTGGGTCTGACCACTTTGTCTCTGTTCTGGCCGCTGGAACGGGGTCTTGTGCTTTTTTGCTCTGTTCTTGCAACCAAAACGGGGGTCCGGACCCATTCGGCTCTTTTCTGGCTGCCGGAACAACCCCTTTAGCTCTGTTCTGGCTGCCGAAATGGGGGTCTGGACCCCTTTGGCTCTGTTCTGGCTGCTGGAACGGGCCCAACCAATCAGATGTTTGCTTTCAAAAGTTAAATAAGTCTTATTGGTGGGGCAAAATTAGCAAATTTTTAAACGAAAGAACTTTTATTGAATCTCCCTGTATATCCTTAGACATAGAATGTTCCTTTCAGACCTTGTAATCATTTGCAGCTGTTAATAGGTTTTGCTCACCTCAGTATTAGTAATCTAGCCGTGCACGATGGTCCTATAATTCTTCCTATTTTTTTCCTCACATTTGCAAAGCTCCATTTGTTTCAGCAATGTGCACAAATTTGTATATATCCTTTCACCACACGTCCGCACATTAAAGTCACGGCAATGCAGTATGCAGATAGTAAAGCATTTTAAGACCAACAAGATTGACACATTAAATAAATGATTCCATCAAACCTTAAATGTGGTCACCCATATCCGTTTAAAAAATGGAGAAAGATCGGTGTACAGGAAAATCGGTTATGCAGGCACATCTCTGAATTCTTCTTTGTTGGATAAAGGGCAATGCATCATGGGCCTTTTCCTATGTTAATAATAATGTGGACATTCATTTTCTAAATAGGTAAAGGAATATGTTACTGTAAGCGAAATGCATTTATTAGGCTCAGCTTATAATATCCCATTGTGTTATATAAAGAAAGGAAAAAAAAAAAAAGTTAACCCAAAGTGACAGGTACATTTATACGGATATATGCAATGAGCTATGTAATTGGAGCATAGGCCTCTCTGAATAGAGATGAATAGAGATGAATAGGTTGGTATTTAGAGCAAAAGCTAAAACAATCATTGTCGTTGGAAAGACTGTATAGTTTTAACTATGGGAATGTTGCGGGGACGGTGGGAGTTTAGAGCTTTCCACAAAGTGTAACAACTGATGTTAGACAGAAAGTGAGTATGTGCTATGTTATACATCAATGATGGATGAAAAAATACTTCCGTTTAGATAAATATTTACGACTAAGATATTATTTATAATTACATTACTAATTGCGTGAAGCTATGCACCACTGATGAGTAGCTTGCGCAGCTGTGTACGTGTGTGTTGCCAACTTGCGAGACCCCCAAGCAAGTTGTTAAAGTCACACTAAACAATCGTGAGTCAATTACCGTGACTTTAACCTGTTCTTTAGCATTGTGGGCACAGGTAATATCCCTGGTTTTTCATTTGTGTTTTCTTCACCTAATTTAGTATCCCCTAATTTGGTATTTGCAAAGAAGTAGAATCCTAAATGGGCTCACACTTGCTTAAAACCATCACATTTATTTTGAAGTGTGAGCTCAGAACGGCTGTGTCCATGAACAGATAGTGATTGTAAAGCACATGATGATTTCTCTGGTTTCGAATAAACTGGGAATGTTTACATGCAAAATGCAAAAAAAATTTGTTAACTCATAGGACTCTGATTACACAACTTAGTTAGGGGTCTTTTCTCTGACACCTGGCTTTCATTTCTCTTCTGTTCTCTAGTTTTCTCTTCAATTCTTCTCTCTTTTCCTTTTTGTTCTTCTTTATTTTTTGTTCTAAACAAAGCCCGGACATAAGTGAACAGAACAACAACAACAACACAACAAAAAAGAAGAAGAAAAAGATAACGAAGAGATAATAACGTTAAAGAATCAAGAGAATGGAAGAGAAGCACAGAATAAACTAAAACATAAACAGAAAAGATCAGAAGAAAAAGAGAACAGGAAGAAAGAGATCTGGAGACAAAGAGAAAATACAGAGCAGAAGGAAAAGAAACAAGAGAACAGAATAGAAAACAGAAGAAGGAAACACAACATGTGAGCAGTGAGGTTATAGAAAATGATCACTTCTTCCTCTTTTCTTTTTTTTTCTGCTCCATTCTTTCCCCTCTCTCTTATGTTTTGTTCTGTTCTCTATTCACATTTGTTCTTATTTTTCTGATTTTTTTTGCTTTTCTTCTCTTTTTTCCTTCTATTCTCTTATTTTCACAGAGAAGCTGAAAGAAAATGAAAATCTAGCACTGATGGCTGCCGATTTTATGTTTAAAGAAATAGTTCACTGAGAAAGTACGGGAGGTAATGGAGCTATGCTACCCCCCATACTTCATTCATTTTACAGGAGACAGAACAAAGCTTTAGAAATGTACCTTGGTCACGATCCACCTCTGGCTCCACCGACAGGTCCCAACTTTTCCGTTTTCACTTAAATATAGCACGCATTAGCAAGAAGAAGAAATAGAACGTAATTGGCTGTTGCAACCACATTAATTATACTTAACCTACTTTGCGAATACTGGTCAGTATCATAAATATATGTACAAAACTTTAGGCTGGTCATTTGGACAAGAACAGAAAAACAACGCAAGATCTAATGAAAACCTGATCATACTTTCACTTAGGTGTTTTGTCTAATGATTGAAATTGTGCAGACCCAAATGCCTCTGTTAATATTTAGGCTGCTATTATTGCCATTAGGTACTTATTAGCACCCTTACATCATGAGAACCTCTCTATCTTTAGGAGGGTTTGTCACAGCTGACATTAACCATTCGGGACGGCCTGAGGAGGCAGAGAAGAAACTCTAGTTAGTGTCTTCTATAATGGAGTTTTGTTAGTTATCGCTACCAACTGGATAATTATAGCTCCATGAAGTTATTATTTAGTTCCATTAGTATTATCATAACCTTCCAACACACCAAGGTAACCCCAATCTGGACAATCCTACGTTTTACACATTTTACTTAATTGTTTGTACATTTTCATACTTATACATCAGATTGGTGTAACAGGCTTTTACTTCCCCCCCACCCAATTGTTTTTACTATAAGGAGGAGGCTTTCCGTCCATGCTTATTTAGTATATCACCTACAGTTAAACAGAATTTAATTAGCTGCCCCTGAGCAGGTTTGACCCATCCAACAGCCAATCAGTAGAAATTACTTAGGAACATTCCAAGGAATTGTGCATTCTGAAGAAAAAGGATTGTTACAGAAGCTTAAGGACAACAGAACAACACTGAACCAGAAGGCAGAACACCTTGATATAAAACCAGTAATCTGTGTCTACCTTTCATTTTGATACGGGTGCTGGGAAATTTACCTAATAACATATGGTTTGAGCTTTACATTACAGCATTCTAGAATCACACAATTGGGTCAACGACCATATGTTCTGCACATGCTCAGTCCTTAGCTATCGGAAACTTGCTCAGTTGGTCACACACCATTAAAATCTCTAGCCAACCATTTTACAGGACAGATAAAGCAAGGAAGCATGTGACTGAGGTCGGAGGTGTGGTCTGACACTGCACATACACACAGATACGTCTCCATTTCTTTAACAGGCTTACATTTTATTAATACAATTTAATGAAGTGGGTTTTATAGTTTATTGGTGTTTTTAGGGTGGTTGTTTTAGATTCTGGAATATAAATAATGGGTTTAGTTCTCCTTTAAATGGGAGTATACTCCTGACTGCAGCAAAGCATCACAACGCTATGAAATTAATTGAATTTTCAAAAATGAAACAATATGCAAATATCCAAATATCTAGATAAATAATTTAAATAATGATATTTTCCACTGAACTTCCCTTTCAACTCAAACAAACACAGCACTTCCACAAATATCCAGGAACCATAGCACAGAAATGTGAGATGACTATTTAATATATAACTCTTCATGGTTTATTATTCCCTTTATAAGGGGTTGCGAATAGGGGAGCAGTGTATATATCTACTCGATTCCCATATGTTATAGTACATAAAATGGAATCTAATATAAAATATTAAAAGGAAAAATCACTACAATATTATCATATGGTTTGCTGTAGTGTCTTCCCTTATGATGCCTGTCTCTTACAGCCTGTCTCCCTTCCATGCAATGCCTGTCTTCCCATGCAATGCCGCTTCCTTGCAATGTCTGTCTTCCTTACAATGTCTGTCGTCTGAAGTGTGGAAGGAGGTGGGGCCAAACTACCAGTACAAGACAGATTTTAAAGGGAACTTTTGGGGACTAGCAAACCTAAGTGTGAGGATACACTCAACCTTATATATTATTTATTGAGGGAAACCTGCAGTCATCCTTGTCTTGCTTCTTTATTCTTTATTCAGTTAATTCACAGGCACAAACATTCTTTCCTGTCTCTCAGGAAATCTTCTCAGATCAAACAGGACAAACATGTTAATGAAGATTAAATATCTTCAGTATTCTGAAGATATTGAAACATTGAAATAAATTGATATAATCAAAGAACGTTTTGCCAGGGAATTGCTTGAGATGGATATATAAAATATCTTTATATATTTACAATAAATATTTAATATTTATAAAGGGGTAACTATTAGAAGTGAAATAGGCTGAAACAAACATAATAATGTAGATTAATTTACTTACCTCTCAAATCAATATCTCAGTAAATTGATTGGGACTCTTCTCTTCCCTTGATGTATGAAGACGGACTGTAATTAAAATGAACCCATCATATCACAAGATCCAAATAATTAAATAACAACCACTTATTGGTAGATTTAAATACCCTGCAACTTTATAATGATACATTTTCTTCTGACAACATGAACATTTCTGCGCCTGACCCTATACAATTTCAATTTCATCCATCTGAATCTGACAGTGGATATTTATTAAAATGTTTTAGACTATTGTATTAATTCCACTCAGTTACAGGTTGATATATGTTTCCAAATCCAAGAGAGGCTAACTCCTCCCAATGGGTGTGAAATAATAAGTGTAAAAAACAAAAATGAAAACGTACAGTAACAAAATGACCAACACATAGCATAACCAGTGAATAAAGATAGTACCTACAGTATATAATATTACATTTAATTTTTACTAAAACATTCTTAAAGGAGTAGTTCACACAAAAATGAATTATTCCTTTAAAGTATGATTGAAGAATGGGAGGTAAAGGACCTACCGTATATAATCGAGTATCGTCGAATTTTTCAGGCTTTAAATTAGCCTGAAACCTAACATCGACTTATACTCGGGTCAAGTCCTAATTAGATCCAAATTCGGCAATGGCAGATAGTAACCAGTAGGTGGCGCTGTGTTAGCCTGCATAGAAAGTTACAGGAGCTGATCTGCCTTACACTTCCTGCTTCCTTTAGTCTGAATGCTGGACTCACTCGGCACTGTCACTGCTCATCTGGATGCTGTTAATCAGTTTGGGCCAAAAACAGCTGCAGTACAGTGCAAATGACAGCTTGAAACTACAACTCTCAGGTGAGATTTTTAACTATTGGGGTCAGAGAGCCCTTACTATATGGAGTCAGAGAGCACTTTACTATATGGGGGTCAGAGTTCCCTTTACTATATGGGGTCGAGGGGCCCTTACTATATGGGATCAAGGCCCCTTTACTATATAGGGTCGAGGGCCCTTTACTATATGGGGTCAGAGGGCCCTTTACTATATGGGGTTCAGGAGAATTGTAAATAATGGTAAGCTAATTAAAAGTTGACTGAACCTTCCACTCCATATGTTTAGAAACTGAAACTCCCACAACAAAGCATCTGGGAGTTGTAGTTTCCAAAAATCTGGAGTGCCAAGGAATTGGAGGTTACTGGTACTGGATTTGGCTATTACTGTATGGGATTCATGTATGGGAATTCTGCTGTCCATTTAAAGGGCAACTAAAGCCTAAAACAACACGAAATCAGAAGGCAGTAGTGGTGATAATTTCAACCCTCGATTTATACTCGAGTCAATCAGTTTTTACAAATTTTTCAGGTAATAGGTACCTCGACTTATACTACTCGGATCGACTTATACTCGAGTATATACGGTTTCTTACCTTCCGTTCTTCAATCACTTGACCAGAATTTAAGTATAATTACTTGTGCACGATCCACTGTAGGGTCACCCTAGCTACATTATAAGCCTCTGTATTTGATCATATGATTACTGGCAAAAGAGGATTGCCTGTTAGGGAAGATTTCTCCCCCTAACTGCAGTTGGTTTTATTTTTTTTTTATACATTAGTTTTTTATGAATTATTTGTTATAACACATCAGTACAAAGGTTTAATATATTTAAAATTCATATATCAGATATATATAGTACATTACAAAATATAATACAAAATAGAAATTATAAAAAAGAAATAAGAAGATATTACTCTGATTTATAGGTCTACACATCATGTTGTACAAATTTTATATTCAGCAGTTTATAATTCTTACCATTACAATTCCCATTGGTAGTTCAAGCCTCTATACTCTATCTTCAATATACCATGTGTTCCCATTTCCTATAAAAGGCTGGGGAATTTTGTTGTGATATATGTATAGGGGTTATTCAATAAAAGTTCTTTTCGTTTAAAATGGTGCTAAATTTGCCCCAACCATCAGATCTTATTTAACATTTGAAAGCTAACATCTGATTGGTTGGGGCAAATTTAGCACCATTTAAACGATAAGGAGTTTTATCTGTTGTATTCAATTAGATCAACTGAACTTGAAATGTAGTTCTTGAAGACGTTTCGCTAGTCATCCGACTGGCTTCTCAATTCAGAATGATAAGGAGTTTTATTGAATCTCCCTGATAGTCCGTTAGTAAATATTTAATTTCTTTTATTGTAGGTGTGATTAGGGTCTTCCAATATTTAATAATTAATCTTTTCAGCGCCATGCAGGCATGATAGATTATAGATGCCATATGTTGTGGGTAAGTATTTAAACCTATATTCAATAAGGCAAAGTTGGTTTGATCGGTATTGTTGTGGTTAAACAATTGGTAAAAATGTAAAAAGATTGTACCAACATTTCCTTATTTTACTACAAGACCACCATATATGTACATATGAACCGATGGCTGTGCAATTTCTTCTTCAGCATGTGGGGGTTTGGTCTTTGTACCATGTTCTATTTCATACGGTGTTCTGTAGTATTTGAGTAGTAATTTCCTGTCTGTTTCCCATGCTGCAGGCATCTTGTGAGTTTGAATGGGATTATTAGGGAATTATTCCATTCTTCGTGATTATGTGTGTTTGCAAGTCATTTTCCCATTTTTCATACATGGAAGAGTGGTGTATTTGTTCTTATTGTTTAATAGGTTATAAAATTTAGAAATTGATTTTTTTGGATTGGTGTAGTCTAGGAAATGTTCTATGAGTGGATAAGATGTTTTATCTATTTTTTAATGTGTTTTTTAATGAGGCTAGTTATTTGATAGTATTTTAGAAAACCGGATTAAGGAATTTTTATTTTTTTCTAAATTTGTCGAATGTTGTATTTCCCTCCCTCAAAAAAATCTTCAATAAAATTTTTCCCCTTCTTGCCATTTTTTAATTGTTAGGTCAGGGATGCATAATTGTATACTGATATATTACATATCTTGTAAAGGCTGTTTTAATTGGTGTGTTTTAATGATTTCTTTCCATATTTTGAATTGTATTATTAACTTTGTCTAATTGGAAGGTTTTTATTTGGGGTTGAAAATAAGGGCTCCGATTATTGAGGTTATAGATTCCTGTGTTATACTTTCTTCTTCTGTTACTACCCATTTTTTTTTATTATTTTTTTCTGACCATTATTATCTTGTTGATCCATATGGCTGCATAGTAGCAGTCTTTGAAATGAGGATATGCTATCTCCTGTTTTCTTTGTTTTAGTCATGGATAGTGCGTTATTCTGGGTTTGCTGTTTGGCCATTAAATTTGTTTGTTATTATGTTTAATGTGGTGAAGAGGTATTTGGAATGTATATAGGTATTGTTCTGTATTTATAAAGGAGTTTTGGGAAGTAACAGCATTTTTAGTATAGTTACTTATAATCCAGATATATATTAGTATTCCACCATTGTAGATCTTTTTTAAATTTACATACTCAAGTGGTTCATAGTTTTGGTTGTATAGAGATTTGGTGTCTTTTGTGTTTTATCTCCAAATAGGAGATTTGATCTTGTTCTATTTTACTATTTTTAATTTTCTTGGAGGTGTGGTAGTGATTTTATTGGGTCAGTTAATATTATGATAACTCAAACATCTCATATAAGCAGATTTTATGTTCTGAATTCCCTATTTTAATTCCTGTTAATATTTTACTTTGTCTTATAGTTTCTGCCAGTGGTTCTATGGCTAAGTCAATATTAGTGGGGATAGTGGCAACCTTGTCATGTACCATTTGTTAGTTTAAAGGAAGAAGATAGCATATTGGCTATGAATACCTTTGCCATTGGGTTTACATAAGCGTCATTATTGCCATCTTAATCCAGCCATTTAAATTATATTTTTCTAATGATCTCTAAAAATGTCCAATTATATATCAAATGCCTTTTCAGCGTCTAATGAGATTAGGAGGGTTGGTATGTTTTTGTTTTTTGCCCAGTTAATGATGTTAATTAGTTTTCTTGTATTATCTCCAGGTTGTCTGCCTTGGATGAAGCCCACTTGGGCAATTCATGGTGCAATGGTGCATAATTTTGGTAGGTATGGTTGAATTCTAAGAACTATGATTTTGGTAAATTTTTATATCTGAATTCAGTAGGGAATTGGTCTGAAGGTTTTAATTTGGTCTGGGTCTTTATCTTGTTTGGGTTTGGTAGTATAATTGCTTGTGTCATTTCTTCTGGGAAGTTTCCTGATTCTATTGCTGTGTTATAAACTTTTTGAAATATGGGGTTTAATGTATCCAGATATGTTTATAGTATACTTTAAAAAATCCATCTTGGCTTGTTGTTGGGAAGGGAGAAGATGCTTTGTTTATTTCTGATATTTGGATGGGGTGGTTTATTTGTTTGAGTTGGTCTTGTGTTATTCCCTTTAATTGGATTTTGTCAAGGAATTTATTAATATCCGATTTGGATGGATGTTTTTGGGATGGTTGTTTTTGTATGTACAGAGTAGTAATATTCTGCGAATTGGTCTGCTATTTGTTGTGGGTTGTAAATTTTTCCATTGTATTGTCTAGTATGTAGGATATTTTGGTTTTAGATATATTTTTTTCATTTTGTTGGCTAATAGTTTGTTTATTTTGGGATCTTGTGTATAGTAGTTGATTTTAAGTCTACGCATGTATTTGTCGAATTCGTACATATTGTGTTGGTGAAGTTTGTTTTATTTGTTGTAAATGTTGTAAATTCGTTGTCTTTTGTTGGATTTTTTTTGTGTATTTCCTCTTGTTTGTTTAGATGGTTGCACAGCTGTAATCTTTCTTTGTTTCTTTCTTTTTCAGGTTTGATGCTATCTTGATCAAAATTCCTCTCATATATGCTTTGTGGGCATTCCACAGAGAAGTGGGGATATTTGATCTACATCATTTAGATGAATATTCTTTGAGCTTTAATTAATTTGTTCTTTGATTTTAGGTATGCTTAGTAAGTAGGGGTTTAGTCTCCATAAATTGAAGTTAGGAGGAGAGCTATCTTCTGAGATTTCTATTATTAATGGGGCATGATCTGAGATTTTCTGTTCCCTATACTTGCTTTTAGATTTTTTGTAATAGCCATTTGTCGGCGAGGATCATGTCTATTCTGGAAAAATATTATGGGATTTTGAATAGTAAGTGAAATCTTGATCAAATGGTGTAATACTCTCCAAGAGTCATATAGTTCTTCTGTTTTTAATTTTTTTTTTTTTTTTCTATGTCTGTTTTGGATTTATTTTTACTGTTGTTTCTTATGCTTTGTCTGTCTGAGTTGAAGTCTCCGCATACAGTGATTTTTGTTTAGGATATTTTTGAGTTTTATTAATCATTTTTTAAAATAAATTTTAGTTGTCCAGTGTTTGGTGTATATATATTCGTATGAGATAATGTGTATATTGATTTTACATTCTAGGATAATGTATCTTCCGCTTTAT
The DNA here is from genome assembly GCA_019447015.1 of Hymenochirus boettgeri. Lineage (NCBI taxonomy): Eukaryota > Metazoa > Chordata > Amphibia > Anura > Pipidae > Hymenochirus > Hymenochirus boettgeri. The sequence continues at coordinate 180,201,184 of CM033475.1, read as the reverse complement.
CTGTTATATTTTTTATTTCTTGGAAGGCTACTGAATTTTTAATTGCTATTTTTACTCCTCTCTTTTTTTTTTTGGAATGTTGCGTGATATATATTGTATAGTCTTTTGGTGTAGTAGGTGAGTATGTTGATCTAATAGGTGTGTTTTCTAGAAGACACAATATGTCTGGTTTAAGTTGTGTTACTTCTTTCCATAGGGAATGACGTTTAAATGGTGAGTTAAGTCCTCTTATATGTATGATAATATCTTAAGTACCATTGTAATTTGAGGTATAATTGAGATCTATTTTCAGAAAAAAAATATACATACCACTTGTAGACTTTGTTATCTAAATTTTGATATGAGAAATTAAACAGTACCTTTGAGTTTAAACTATTACATTATAATAAAAATAGGAGTGAAAGATCATCACATACAATTGGGATAATTTCTCCGTCCTCAATGTGATTCTTTCTCAGAAGAAGGAGGCTTTTTAGCTCCTCACTAGATATATTTCTTTTTTGTGGGGTCAATTGCCCACTTCTAGACTACACACATTAACTTAACTTTTTTATCTATGTTATATGTTTGAAACTTCTTTAACATTTCTCTAACACTGTATAGGAAGGGGAAGGAGGAAAAAAAATAAGTAAGGGGAAGGAGAGGAAGGAGGGATTTACCAATAGCAAATATCTACTAATTTTTTATCCCCCTTGTGTTTATTTTACCTGTAGGAAGAGGGGGCCAGAGGGAAGCATCACTCCACGTCTACATCATTCCAGTAAAGATGTCGTAGTTCTAGCATTATATTTACCTTTCCCTTTCCCCTCTCCTTCCCCTTCTTTTAGTATTGGAGTGTATTGTGGCCCAGTCCTCCTCCCCTCCCCCCAGTTGTTCACACAAATACTTTCTCTGTCAAGAGTTATATGTATCATAACATATTATACATTATTATTTCCAATTAAATGCTTTGTAAGTAAGACATCATATTATTAATCATACTTTTTAGTTGTCTCTTATCGTTAATATATCATATGTTTTCCCAACAAGCTGCTATTGCAGGCAAAACTTATAAACATATAAAGTCTTATATCTTTTTTCTCTCTATTCTAGAAAAACAAAATAAAAAAAGAACAAAAAAAAACAAAAAAAAACCACCACTAAGAGAGGGGAGACAACTCGAATCATACTTTTTAGTTTCTATCTTTAGTAAGCCATTACATATCATTATCCAACGAAATGCAGGCAAAACACACTGTTATTATACTATCTTTCAGTTCCCTCTCCCTTCCCCACACATCCTCAAAGAAAACAAGAAAACACAACAACCCCCTCCCCCATCTCTCAGGGATAATACTTTCTTATTCCTGTGATTCAGATAAACAAGTCATATTCAAGACTTTAGTAACTCTTGGTTTAGTTCTTTTGTCAGCAGTTTTAAACCTTTTTAACATAACTTTATAATTATTTCTTTCTTGATACCATCCCATTATTATGGTTAGGTGTTATAGTTCTTGTTTTAGGATAGCCATTTTGGGATTAAGTTTACCTCAGGGGGTATTTCCATTCCAATCATTTGTTAGTTTCTGTGGTGATTTAGTGAATCTTTGGTGGCTGTGTGTGTTCTCAGTTTGGCTTTCCAAATTCACCATTTTTTAGCAGGTAAGTAGCAGCTTCCACTGTATTTGTTGTGGAAAGTTCTCTCCATATTTGATGATGAGTTTTAAGGGGAATCCCCATGAGAACTGTATTTTCCTGCTTTCAGGATGTTTGTTTTTCTGTAAATTGCCTCCTCTGGGCAATGGTATGTGGAGCCAGATCAGCTAGAAATATTCGTTTTTGGTATTCCAATGGTAGTGAAGTCGGATTCCTCATTTCTTTTACTAGTCTGTCTTTTATTTGAAAGAAATGGAATCTTAATATTATGTCTCTTGGAGCATGTAGTGGAGCATATTAGATTTGGTAATCTATGTATTCTGTCGACCACTAGATCCAGATCTGTAGCATCTGGTAGGAGTGCTTTAAATAAGTTTTGCGTGTATTCCATCAATTGGTTGTTTTTAACCAGTTCCGGGACACCTCTTATTTTAAGATTATTTCTCCTTGATCTATTTTCTAGATCTGTGACTTTGTTTTTCAGCTCGTTACAGTGTCTGATAGTTGTTGTGGGAATCCACCAGATCATTGTATGATTCCACATATTGTTCAAATTTATGCTCTAATGATTTGTTCATTCTCCAATTTCTGATATGTCTTTTTTGAGATCATTCATTAATATGGAGTAGTCAATTATTAAAGCTTATGTTATGAGGTAAAAAGTTCCTTTAGTGTTGCTATTGTTATAGTTTCATCATGTTTAGGAAATCATTGAAGCAATCATTAGTATATTTTCCTTCATTAATGATGTTTGCTGTTTCTCCCACTATCACCTCTTGTTCCACCATTTCAGGAGCTGAGGATTGTGGGGTGTCCATTTTATATGCCATGTCCGTTTTGGGGTCATTTAATGTCCCTGTGAGACTTTTTATATGATGTATTTTGGTTATTATGGTGAATTCACTGACCTGTTGTTTTTCTTTTGTTTTCCAGGTGTTACAGGCTTTGTAAGGTCCGGTGCTGGAGGTGATCGGTACTCGCGGCTGTCTGCCTGCGCGCCGGCGCCATCTTGGATTATATTCCCGGGTCTTTCCTCCGCAGCGAAGTATGAGGTAAGTTTTTTGGGCTTTCCTTTTGTTTTTCTGCTCTTCCTCTGGTCATTATGTTCTGTGAGTGTTCCCACTGTTTGTTTTTAGTGGGTTGTTGTTTGGGCTGATTGGCACGGTTTTCTAGCAAAAGGACTTTGGAGCTCAGACCATGTGCATCTGGTCTACTCTCCTGCTGGCCAGCCCCCCTATTTATTTATTTTACATTATTTAATGTTACTTGCTATGCCACTGGGGCATTTTTTACTATTGACTGAATGGGCACACCTGAGGAAGCAGACCATCCCCATAGCACTATGTATGTCATTATAATAGCAATACAGAACAATTCATTTAATTCTTAAGTGTGTTTCTGCCTTGTTCATTTCTATATCCTGAATAGCACAAGAATAAAAGATGCACCTCTTTTCTGCATAGCCCCACCCAACCATCACCCAATGCTGTCTTAAGCCTCACTCAATATCTGCATCCCCAATAACAAATTAGGCAGATCTGGAGAAGCTGAAGACAATCTGCTGTCATATACCTATGATGTATTACATTTTCTCCATTGGTGGAAATTGGTAATTTACTACTAAAACTTTACTACATCATAAAAACTAGACACTTTAGAAAATCATTACCATTGCGACTGGGCTGACTGTTTCTATTGCCTTCCGCAAAGGTTCCAATTTCTGCGCCATGGTTTCCATTGTCTTTCATAGGGGCTCCATATCTGCTGCATGGTTCCTTCGCCCTTCGTGAGGGTCATTATTTCTGCTCCATGGTTCCCATGGTCTTTTACACATGGTTCCAGTTCAAGTTGGTAACTGAATGTAATGATATTTTGGTTTATATAATAAATATAGTAGTTTGGGTTACAGTTAGTAGTAATATGTTTTTAACTGGATTAGAAATTTCTGTGTCCATGTCCCCCCATGTTTATTTTGGTTCAATCCATCTTAACATCTCATATGATCTGCATTTCTGTTGGGGATCACATGTATCTTCAGTCCCTTATGGAAAGTACTGGGGGAAAGTACATGTGTTTTTACATATAGTGCAGTGAGACCTTACTTTAACAAAAATGTTTATCGGCAAATATTAATATAAATGTATTAAAGGGATGTCCACCCCCAAAACTATATCCCCCCAACTACTGGCCCCACCATGTAGTGTAGTTTAATCCTACCTCACATCCCAGCTCCAGGGTTCTCCGGTAGTGCCCCCCCAAAGTCCCAAACTGCCCACCAGGAGGCTAGCAGGTCCATATAGGACACTGCCTGCTTCCTGGCCTCAGGTAGATTTTTGCCATGCGTACTGCAGCTCTTCTCCCCCCTCCCTCTCCCCCCCTCCCTCCCTCTCCCACCCCTCTCGATTCCCTCCCCCTAGCGTAAAATGCTTTATATATGGTATCCCCAAGGGCTCCCAGCCCCAACCGCCATATTTGTACCTTAGAAAGTCCCCAAACTTTTACTTACCTCTCCTCTTTCCTCCGGCGAAGTGAGCTGCCGGCAGCCGCGTCCGGATTGGCTGCCGCTCAGCCAATCACAGACGCGGCTGCCGGTCCCGCCCCTCTGCTTGCATTTTCTAGCAAGCAGAGGGCCGGAGCGCGGCGGAGGAAAGAGGGGAGGTAAGTAGAGTTTGGGGGCTTTTTAAAAAAATAAATTATGCGGTTGGGGCTGGGAGCCCATGGGGAATACCATATAAAAAAAAAAAAATTCGGGTGGACATGCTCTTTAAGACAATAGTTTGTCAGACAATTACACTACCTTGATGGTTGGCCTTGGAACCCAGTCTCTCTTTTACTGGCCTCTTAGGCATTGGAGCTGCTTCCTGCTCGTTTTCTGCATGGAAAATATATAGAATCGTTAGGATGCAATTTCATTGACAAATATTTTATTACATAAATACTGCAAATACCAATATGGCAACTGGAACTAGTAAAACTATGTATATTAAGGTGCGGTATCGCATAAGAACGACATTGTAAAATTACTACACGTATCATAAATTTACGCATAATGGTGTAACCTTTTCTTCATAATGAAATACTCAATGTTATCTAAGAGATGTACTATGTCTGCACTTCTAAATGTAAGGGCAAAAAGCTGGTGTGCCATTGTCAGTTACCCACACAAGTGACTCTCTAGGTGGTTATTCATTTCATAAGAACCTGGACTAAGCCAATGTTCCCAGTATGTAGAAATACCTTTGGGCTTTTGTTAGATTCCAGCTTCACTGTTATTGGTCCAATATCAGGGCCTTTCTGTTTAATATTGTCTACAAGGAAGACAAGATGAAATGTCACGACAGATGACAGAAGATGACAGATGACAGATGACAAATGCTTTTGGCTCTGTTCTGGCCGCCAGAACGGGTCTGGATGCCTTTGGCTCTGTTCTGGCTGCCGGAATGGGGGTCTGGATCTTTTGGCTCTGTTCTGGCTGCCGGAACGTTGGTCTGGACCCATTTGCTCTGTTCGGCTGCCAACAGGGGTCTGGATGCTTGGGCTCTTTTTTGGATGCCTGAACGGGGGTCGGACACCTTTGGCTCTTTTCTTGCCACTGGAACGGGGGTCTGGACCCGTTTGCTCTGTTCTGCTGACGGAAGGGGGGTCTGGACCCCTTTGGCTCTTTGTTTGGCTGCCTGAACGGGTCTCTGGACCATTTTGGCTCTGTTCTGGCTGCTGGAACGGGGTCTGGATGCTTTTGGGTCTGTTCTGGCCGGTGGAACGGGGGTCTGGACCCCTTTGGCTCTGTTCTGGCTGCCAGAAAAGACCCAAAAGCATCCAGACCCCCGTTTCAGCAGCCAAATAGAGCCAAACCATCCAACCCCTGTTCTGGCGGCCAAAACAGAGCCAAAGGGGTCCAGACCCCCGTTCAGGCAGCCACAACAGAGCCAAAGAGGTCCAGACCCCCGTTCCGGCAGCCAGAACAGAGCCAAAAGCATCCAGACCCCTGTTCTGGTGGCCAGAACAGAGCTCTGTTCTGGCTGCTGGAATGGGGTCTGGATGCTTTTTCGTCTGTTCTGGACGCAGGAACGGGGGTCTGGACCCTTTGGCTCTGTTCTGGCTGCTGGAATGGGCGTGACTCCTTTGAATCTGTTCTGGCTGCCGGAACGAGGGTCTGGATGCTTTTGGCTCTGGTCTGGATGCCGGAACGGGGGTCTGGACCCTTTTGGCTCTGTTCTACCTTCCGGAATGTGGGTCTGGACCCCTTTTGCTCTATTGTGGCTACCTGAAAGGCGGTCTGGACCCCTTGGCTCTGTTCTGGCCACCAGATCACTGGATGCTCTTGCTCTGTTCTAGCTGCTGGAACGGGGTCTGGATGCTTTTGGGTCTTTTCTGGCTGCTGAAACATGGGTCTGGACCCCGTTGGCTCTGTTCTGGCCTCCGGAATGGGGGTCTGGACCCCTTTGGCTCTGTTCTGGGTGCCGGAATGGGGGTCTGGATGCTTTTGGCTCTGTTCTCTGCCAGAACGGGGGTCTGGACCCCTTTGGCTCTATTGTGGCTGCCTGAAAGGGGGTCTGGACCCCTTTGGCTCTGTTCTGGCTTCTGGAACGGGGTCTGGATCCCTCTGGCTCTGTTCTGGCTGCCAACGGGGGTCTGGACCACTTTGGCTCAGTTCTGGCTGCCAGAACGGGACTGGATGCTTTTGGGTCTGTTCTGGCCGCCAGAAGGGGGGGTCTGGACCCCCTTGGCTCTTTTGTGGCTGCCGGAATTGGTGTGTGCATGCTTTTGGCTCTGTTTTTGCCGCCAGAACCGGGGTTCAGACTCATTTGTCCTTTTCTGTCGGAACGGGGGTCTGAACCCCTTTGGCTCTGTTTCTGGCTTCCGGAAAAGTGGTCTGGATTTTTTTGGCTTGTTCTGGATACCGGAACGGGGGTCTGGGTGCTTATGGGTCTTTTCTGGCCGCCGGAACGGGGGTCTGGACCCCTTTGGCTCTTTTCTGGCTGCCGAAATGGGGGTCTGGACCCATTGGCTCTGTTCTGGCCACCAGAAGGGGTCTGGATCCCTTTTCCTCTTGTCTGGCTGCCGGAACGGGGGTCTGGATGCCTTGGCTCTGTTCTGGCTGCCGGAACGGGGATCTGGATGCTTTTGGGTCTGTTCTGGCCGCCAGAACGTGGGTCTGGACCCCTTTGGCTCTGTTCTGGCTGCCGGAACGTGGGTCTGGACCACTTTGTCTCTGTTCTGGCCGCTGGAACGGGGTCGGGTGCTTTTTGCTCTGTTCTTGCCACCAAAACGGGGGTCCGGACCCATTCGGCTCTTTTCTGGCTGCCGGAACAACCCCTTTAGCTCGTTCTGGCTGCCGGAACGGGGGTCTGGACAACTTTGGCTCAGTTCTGCTGCCAAACAGGGGTCTGGACCCATTTGGCTCTGTTCTGGCTGCCGGAACGTGGTCTGGACCACTTTGTCTCTATTCTTGCCGCTGGAACGGGTCTGGATGCTTTTGCTCTGTTCTTGCAACCAAAACGGGGGTCCGGACCCATTCGGCTCTTTTCTGGCTGCCGGAACAACCCCTTTAGCTCTGTTCTGGCTGCCGAAAACAGAAAGGGTACATTAACTAGTTTACAGTGGGTTGTACATTATACATATATAGTTTACAGTAGGGGTACATTATATAGTTTACAGTAGGTGATACATTATATAGGTTACAGTAGGGGATACACTATATATTATATAGTTTACAGTAGGGGTACATTATATAGTTTACAGAAGGGGTACATTATATAGTTTACAGTAGGATTTACATTATACACTATATAGTTTACAATAGTGGATACATTATATAGTTTACAGTAGGGGTACATTATACATTAAATAGTTTCAGTAGGTTGTACATTATATACTATACAGTTTACAATAGGGATACTTATATAGTTTACAGTAGGGGTACATTATACATTAAATAGTTTACAGTAAGCGATACATTATATAGTTTACAGTAGGGGGTACATTATACATTAAATAATTTACAGTAAGCGAAAATTATCTAGTTTACAGTAGGGGGTACATTATGTATGTATGTATAGTTTTTATTTATAAACTATACATACTGCATAAAACTATATCTATACATACATTACTACATTATACTACAGCACTACATTTACATTAAATAGTTTACAGTAGGGGCAGGGCCGCCATCAGACTTTCCTGGCCCCATACTGGGTACATTTCTGGGCCCCCCATAGCACACAGACAGTCCATACCTCCCAATATTTTAAAACGCAAAAGAGGACCTATGGGAGACCACGCCCACTTTGTTAAGGTTACAACACTAAAGACCATATTCCCATTTTAAAGTCTTGCTATATATGTATATGCCTATAAACGATTACTTGACATTAACAGGCGCTAGACGCTCTACCTCCCCGCACACACCCACAGACCGGTAAATATAAAATTTACCCGGTCCAGTACACACACTCTGCCCAGAGGGCACAGACTGGTAAATATAACATACCCATATATACCGAGTATAAACCGACCCGAGTATAAACCGAGGCGTCCACTTTTACCTACGTACCTACCTTGTAAAGTGATTGACTCGAGTATAAACCAAGGGTAGAAAATAGGACCACAACATGCCTTCTGATTCTGTATTGTTTTAAGGCTTTAGTTGCCCTTTAAATCGACAGTAGAATTCCCATACAGTAATTCCATACAGTAAAGCCAAATCCAGTATGGTTATTACTGTATGGGACTACTGTATGGGAATGCTGCTGTCCATTTAAAGGGCAACTAAAGCCTAAAAACAATACAGAATCAAGAAGGCAGAATCAGTTGCCCTTTAAATGAACATCAGAAGTCCCATACAGTAATAACCATACTGGATTTGGCTATTACTGTAGGTCATTCTTATGTCCATTAAAAAGGCAACTAAAGCCTCATTCCTTGGCACTCCAGATGTTTGGAAACTACACCTCCCAGCATGATTTAGTTGCTGGGAGTTGTAGTTTCCAAACATCTGCAGTGGCTAAAATAGCCACTGCAGGAATTATTCTACTTCCTCCTCCCCCCTTCTGAGTCCCCACAGTTGCCTTCTGCTACCTGCTCGACATGTTCCCCTGCAGGCTGCTCTGGATCCTCTTCTCTGCTCCGGCGGCCACATGCTCCACTTTCCTCTGCGGCTGACGTCACTACTCACGCCGGCCTCACTTCCAGGCGCCGAGTAGTGACGTCAGCCAGCAGAGGATGCGGAGCATGCGGCCGCCGGAGCAGGAAGTGTTTGACCCGAATATAAACCAAGACTCTTTTTTAGGCTTTTTTTTAGCCTGAAAATCTCGGTTTATACTCGAGTATATACGGTACCTTTAAGCCAAGCCCACACAGACTGAATCCCATATTAGACCCCATATTATATTCTACATTAGTGTTGCTTAAACGTATTTCTATTGATATATCACCCCATTCTCCATGCTCAAATCCTTACACCTACCCATTTGTGCACTGTCTGGGCTGCCACTATTGCCACACAGCATGGCAGCTCCACACTCTTCCTGCCTATATCCATATTTCTATCTCAGATTGCAGCTCCATGCACCATCTCTATCCTGTCTATATCCTGATAATAGAGATGGTGTGCTGCAATGTGACACAGAGATAGAAATTTGGGTAGGGATGGTGTGTGAAGTTGCCATACTGCTATATGTGACAACAATCTCTATCCTGCTTATATCCATATCTCCATCTCAGTGTGGAGTTGCCATAGTGCCCTATTAGGGCCTTAGTAGCAGAATGCAAACAAGGCATGCTGGGAGTTGTAGTTTCTTAACATTGGAAGTTACAAGGTTTTTCATCACTGCTATATAGGTTCTGGCCCCAGCAGCCCCATAGAGGAAATTTATCAGTCCCTTGTACACAGCATTGAGACAGAGGGTAACAATGCCCCCCATGGACTCTCACAATCAGAAATGAGACCAGTATAACTTAGTTACTCCCTCCTGCTCCTATGGAGATCACAGCACAGAATATACAAGTTCAGGGGAGGGGCAGGAGGGGTGGAGCCACATAGACAGAAACGCCCTGTTGTCTCTCTATCTAGGAATGGAATTCTGTATTGCAAGGGGGGAACCCCCCCCCTTTCCTTTCACTCTCTGGGCCCCTTCCAATCCGGGCCCCATACAGGTAACCCCCTTTACCCCCTGATGGCCCCTGAGTAGGGGTATTTATATAGTTTACAGTAGGGTATACATTATACACTATATAGTTTACGTAGATTGTATGTTATACATTATATAATCTACAGTAGGGTTGTACATTATAAAGCAAATGTTGCTGGTTTTTCTGGAGAATTGAAATGTTAAATTGAGGTCACACCTTCCAATCTGATTGAAACTGTACGGTTCTACCACCTGTGTGTAATATAAGGGCCGTCTGGGAAAGCTAGAAATGATAGTCAGTTTATCCAGCTGTTGGTAATTTTGTATGGAGACCGTACAATCAGGTTGTGAGGTAATACTTGGCAGATTCCCACCTGGCACAACAAACAGGTGACAAAATATCCCGTCTAAGCAACAGAGCATCTGTGTCAGCTCTTGAAGGAATAATAAAAACCGCGCCGTCGATTTGTCCTTATAGATGTAAGAGTCCACCCGCCCCCATACCGCCGTAATTGACATTCGCTCTTAGCCTATCACACGCTCTATTGGTTTTGAGGGAAAAAGAAAGAATACGCCAAAGGGGCGGAGCTTCGCAGTCGCTTTCCCACGAGGTCGGCGGCAGTTGAAGGGAGAAACCAGCTGTGCGACTGGGGCTGCGGTAGCCAAAGGAACAACAAGGATTAGCTGGTGTACGAGGAGACGGGGGATCCTCAGCAGGGGGAACCAAGCAGGTGCGCGCACACATCTCTATGTTTATGGCGGTGTCTGACGGGTGAAGGAAGGGGGGGGGTGAGGTAGGCACCGATGTGACAGGATTGGGAGATTTCATTACTGCAGTGGATGTGAAACTGCAACTACCTGCGTCATTGTCAGTCACTCACTGTATAGACCGTGTATAGTACGTGGTCTATAGCAAACACCCCCTGGCTGCAGCAGAGTAGAAGGGAAATAACCGGTTCTTAGCTCAGGTTCTCACCACATCCTGTGGCAACTGAGCCCAGAAATGACTGAACCTTTCACATTCCTCAGTGTTTGGACCAGGGGGGTCACTGCAGTTAGGGAGGGAAAAGTGGCCAAGCCTCATCTGGTTTCCATAGTACCTTGCTGGAGCAGCAGCATCACTATGGGAAAGGGGCTTGCAGACTAGTCTATTGACTGTATTGGGCATGTGTCATTTCATGTGTCTTTAATTATTGTTGGGCCCTATGTACCCATACCCATGACCCCATGACAGCATGGTTTGTTTTTAGGAAGTAGGGGGATAGGCCTTACTGCTGCAGAACCTTTTAGAAGTGACCGCCCATCTCTGAACGCTTCTTGATAAAGTGCAGCAGTGATTGACAGGAGATGCTTGCTATGGTGCAGCAGTGATTGGCAGGATTGCTTGCTATGGTGCAGCAGTGAATGACCGGATTGCTTGCTATGGTGCAGCAGTCATTACAGGATGCTTGCTATGGTGCATCGTGATACTTTCAGTGTTGTTACCATTAAGTGCTTAAATGGATAGCGATATAAAGACCCAAGTAATCTGCAAAGCATGGCCTCAACAGATTTCAGGGTTGATTTTGCAAATGTAATTGCTGCCATTATGTGATGTGTTCCAGATTTAGATGACGGTCCATTCCCCTTTTTTTAAATTCAGTGGCTCTTTGGAATGTGTCTATTAGTGGTTTGTTAACAAGTCAGAAAAATAATTATCCCTATCAGTCATAGACCTACCAGCTGTCTTTATAGCATAGATCTCAATTGTGCCAAGGGAAGCCGCAGCATGTTGATGCACAACAGAGGGGGAGCTGCTGTATCATCATTTGTCATTACTCTCTGTTTCACAACACGATTTTTTTTATACCCACCCAATTCTCCACCCTGCGTTGCTGTGAAAAAATAAACAATTTCACTTATGTTAAAGGACGGGGGGGGGGGGGGGGGAAGCAATTGAACTTCTTTATGTGATTGGTTTAACGGGTCCCTCTGCAGACAGGTCAATGTCAATGCTGCAGTAGGAATGTGAAAAGAAGGAACTCTGGTCTCACAACTGGATTGCATATATAGGGGAGATGCAATATATTTCGCTATCGCAACCTACGTGCACTCATTTCCGCAATGTATTAACCACTTTGGGACCGTTAATACATTGCGAAAACGCTAGCGGTAAGTTGCGACATTTTGCGCATATTTTAAAGTCACCATTGAAGAGGCGTTAATTGTTGCGCAAAAACCGGCGCAAAATTTATTGCATCAGTTTGCGCTGCGCAAAGTAATAAAAATTGCGACATGACGCAGACAGTGCAAAACCTTCATTAACACGTTAGTACATAGGTTAGCGTGATTTTACGCTTATTTCTCGTTAGCGCTGGTATTGCATCATCTTCCTGATAGTCGTTACTGATGTGACTTTAATTGTGCTGTTTCTGCAGCTATGGAATCTGCATCAAAATCATGCAACGCAAAAGGCAGCAATAATCAAAAGCACCTACTACCGACATGACATTTAGTAATGTGACTGCATTTATTCCTATAAAATGCAGCCTTTTTTATTGCTGTTTTAAAAATTGTGTTTGAAATTAATTAGGTTTACTGTGCAAATAAATACACAATTTGTTTGATTTCTAAAAAATAATAATAGTGAGGTAGGTTGTGACCTTTTATTTCTTTACTACAAGCCTCTGAAAGCCATTGTTGGCTTGAAAGTTGTAGTGCAGGAGGCCTGAAATTTTGTTTTTATCCATGGTAGGTTGAGTAATTACAGTTGAATTTGTCAAATTGTCAAATCTTTCTACCACATCTTGTTTTTACATTGTGGCATCTCAGTTTATGAATTTAAGCTTGTAGAGAGGTGTAAATAAACGGTTTATGCTTTATCAGCATTAGGCTGGCTTGAAGAAAAGCAGATGTAATACAGTTGTTCACTTATAGATATGTAAGTTAACATCCATGGTGGGAAAGATACTGTAAACTTTGTTACTGGATCATATTTTGGACTGATCTTAAAAGTCGTATTCAGCATGGATTTATGAGAAAAAGATCAAACTAGCTTGCATGGTTTTTATGAAGATGACTGTAAGAATTTAGATTCTGGCATAGCATGGATGTGGTATACTTAGGTTTTGCAAATACTTTTGATACTGTGCCACCTAAGCGACTTGTGTATGATACACCAGACCAATTTCAGTCCAATGATTTGCTGTTTTAAAATTACAGCAAACACCTGGCTGATCTCGCTAAATATCTGCCTGGGACATGGATTGGGTTAAATATTGGCTAAGTGTGTCATCTGTACAGCCTCCTATTTGATAATATGATTCTGTTGGTCAGTTGATGGCAGTCATGTCTGAGATTGTGCATCTTTCCAGGAATAGATCAGTGCTGCTTAAAAAAAATAACATACAAACGTTAATTAATTGGATCTTGCCACTATTAAAACATTTAAGGCCCATCTGACCTTTCTAGATCGCTATATGTTACCATACTTGAATTTCTTTGCATTGTATACTACCAGTTGTAGTTATATTAGGCATTTAAAAACATTGTTTTTATTGTTAACGAACCTTATTTGATTTTTCTGAATACAATAAGGTTGCTAAATGTGTGAACAAAGGTATCCTTTAACTATAGATTGGTGATTTCTTGAATGGCCACAATGAAAGCATTTTACATAGTCTTTATTTCTTTCTGGTTTTAAAAGTGGGTCACTTAATGCCAAATCTGTCAGATTTTGAATTCATCTCTACATATAAATAATTGATAGCCATTTGCTTATGAGGCATTGGATTAGCATTGGCACATCACAACTATTTCCAGCGGTAGGTGAAGAAAATATTGGATTTTAGGATTAAGCATGTCTGAACAAATGTTCCAAAGCAACCCTATTTTATGTCACATTGAGAGTTTTTCCTTTTGCTTGAATGTTTAAAAAAACAAACAACTTGTGTTTAGAATTATCAATTTGCATCCTAGTATAATGTAGTTTTTTATTTAAAAAAACACATTTTCCAGACAAAGGGAAAATGTGCACTGACTATTTTGCTCTTTTTCTATAAAGATATCTTTAAAATTTAAATAAACATGTAAACCTTTTAGATGTTTCCAAATAAGTTACTATGAATAAGAGTTTAGGTTTGCATGTGCTTCTTGTGAACCTTAAGCTGGGTACACACCTATCGATTTTCCCTCTGACCGACCGTTCGATACTTTCGAAGGTCGGCCAGGAGGAAGGACTATCGGTCGATCGGACATGGGCACTTTCGGATGCGATAATTTCGGTCGATCGACCGATACACTGAACTATCGGTCGATCGGACCGAAATATCTCATCGTGTGTACCCAGCTTTAGGCTAGGTTCACACTGCAGCAAAACGTGGCCCTGTTTTTTTTTCTCTCTCATTCTGACACTGGTCTTATTTTTAAAATTTGACTTTGATTACATGTATGTGGCCAAAATATTATTCAGGTCTAATGTTCTGACAGTTGAACAGTTACATTGGAATAAGCTAAATTTTAGCACTATTCTGAGTTTCTTGCGCCCTAACCTTCACACTAAAAACACTGAACCCCCATAATCTCTCCCCCCCCCCCCCCCTAAACTATATAATGTACCCCTACTGTAAACTATATAATATATAGTGTTTCCCCTACTGTAACCTATATAATGTACCCCCTACCGTAAACAATACAATGTATAATGTACAGCCTACTGTGAACTATTTAATGTATACCCTACTGGAAACTATATAATGTACAACCTACTGGAAACTATTTAATGTATAATGTACCCTCTACTGTAAACTATATAATGTATCCCCTACTGGAAACTACATAATGTACAACATACTGTAAACTATTTAATGTATAATGTATCCTATGCTGTAAACTTTATAGTGTATAATGTACACCCTACTGTAAACTGTAGTTTATAATGTAGCCTAGAATATAATGTACCCTTACGGTAAACTATATAATGTATAATGTTCTCTCTACTGTAAACTATATAATGTATAATGTAACCCCAACTGTAAACTATACTATATAATGTATAATGTACCCTCTACTGTAAACTATACAGTGTACAATTTACCTCTACTGTAAACTATATAGTGTATAATGTACCCTTTGTTGTAAAGTATATAATGTACCCCCTACTGTAAACTAGTGTTTAATGTAAACCCTACTGTAAACTATATAATGTACTCCCTAATGTAAACTATATAATGTACCCTCTACTGTAAACTATATAGTGTATAATGTTCCCTCTATATGATGTAAAATGTACCCCCTTCTGTAAAATATATATTGTATAATGTAACCCCTACTGTAAACTTTCAGGGTTATTCAATAAAAGTTCTTATCGTTTAAACTGGTGCTAATTTTGCCCCAACCAATCAGATGTTATTTGACATTTGAAAGCTAAGATCTGATTGGTTGGGGCAAAATTAGCACCATTTTTAACGATAAGAACTTTTATTAAATAACCCTTTATATACTGTATAATGTACCCCTACTGTAAATTATATAATGTATTCCCTACTGTAAACTATATAGTAGATAATGTACCCCCTACTGTAAATTATAAGGTTACCGAGGAGTTCCGTGACCATATAGAACCTTTTATAAAGGGCACGGAACTCCGAGGTGACATCTGATATCCAAATAATTTAAAGTAGGGGGTACATTATCTTTTATAATGTATCCCTTGTACCAAATATATCTGTGTCCCAAATTGTCACTAGTCACTTCCATCATGCCTATACACACACACACTCACTGCCTTCTTTGTCCCAAATTGTCACCGTCACTAGTCACTTCCACCATGCCTATACACACACACACTCACTACCTTCTGTGTCCCAAATTGTCACCGTCACTAGTCACTTACACCATGCCTATACACACACACTCACTACCTGGTTGGCTTCTTTTCTGTTTGCCTATTCTCAGCTAAGCCCAACAACAGCTTATAACTGTAAAGATCCAGGTTGCCTTCAGTTTCTTACCCATTGTTAATCACATGAAGCTTCACCCCCCCCCTGACCATTTCGCCGCCGTTCTTTTCTTTACTCTCCTTATTTTGAACTGGCTCGCGAACACTCCTCTTTTACTGCAGGAAGTCAGTAGATGTTGTGCAATCTACAAAGTAAATGTAAGTACTTACATTGAGTGATCGCGCGGGAGGCAGAACAAGTCACTGCAGTGCTGGGAGGGTAAAAAAAAAAGTGCTGATGTCGTAGCGTGCCAATTATAACAATATTATCATGATTATTATATATGTATATGCACAACGCTTTATTGTGCATTGTAGTGTGGCCTCAGCCAAAAGGTCAGTTTGTTTTATCCCTGTCCACTAACAAAAGGCTATTAGAAACAAAATGTAGTGTAGCCTCCCACCACCCAGCCCCAACTGCATTGTCCATTTAAAAAAATAAAGAGCAGATTACTTACTTACCATCCTTCCTTCCCACGGCCTCTGCCATAACGTTACTTCCGCAAAGCAAGTAACATTAGGGGCTGGACCAGCAGTCGCGTCTTTTATTTATCTGTGCTTTTTTTTTTTGTTTAAAATGGGCAATGCGTTGGGGCTGGGAGGGGTGTGGCTACACTGCAGAAAAAGGGTTTAGGACAAAACTTTAAATGCAGCGGAATAGATCTGAAGGGAGGGAGGGGGGTAATTGGCTCCACAGCGCATGACAGAATACCTCTTGGAGGCGACAGAAAAGGAAGAAACCCTTTGAACAGGAAGACAGGCTCCTGCTCTTCACTTTCCTGGACTTTGGGCAAGCACTGCAGAGGAACCATAAGGAGCAGAGATGTAAGGTAAGGATGTATTAACACTACACAGTAGGGCCAGCATGGGGTTAAATTTTAGTTTTGGGGGTGGAAATGTCCTTTAAAGGGCAAATCCAACCTCAAAGAATTGATATTTTTTGAGTATGTTTCATGAACTGACCTTATAAGTAATAACCAGCATGGATTTAGGAGGAATAGATCTTGGCAAACTAACTTGCTTGGCTTTTATGAGGAAGTAAGTAGAAATTTAGACTGGCATAGCCATGGATGCAGTATACTTGTATTTTGCAAAGGCTTTTGATACAGTCCCACATTGGAGACTATTTTATAAGCTAAGGTTTGTTGGTCTGGGGAGGGACATTTGTACATGGATAGAAAATTGGTTAACGAATAGGATGCAGAGAGTAGTTGTTAATGGGGCTTCATCGGTATGGACTAAAGTGCTAAGTGGGGTGCCACAGAGGTGTTGAGGCCACTTCTATTTAATCTATTTATTAATGATTTGGAAGTGGGTATTGTCAGCAAGGTTTCTGTGTTTGACGACACAAAACATTGTCGACCATGAAAAGCTTCAGAGGATGAGCAATCGTTGCAGGTGGATCTAGATAGATTGTCACATTGGGCTACTAAGTGGCAGATGAGATTCAATGTTAATAAATGTAAGGTGATGTTTTGGACTTAAAAATCCTTGTGCTACTTATACTATAAATGGCTTTGTGTTAAGTGAATCCCTGTTGAAAAAGGATCTTGGGGCTTTGATGGATAACAAACTTAAAGATAGCAAGCAGTGCCAGGCAGCAACAGTTAAAGCCAGTATGGTATTGTCTTGTATAAAGAGAGGTATGGATTCAAGGGAGGAAAATTTTATTTTCCCTCTTTACAAAGCATTAGTAAGGCCTCATTTGTAATATGCAGTGCAATTCTGGAATTCTGTGTACAAAAAGGATATTTTTGAAATGAAAAGTGTTCAGAGAAGGGCAACTAAATTAATAAGGGGATTAGGAGAGCTTGAATATAAAGAGAGATTGGATAAATTACAACCATGGGTATATGATTACTGTGTATAAATACATTATTGGGCCATACAATCATACAATCTGGGGCATTGTTCACCAATAGAACATGTCAGACGACACGAGGACACCTCGTAAAACTTGAAGAAAAGAAGTTTAGGCTTTAAGTTCGGAAAGAGTGTTTTACTGTGAAAACGGTAAAGCTAACGTCCAGTGGACACTGATGGCAGGTTCATTGGACAGTTTAAAAAAAAAGCTGGTTTCTGCAAACAAGGAATGTTGCAAGTTACTGGTATTGATACATAAAGTAGATTTGATCCAGGCAGGTAATGAGGGTATTGCTAGATGGGTTGGACAAGATGAACGTATGTCTTTATTCAAAATTAAATCTGAGAAGAGCAAACAGCTCCCTATGCAAAGGAGAAAGACACATTTTAATTAGAGAAAACATTCTTCCAAACAACATATTTTCAACATGACCTTTAAAATACAAAATAACCGTGATCAACTGGAATCAAAGCTCTTCACCAAATAAAGCCTATCATGTCTTTATAACTGAGACACAAATTTAGATGTAACATGCATAGCTTATCACGAAGGAGCTGGAACAGGTGTTTTTTGATCTGTATAAAGTGCAGGGTTATTAACCATATGCATTGTACAGTATTTAGTACAGGGACTAAAACAACATGGAGATATTGCAATCAAAATAAAATAAAAAATTCAATAAAAAATTTTTCTGTGTTAATATCAGTTTCACTGTTACCCACTAGGGGGAGTTTTTCGGGGAGATTGAATAATAGTTCTTATCGTTAAAAATGGTGCTAATTTCGCCCCAACCAATCAGATGTTAGCTTTCAAATGTTAAATAAGATCTCATTGGTTGGGGCAAAATTAGCACCATTTTTAACAATAAGAACTTTCATTGAATAGCCCTGTTTATGTCTTGTATTTGAAATAATAACAGCAATTTGTGATGCAATGGTATTTGTGTGTGATACCTTCACATTGTGTGGCTGTCATTCAGCTGTTTGTATAGATTTGCGATGTTTGTATTATACTACATTCTTGCCCCTTAAAGGAACTGTAAACTAAAAAAAATAAATGTTTGCCAATCGTTTCTATTATTCACAGGGAGGTGAGAACGCTTATTCTCACCTCCCTGTGAATAATAGTTTGCTCAGGGGACACAGCCGAACTTATCTTACCTGGCGCTCCACTCGCAGGTCCTTCTGATCTGACAGACGCGCTGTCCTCCTCTCCCAATCGCGCGCCTATCTTTTGTATTGGCGCGTATGCGCCCAAAGATAGACGCGTGGTCGGGAGACAGGGGCAACGCGGCTGTCAGATCAGAAGGAGCGAATGGAGCGCCAGGTAAGGTAAGTTTGGCTGTGTCCCCTGAGCAAACTATTATTCACAGGGAGGTGAGAATAAGCGCTTTCACCTCCCTGTGAATAATAGAAACGATTGGCAAACACTTGTTTTTTTGGTTTACAGTTCCTTTAAAATTAACAGTACAACCAAACCAAAAATGCTTAGAAGAATGGATGTGGATTTGCAAAACATAGTAATTTCGTGTTTTCGGTATTATAAATGTATATGTCCGTGTATTTGTTGGGTTTTCCATGCATAATGGCCATTTTGCAAATCACAAGGGTTTGCAAACTATAGTATATTTGTATAGAATTTAAGGTTGAATAAAGACATATGTCCATCTAGTCCAACCTACTCAGCAATACCCACATTTTCTGCCTAATAGTTGATCCAGAGGAAGGCAAAATAAATGAAAAAAAAACAGTATGAAGGGGGGAAAAAACTGTCAATCGGAAATATCCATGGACCCACTCAAACTTTATGTATCAATACCAGTAACTTGCAACATTCTTTGTTTTTAGAAATTCATCCAGCTTTTTTTTAAACTAAGCAATGACCCTGCCATCACCATGTCCAATGAAAGACAGTGAAAAACCCTTCCAAACTTCAAGACTAAATATCTCAGACATGTTTTATTGGTGAAGAATGCAACAGATCGTTTATTGTATGGACCATTAATGTATTTATACACAGTAATTATATTCCTTTATACAAAAAATATCTTGGTGGCTATAGCTGTTGCTGTCTGACACTGCTTGCTACTTTTAAGTTTGATATGCACCAAAACTCCAAGAACTTTTCCCATCAGAAATTCCCTCAACAAAGCCATTTATAGTTATAAGCAGCACAAGTTTTTTAAGTCCAAAATGCCTCACATTTATCATCATTGAATCTCTTCTTAGCAGTACAATGTGACAATCTATCTAGATTTGCCTGCAAATAATATCTGTAAATAATCTGTAGCTTTTAAAGGGGAACTGTGGTCTCCAAAAAGTTAGGGGGTGGGAGGTTCTGAATCTTCGGTCAAAATACTAGTTCTTCCTTTAATCTGCGGTTGGCATATGCTCAGTGCAGGAGTAAGCAGAAGAAACCAGAAAGAAAACAGTGACTGAAGGAGGAGAGAGAGAGGCCATGGGGGCCCATGTGGGGGAGGAAACACATGGAAGAGGGTCTGTCATATGGTTTTAGAGCAGGAAGTGCAGGGGATCTGGTGATGCTTCTACCATATCACACAAAAAAATTAAAATATCTTCAAAACTATGTAAAAAAAAAACAATGAAAGTTAATTGCAAAAATACTCAAGGAAAGCAATTCCAGTCAATTTACCTAAAGTAATTTTTAGACCACCAGTTATCCTTTAATGGTCAACAGACTCTGCTGACAATACCCACCTCCAAATCATTAATAAGCTGATTAAATAGAAGTGGCCCTAGCACAGAACCCTGTGGCACCCCACTTAAAATAGTCCATAATGACAAAGCCCCATTAACAACGACTGCATCCAATCCATCAACCAATTTTCCAACCTTAGCTTAAACATAAGTCGCCTGTGGGGGACTGTAGCCTTAGCAAAGGGGAAAAAAAGTATACCACATCTACTGTTATGCCAGTCCAAACTCCTAAACGTTTCCTCATAAAAGCCAAGTAAAGTTTGTTTAATCTGTCCTCATAAATCCATGCTGATTACTACTTAGAAGGCAGCATTGGACAGATTGGATAGAACTCCATCATATATTGCACAAAAAGAGGAAAGTGAACTGGGGATTAAAGTGTATGTATACTTTAAAAACAAAAAAAGGCGACGTCGGTTATCTGGGTGGAACCCCAACTGCTCATTTTTCAAGTTTATTACCATATACACATTTGTAACAAGATATTTAATGTTCTCTTTCGTTCTGACAAAGGTAGATGCCTCCTCTCTCTGCTTAATGAGCAGGCTAAACTGCAGTCAATCATTGGCTGTGATGCAGTCACAGCCTTGATTGATAGCATGGTGACAGCTTATGGTGGCAATAGACCCTGCAATCCAATCATATGATCCAAGGGTCATATGATCGGATTGGCCATTGGGCAAAAATTTTTCAACTTATCCACTAGTAAAAAGTATTGGACGATTGTCGATACACAATCCAATGTCCATACAAAATTGAGATACACCGATATCGTATGGCAGCAATTATTGCGTCTTTGGCCACTAAGCTTTTGTTTGTGCATTAATAAATGCTTCCAAAATTCTGACTTCCTGTTTGTAGGGACCCCTAATAGAGACCATTATGGTTTTGCCCTTGAACCAGCGCCTGAGTTGATCTAGTTGCTTAGTAGAGATCTGAGCATGTTTGACCCATCCAACAGCCAATCAGTAGAAATTACTATTAGGGACATTCCATGGAAGAGTGCATCCTGGGAAGAAGGACTGTTACAGAACCTGAAATGTCAGCTCACTAATGACAACAGCAGGACATACCAAAAGGAATGGAGATTATGAATAATGACTAGAAATGCATAATATAAACTAATAAATTAAAAAATAATGATATTTTCGACTAAACTTTACTTTTAAGGGTGGACATGCCCTTAAAAATATTTCACTTCAGGAAAGGGGGTGGGGGAAAGTAAGTATGGCTTTTCCTGGGGGGGTGGACTATTTTGGTATATAGAGCCTATTTTGGTAGGATTTTCTACCTCCCAGGAAAATAGACATTGAAACCCGAACTGGATTTTACGGCCCGTTTTTTCACTATAGATTCTCTTTAAATGAATTTCTAAAGTTTGGTGATCTTTATATTGCTTTTAAAAGTACTTTATTGTGGGGGTCCCACTTGTGCGTTTTGGAGTGCGATTTGTGCTCTGCCAATGCAATGCTACCAGACAGTTCCCACTATGTGTGCTGTGCTTCTGTCTGTTAATGGTTTTCATTTGTGCATGACTTTTTGTGTGGATCGCACGCGTGCCTATAACATTGGCCTGAAATGCAGCACACATGGAGTATCACGGACAGCAGCACATTGCAAAATTCCAACCTAGCACTTATTCGACAGCCATTAAGGGGCAAACATGGTAAAATGCCATTTAATTGTATTCTTAGTTTTCTCAGTGTTAACTCCACCGTGTGAGAGAGCATATGGCTACTTTCACACGTGTGGCATTTTTTTACCCGTGTAACCGTTTCCTAGCGGTAACCAGACATTTTTGGAATGGTCACCATTGACAAAACATGTACAGGGAGATTCAATAAAAGTTCTCATCGTTAAAAATGGTGCTAATCTTGCCCCAACCAATCAGATGTTAGCTCTCAAATGCTAAATAAGATCTGATTGGTTGGGGCAAAATTTGCACCATTTTAAACTATAACAACTTATATTGAATCTCCCTGTAGTAGTCTTTTTCTACCGCTAAACATCTGGATAGGTTCAGAAACTGCTACAATATTGCTAATGTCAAAATAGGGTTTCCAGATCACCTGCTGGGTACACACAGGAAAGATCTCTGAAAGAAGACAGACAGAATCTGCAAGATCATTTTTCAAAGATCCCTGTACACACAGTACCAAGGGTTCTCCCTATGTAAAGCATAGGGAGAACACTCGGGACTGCACTTTTCCCTTAGTCGCGAGCCAACTCCCCTATACTTTAATAAAGGGAGCCGACCGCGGCCAGGGAAATTTTTAAGCATTTCCAAACGATTGCGAGGCCTCACGATCATTCGAAAATATGCTACACACACTAACGATAAAGTGCAGATATTGTTACTCTGTGTAGCCAACTTAATTAAATATAGTTAGCAGGGCTGCATTGATTAAAAACTAATTGCATTTAAACTGCATTATTGCAGACTTGCAGGTGTCCTCTAATTTTGCACATAAGGCCAGTTTGAACATTAGGGTGAAGCATGGAATCTTTGTGAATGGTGGTAGTTACAGTTGCTAGAGTCAATAAGGTTTGGCTTCTATGGGGTGTGTTCAGGGTACCAAGGCAATGTGCTTCATTAGAGACAGTGATTTCAACAGGAAAAAATATTAATAAGGCATTGAAATTTGCACAATAGAGATGGGATAGCATGGCACAGATATCACATAAATACAAACTAGTGGAATCAGAAACAGCATAAATAACAATCAGTTTGTTAGTGCCACCCCACCTCTCAGGTCACTGTAGTGGAATCTTCTACCCTTATGTCTGGCACTATGTCCCTATTTTTGGATGGTATACCCAGGCTTCTCACTAGCTACCCTACTCCTATCTATCACTCCTGGAGTGATCTATAATAGAATCTAATGTCACATTAAATGGGCCTACCTGTTATCTAAGGTCCCAGGCTCTTCCCCTCTCCTCTAGGGAAACTCCAGGAAGCCGGAAAGAGGCTGAGCACGAGTAATCTCCCTTTTTTTACTTTTACACAGTGACCCCTACTGGCCAAATCCTGCCAGAACAAGAAGACTAAAGGGTAACTAGTTTATAGTTCCCTACTTTACTTACAGCTTCTATCAGCCTCCAACAGTTAAAGGGAAACTATAGTGGAAAAAAATTACTGCACTCCAGTGCTATAAGATTAAGCCATGTGCTACCAACAAGATCTCATCATCACATACGTCCATCTAGCCCAACCTTTATAGCCTACTCATTAAAGGATATGTCCATCCCCATACAAACTTTTAGTATTAGGCTAATTGCCCCCAAAACCTACTTACCAGCCTTTGTTCCCTCTGTGTTCTTCTACTTAGCTCCTTTTCCATTCATGGAAGCTGCAGAAGGGGCCGGACACTTAGCGGTCCCTGTGATTGGCTGAGACATGGCTGAGCCAATTACAGACGCTGCTGCCGGAACTTCATTATTACTAATGCCTGGAGGGAATAGTATATGAATACATCCTTTATAACTGTTGGAAGTTAAACTAATATAATTGTACAGTGACGGGTGAGTGAGTTTTGTTTATAATACAACAAGAGAACTAGAAAGGGAAAGTATAAACTTTGAATTTGGATTGCAAGGCCACATTTTGGAAGGGAATGTGTGTTTGTGCTGCAGATTTTAAAACTCAATAATGCCAATGATGAGGACATTGTTCTTTTTTACTCACCCTTTAAGTATGGCTGTCACATGAATTAAAGGTAGGTCAGTTGGTGTGTGTACTCATGTTAGGTTGGGGGATAAAAGACTAACTTTTTTGATGATTGGTCTAAATGTGTTTTTTTTTACTATACTTACCCTTTAAATATGATTGTCACATGAATGAATGGGTACATCAGTTGGTGTATGTACCTGTGTCAGGTTAAAAAAACAAACTTTTTTGATTATTGATCAAAATTTATTTGATTTATACCCTTTAAGTATGGCTGCCATAGATATGGAAGGGTAGGTCAGTAGGTATGTGTACATGTTTCAGGTTGGGGGTTAAAAAAACAAACTTTTTTGATGATTGGTCAAAAAAATTTTTTAAATTTTTTTACTTTACTTAGCCTTTAAGTAAGGCGGCCACAGTAATGGAAGGGTAGGTCAGTAGTGTGTACCTGGGTAGGATTGAGGGTAAAAAAAAAAAACATTGTTGATGATTAGTCAAAATTGTTTTTTTGACTATAGTTACCCTTTAAATATGGCTGCCATGAAAATGGAAGGGTAGTTCAGTAGGCCTGTGTACCTGCATCAGATGGAAGTTAAAAAAACAAACCTTTTTGATTATTGATCAAAGTTTGTTTTTTGACTATAGTTACCCTTTAAGTATGCTTCCACAGAAATGGAAGGGTAGGTCAGTAGGTGTGTGTACCTGGATCAGGTTGGAAGTTAAAAATACAAACTCTTTTGATTATAGATCAAAATTTATACTTTAGTTACCCTTTACATATGACTGCCACAAAAAAAACTTTTTTGATGATTGTCTGATGTATTCAATTAGATCAACTGGACTTGAAATGTAGTTCTTGAAGACTTTCGCTAGTCATCCGACTGGCTTTCTCAATTCAGAATGACTTGTACAAGAATCTGTGGCAATTATGTACCCTGGAAAGTCCCAATTAGCATATCACAGCCAGGTGTTAAGGGTGTGATTAGATAGTGGCTAAGAGGTGTTATAGGAACACCCAGAGTAAGGTGTTAAAACAGCATTGTACATGGCAGACAGTTGGTGTCGAACCCCCCCCCCCCCCCTCTATTTAGGCTTGGTTTCTTTATTTTCACATAAATGGCCTCCTTAACACATCTCTTGAACCAGTCACGTTCCTTCGCCAGTATGTTAACATTACAATCTTCAAAGGTATGTCCTTTATCCTTAAGATGCAGATACACGGCTACATCTTAAGGATAAAGGACATACCTTTGAAGATTGTAATGTTAACATTCGATTTCTAGGCTGTGTGCACTCAATCTGTAGAGACTCAGGACTTGTCTCTCTTTAGGGTTTGTGATATTCTCCAGGTAGGGGGCCAGTTTGTAGTCTCTGTCCAGTGCCTGGTATATAGTTAGTTTCTGGGACTTTTTTATTTCTTTCTTCCATTCATCCACGTAGTCCAATTGGCTCTTGGTTATGGCTGCTCTGATTTGAGGTTTAGACAGGCTGAGATAAGTATATTTCTCTGTTCTGCTGAGTATCTCGTTATTCAATGTGAATGAAGGGCCGTGTGTTGATTTTTTGTTTTTCTTCTGGAACATCATAATTTTCGTTTTATTTGGATTTATGGGAAGTGCCCAATTTGCGCAGAATTTCTCCAGGATGGCTAGACTGTCTTGTAGGCCACTCTCTGTTGGTGATAGCAGTAAGAGGTCATCTGCGTAGAGCAGGAATTTTACATTGGTGTCATGTAGAGTAAGTCCTGGTGCTGATGAGGTTTCTAGAGCTGCTGCCATTTGGTTGATGTAGATGTTAAAGAGAGTTGGACTCAGACTACATCCTTGTCTGACTCCCCGACCTTGCAGGAAGTATGAAGTTCTTTTCCCCATTCACTTTTACACTGCATTTATTACCAGTATAAAGGCTCTTGATGGCATCATATGTTTTTCCACCTATTCCACTCTCCAGAAGTTTTAGGAATAGGCCTGGGTTCCACACTGCGTCAAATGCCTTTTTTTTTTCTCAATACATTTTTATTATAATTTTTGGTCGTTATATGCAATGAACAAAGGCATAAAGAAAATATAAATATATCTTCAGTTTTGGGTACAATAACATTGTAGGTGTGACTTAGTTTCATATTATATTGCTTCATATAATTTGTATACTATAAATTGTTCAATACATCATCATTCAATAAAATAACATTGAAAACAAAATTGTCTCTTACTCTTTTTTAAACTTCAAACCTGTCTGTTGAATTTCCCTGTAGAATTGGGCTGGTTTTTCCCTCCACGACTCTGGGCTTATTGTGGTGAGATTCATGGTTTGAATATTGTTAAAGATGTTTTGCCGGTTAGGTCTCCTCCTTCATCCTTAGACACCAGATATCCCAAATCATCATACATTTATCTATAGTTCCTTTTGCGGCGTGTAGCAAATATTCAGTTTGATAGACCCATGTGATTTTGTGTATTAACTGTTGGTAAGTTGGGGCTGGAGATTTCCAGGTTGCTGCTATTGTGCATCTGGTGCATGCACATATATAATGCAGTAGTTTGTTACCTTTGTTATTAAGGGAGGGCTCATTTTTATCGAAGAGTGCTACCCAGGGATTTTTCAGAACCTCTTTTGCAAATACTCTGTTAATGATTGAGTAGCAGGTATCCCATGTTTTGGATACTTCGGGGCAATCCCACCAGCAGTGGATAGTGTCTGCTTGATTCCCACAGTTACGGAAGCAAAGTGGGGTGGTGGTTGGGAATATTCTGTGAAGCTGCTTGGGTGTCACATACCATTTGTGTAGGATTTTAAAGTTTTTTTCTTGTATTAATGTGTTAACAGAGCATTTGCGCATATTTGTAAATATCTGGTTCCAATCCTCTGTTGAAAGAGTTGAGCCCAACCCGGTTTCCCATTGACATTGGACCTTGAGCTTCTTTGTTGTCTTAGTCGTTGTGAGAATATCGTATAGAGTTGTGATTGCTTTGGGACCCAGGGGTGAATGTGTACTGAAGTGTTCGAATCTGGTTAGAGTGGGTGGTTGTCTTTGTACTAGAAGGGTCTTGGTGTAGTGCATAATTTGAGTGTATCTGAACCATTCATTTTCTGGGAGTTTCCATTTTATTTTTACTTCTTCCCATGTTTAGGATCTAGTCTTGTGGAGTAGATGTGTTATTTTGGTGATTCCACTGTCTCTCCAGGCCTACCACCCCTGGTCCATTGTGGGGGGAGAAAGTTT
The DNA here is from genome assembly GCA_019447015.1 of Hymenochirus boettgeri. Classification (NCBI taxonomy): domain Eukaryota; kingdom Metazoa; phylum Chordata; class Amphibia; order Anura; family Pipidae; genus Hymenochirus; species Hymenochirus boettgeri. The sequence goes on along the minus strand of CM033475.1, from coordinate 180,173,969 downwards.
GGGTTGTAAGAATGGGTGTATGTGAAGTATGGGTTTGTGAGTTTGTATAGTGAGATTGTGTGTTTGCCGGTGTGTATGTAATTTTTTTATGGGTTAGGTTGTTTTAAATGTTTTGTTGGGAACTGCCATAGGATGATATCCAGTGGGATTTGTGATGAGTGGGTATTCCAGTCCAGTTCTGTTTTTGTTGGGTGACAAATGCCTTTTTAAAATCCACAAACAGGCAAATATTTTCCCATTCCTTGTGTTGTGGACATGATGATTTATGAGGCTGTGCATATATAGATGTGATCAGTGGTACAATGGTTTGGTAAGAACCCAGCTTGCCTTTTACTGAGAATGTTATGTTGTGTGAGGAAAGTAATGATTCTCTTATTTAGAATGCTGTTATACAGTTTTCCCAGTACACTGCTCACACAGACGCCTCTGTAGTTGGCTGGATCATAACGGTCTCCACTTTTGTGGATTGGTGTTATCAACCTTGGTTCCAGACTTCAGGAAAGTGCCCAACATATAGGACTAGGTTAAATAGTTTGGATATAACAGTGTGTATTTCAGGGGAGCTGTATTTGATCATTTCGGGTAGAATTCCATCCGTACCACTGCCCTTTTTACTTTGTAAGAGCTGAATTTTGTCAGCTACGTCCTGCAGTGTTATAGGTATATCTAATGGGTTTTGGAAGTCCTTGATCTTCTCCTCCATATTCTTTAGTTTGTTGATGATCTGGTTTTGTTCTGGAGTAAGATCTTGTGTAGGATTCCTTTGTACAGTCTTTAAGTGGTGAAACCAATTTTGCCATTTTGGATGTGTTGTTTGTTTTGTTTGGATTTTGTGCCAATGTGATTCCAAGTCTCCCAGAATGAGTTGTCTTGAAGAGATTGTTCAAGTTTACTTTGAATGTAGTTTTTGTTTCTTCTTTCTGAGGGTAAATTTATATTGACGTTGAGTGATGTCATAACTAATTTTAGTTCATCATCACTGGGACATCTGTGTTTTTTATTTGAGATCACCCGTAGATTTTTTCTGAGTTATTTGCACTCACTGTCAAACCATTTATTAATTGTTTTTGTTTGCTTTTTGTGATTGGTCCTTTTCACTCCTGACATTTCTGTAATGTTGAATAGATTTTGTTGAGATCTTTTGCTGCTTGCTGAACTCCTTGTTCGCTGAATTCATAAGCCTTTATCGTATTATAGAAGCATTTCTTTCACCTCCGGTCTGTTGAGGACCTCCTATAGGTTGTATCTATCTATCTACTATCTATCTATCTATCTATCTCTGTCTATCTATCTAACTCTGTCTATCTATTTATCTATCTAACTCTGTGCATCTATCTATCTAACTGTGCATCTATCTATCTATCTATCTATCTATCATTTATCTATCCAACCTGTGCATCTATCTATCTATCTACTATTATATCTTCTATCTATCTACTATCTATCTATCTAACTCTGTGCATCTATCTAAGATTGTGGTATTTGCATTAGAAGTTGTGCTGTCTGGGTATTAGAAGATTGTGGTATTGTATTAGAAGTTGCTGTCTGGGTATTAGAAGATTGTGGTATTGCTTAGAAGTTGCTGTCTGGGTATTAGAAGATTGTGGTATTGCATTAGAAGTTGCTGTCTGGGTATTAGAAGATTGTGGTATTGCATTAAGTTTTCTGTCTGGGTATTAGAAGATTGTGGTATTGTATTAGAAGTTGCTGTCTGGGTATAGAAGTTGTGGTATTGCATTAGAAGTTGCTGTCTGGTATTAGAAGATTGTGGTATTGTATTAGAAGTTCCTCTGGGTATAAAATATTTGTGGTATTGCATTAGAGTTTGCTCTCTGGGTATTAGAAGATTGTGGTATTGCATTAGAATTTGCTGTCTGGGTATTAGAAGATTGTGGTATTGCATTAGAAATTGCTCTCTGGGTATTAAGATTGTGGTATTGCATTAGAAGTTGCTGTCTGGGTATTAGAAGATTGTGGTATTGCATTAGAAGTTGCTGTCTGGGTATTAGAAGATTGTGGTATTGCTTAGAAGTTGCTGTCTGTGATTGAAGATTGTGGTATTGCATTAGAAGTTGCTGTCTGGGTATTAGAAGATTGTGGTATTGCATTAGAATACAACACTTCTAATGCAATACCACAATCTTCTAATACCCAGAGAGCAATTTCTAATGCAATACCACAATCTTCTAATACCCAGACAGCAACTTCTAATGCAATACCACATCTTCTAATACCCAGAGAGCAACTTCTAATGCAATACCACAATCTTCTATACCCAGAGAGCAATCTTCTATACAATACACAATCTTCTAAAACCGACAGCAACTTCTACTCAATACCCACATCTTCAATACCCAGACAGCAACTTCTAATACAATACCACAATCTTCTAATACCCAGACAGCAACTTCTAATGCAATACCACAATCTTCTAATACCCAGACAGCAACTTCTAATGCAATACCACAATCTTCTAATACCCAGACAGCAACTTCTAATGCAATACCACAATCTTCTAATACCCAGACAGCAACTTCTAATGCAATACCACAATCTTCTAATACCCAGAGAGCAATTTCTAATGCAATACCACAATCTTCTAATACCCAGACAGCAACTTCTAATGCAATACCACAATCTTCTAATACCCAGAGAGCAACTTCTAATGCAATACCACAATCTTCTTATACCCAGAGAGCAACTTCTAATACAATACCACAATCTTCTAATACCCAGACAGCAACTTCTAATGCAATACCACAATCTTCTAATACCCAGACAGCAACTTCTAATACAATACCAACATCTCTAATACCCAGACAGCAACTTCTAATGCAATACCACAATCTTCTAATACCCAGACAGCAACTTCTAATGCAATACCACAATCTTCTAATACCCAGACAGCAACTTCTAATGCAATACCACAATCTTCTATACCCAGACAGCAACTTCTAATACAATACCACAATCTTCTAATACCCAGACAGCAACTTCTAATGCAATACCACAATCTTAGATAGATGCACAGAGTTAGATAGATAGATAGATAGATAGATAGATAGATAGATAGATAGATAGATAGATAGATAGATGCACAGAGTTGGATAGATAAATGATAGATAGATAGATAGATAGATAGATGCACAGTTAGATAGATAGATGCACAGAGTTAGATAGATAAATAGATAGACAGAGTTAGATAGATAGACAGAGATAGATAGATAGATAGATAGATAGATAGATAGATACAACCTATAAGGAGGTCCTCAACAGACCGGAGGTGAAAGAAATGCTTCTATACTACGATAGAAAGGCTTATGAATTCAGCGAACAAGGAGTTCAGCAAGCAGCAAAAGATCTCAACAAAATCTTATTCACCATTACAGAAATGTCAGGAGTGAAAAGGACCAATCACAAAAAGCAAACAAACAAACAATCTAATAAATGGTTTGACAGTGAGTGCAAATAACTCAGAAAAAATCTACGGGTGATCTCAAATAAAAAACACAGATGTCCCAGTGATGATGAACTAAAATTAGTTTATGACATCACTCAACGTCAATATAAATTTACCCTCAGAAAGAAGAAACAAAACTACATTCAAAGTAAACTTGAACAATCTCTTCAAGACAACTCATTCTGGGAGACTTGGAATCACATTGGCACAAAATCCAAACAAAACAAACAACACATCCAAAATGGCAAAATCTGGTTTCACCACTTTAAAGATCTGTACAAAGGAATCCCTACACAAGATCTTACTCCAGAACAAAACCAGATCATCAACAAACTAAAGAATATGGAGGAGAAGATCAAGGACTTCCAAAACCCATTAGATATACCTATAACACTATCATGCAGGACGTAGCTGACAAAATTCAGCTCTTACAAAGTAAAAAGGGCAGTGGTACGATGGAATTCTACCCGAAATGATCAAATACAGCTCCCCTGAAATACACACTGTTATATCCAAACTATTTAACCTAGTCCTATATGTTGGGCACTTTCCTGAAGTCTGGAACCAAGGTCTGATAACACCAATCCACAAAAGTGGAGACCGTTATGATCCAGCCAACTACAGAGGCGTCTGTGTGAGCAGTGTACTGGGAAAACTGTATAACAGCATTCTAAATAAGAGAATCATTACTTTCCTCACACAACATAACATTCTCAGTAAAAGGCAAGCTGGGTTCTTACCAAACCATTGTACCACTGATCACATCTATATATGCACAGCCTCATAAATCATCATGTCCACAACACAAGGAATGGGAAAATATTTGCCTGCTTTGTGGATTTTAAAAAGGCATTTGTCACCCAACAAAAACAGAACTGGACTGGAATACCAACTCATCACAGATATCCCACTGGATATCATCCTATGGCAGTTCCCAACACAACATTTAAAACACCCTAACCCATACATAAAATATACACTACACACCTGGCAACACACAATCTCACTATACAAACTCACAAACCCATACTCTCCACTTACACCCATCTTTTACAACCCAAACTTTCTCCCCCCACAATGGACCAGGGGTGGTAGGCCTGGAGAGACAGTGGAATCACCAAAATAACACATCTACTCCACACGAATAGACTCCTAACATGGGAAGAAGTAAAAATAAAATGGAAACTCCCAGAAAATGAATGGTTCAGATACACTCAAATTATGCACTACACCAAGACCCTTCTAGTACAAAGACAACCACCCACTCTAACCAGATTCGAACACTTCAGTACACATTCACCCCTGGGTCCCAAAGCAATCACAACTCTATACGATATTCTCACAACGACTAAGACAACAAAGAAGCTCAAGGTCCAATGTCAATGGGAAACCGGGTTGGGCTCAACTCTTTCAACAGAGGATTGGAACCATATTTACAAATATGCGCAAATGCTCTGTTAACACATTAATACAAGAAAAAAACTTTAAAATCCTACAAATGGTATGTGACACCCAAGCAGCTTCACAGAATATTCCCAACCACCACCCCACTTTGCTTCCGTAACTGTGGGAATCAAGCAGACACTATCCACTGCTGGTGGGATTGCCCCGAAGTATCCAAAACATGGGATACCTGCTACTCAATCATTAACAGAGTATTTGCAAAAGAGGTTCTGAAAAATCCCTGGGTAGCACTCTTCGATAAAAATGAGCCCTCCCTTAATAACAAAGGTAACAAACTACTGCATTATATATGTGCATGCCCCAGATGCACAATAGCAGCACCTGGAAATCTCCAGCCCCAACTTACCAACAGTTAATACACAAAATCACATGGGTCTATCAAACTGAATATTTTCTACACCGCCGCAAAGAACTATGATAAATGTATGATGATTTGGATATCTGGTGTCTAAGGATGAAGGAGGAGACCTAACCGCAAAACATCTTTAACATATTCAAACCATGAATCTCACCACAATAAGCCCAGAGTCGTGGAGGGAAAAAACCAGCCCAATTCTACAGGGAAATTCAACAGCAGGTTTGAAGTTTAAAAAAGAGTAAGAGACAATTTTGTTTTCAATGTTATTTTATGAATGATGATGTATTGAACAATTATAGTATACAAATTATTGAAGCATATAATATGAAACTAAGTCACACCTACAATGTTATTTACCCAAAACTGAAGATATATTTATATTTTCTTTATGCCTTTGTTCATTGCATATAACGACCAAAAATTATAATAAAAATGTATTGAGAAAAAAAAAAGGCATTTACGCAGTGTGGAACCCAGGCCTATTCCTAAAACTTCTGGAGAGTGGAATAGGTGGAAAAACATATGATGCCATCAAGAGCCTTTATACTGGTAATATGCAGTGTAAAAGTGAATGGGGAAAAGAACTTCATACTTCCTGCAAGGTCGGGGAGTCAGACAAGGATGTAGTCTGAGTCCAACTCTCTTTAACATCTACATCAACCAAATGGCAGCAGCTCTAGAAACCTCATCAGCACCAGGACTTACTCTACATGACACCAATGTAAAATCCTGCTCTACGCAGATGACCTCTTACTGCTATCACCAACAGAGAGTGGCCTACAAGACAGTCTAGCCATCCTGGAGAAATTCTGCGCAAATTGGGCACTCCCATAAATCCAAATAAAACGAAATTATGATGTTCCAGAAGAAAAACAAAAAATCAACACACCGGCCCTTCATTCACTTGAATAACGAGATACTCAGCAGAACAGAGAAATATACTTATCTCAGCCTGTCTAAACCTCAAATCAGAGCAGCCATAACCAAGAGCCAATTGGACTACGTGGATGAATGGAAGAAAGAAATAAAAAGTCCCAGAAACTAACTATATACCAGGCACTGACAGAGACTACAAACTGGCCCCCTACCTGGAGAATATCACAAACCCTAAAGAGAGACAAGTCCTGAGTCTCTACAGATTGAGTGCACACAGCCTAGAAATCGAATGTTAACATTACAATCTTCAAAGGTATGTCCTTATCCTTAAGATGTAGCCGTTGTATCTGCATCTTAAGGATAAAGGACATACCTTTGAAGATTGTAATGTTAACATACTGGCGAAGGAACGTGACTGGTTCAAGAGATGTGTTAAGGAGGCCATTTATGTGAAAATAAGAAACCAAGCCTAATAGTAGGTGGGGGGGGGGGTTCGACACCAACTGTCTGCCATGTACAATGCTGTTTTAACACCTTACTCTGGGTGTTCCTATAACACCTCTTAGCCCTATCTATCATAATCACACACCCTTAACACCTGGCTGTGATATGCTAATTGGGACTTTCCAGGGTACATAATTGCCACAGATTCTTGTCAAGTCATTCTGAATTGAGAAAGCCAGTCGGATGACTAGCGAAAGTCTTCAAGAACTACATTTCAAGTCCAGTTATACTAATTGAATACATCAGACAATCATCAAAAAAGTTTTTTTTTGTGGCAGTCATATGTAAAGGGTAACTAAAGTATAAATTTTGATCTATAATCAAAAGAGTTTGTATTTTTAACTTCCAACCTGATCCAGGTACACACACCTACTGACCTACCCTTCCATTTCTGTGGAAGCATACTTAAGGGTAACTATAGTCAAAAACAAACTTTGATCAATAATCAAAAAGGTTTGGTTTTTTAACTTCCTCTGATGCGGTACAACAGGCCTACTGAACTACCCTTCCATTTCATGGCACCATATTTAAAGGGTAACTATAGTCAAAAAAACAATTTTGACTAATCATCAACAATGTTTTTTTTTTTTTATACCCTCAATCCTACCCAGGTACACACTACTGACCTACCCTTCCATTACTGTGGCCGCCTTACTTAAAGGCTAAGTAAAGTAAAAAAATTTAAAAAATTTTTTTGACCAATCATCAAAAAGTTTGTTTTTTTAACCCCCAACCTGAAACATGTACACATACCTACTGACCTACCCTTCCAATCATGGCAGCCATACTTAAAGGGTTATAATCAAATAAATTTTGATCAATAATCAAAAAAGTTTGTTTTTTTAACCTGACACACGTACATACACCAACTGATGTACCCATTCTTCATGTGACAATCATATTTAAGGGTAAGTATAGTAAAAAAAAAACACATTTAGACCAATCATCAAAAAAGTTGTCTTTTATCCCCCAACTACATGAGTACACACCACCACTGACTACCTACCTTTAATTCATGTGACAGCCATACTTAAAGGGTAGAAAAAGAACATGTCCTCATCATTGGCATTATTGAGTTTTAAAATCTGCAGCACAAACACACATTCCCTTCCAAAATGTGGCCTTGCAATCCAAATTCAAAGTTTATACTTTCCCTTTCTAGTTCTCTTGTTGTATTATAAACAAAACTCACTCACCCGTCACTGTACAATTATATTAGTTTAACTTCCAACAGTTATAAAGGATGTATTCATATACTATTCCCTCCAGGCATTAGTAATAATAAGTTCCGAGCGCAGCAGCGTCTGTAATTGGCTCAGCCATGTCTCAGCCAATCACAGGGACCGCTAAGTGTCCGGCCCCTTCTGCAGCTTCCATGAATGGAAAAGGAGCTAAGTAGAAGCACAGAGGGAACAAAGGCTGGTAAGTAGGTTTGGGGGCAATTAGCCTAATACTAAAAGTTTGTATGGGGATGGACATATCCTTTAATGAGTAGGCTATAAAGGTTGGGCTAGATGGACGTATGTGATGATGAGATCTTTTGGTAGCACATGGCTTAATCTTATAGCACTGGAGTGCAGTAATTTTTTCCACTATGTTTCCCTTTACTGTTGGAGGCTGATAGAAGCTGTAAGTAAAGTAGGGAACTATAAACTAGTTACCCTTTAGTCTTCTTGTTCTGGCAGGATTTGGCCAGTAGGGGTCACTGTGTAAAAGTAAAAAAGGGAGATTACTCGTGCTCAGCCTCTTTCCGGCTTCCTGGAGTTTCCCTAGAGGAGAGGGGAAGAGCCTGGGACCTTAGATAACAGTAGGCCCATTTAATGTGACATTAGATTCATTATAGATCACTCCAGGAGTGATAGATAGGAGTAGGGTAGCTAGTGAGAAGCCTGGTATACCATCCAAAAATAGGGACAAGTGCCAACATAAGGGTAAAGATTCCACACAGTGACCTGAGAGGTGGGTGGCACTAAACAACTGATTGTTATTTATCTGTTTCTGATTCCACTAGTTTGTATTTATGTGATATCTGTGCCATGCTATCCCATCTCTATTGTGCAAATTTCAATGCCTTATTAATATTTTTTCTGTTGAAATCACTGTCTCTAATGAAGCACATTGCCTTGGTACCCTGAACACACCCCATAGAAGCCAAACCTTATTGACTCTAGCAACTGTAACTACCCACCATTCACAAAGATTCCATGCTTCACCCTAATGTTCAAACTGGCCTTATGTGCAAAATTAGAGGACACCTGCAAGTCTGCAATAATGCAGTTTAAATGCAATTAGTTTTTAATCAATGCAGCCGCCCTGCTAACTATATTTAATTAAGTTGGCTACACAGAGTAACAATATCGCACTTTATCGTTGTGTGTGTAGCATATTTTCGAATGATCGTGAGGCCTCGCAATCGTTTGGAAAGCTTAAAAATTTCCCTGGCCGCGGTCGGCTCCCTTTATTAAAGTATAGGGGAGTTGGCTCGCGACTAAGGGAAAAGTGCAGTCCGAGTGTTCTCCTATCGTTAATAGGGAGAACCCTTGGTACTGTGTGTACAGGGATCTTTGAAAAATGATCTTGCAGATTCTGTCTGTCTTCTTCTTTCAGAGATCTTTCCTGTGTGTACCCAGCAGGTGATCTGGAAACCCTATTTTGACTTAGCAATATTGTAGCAGTTCTGAACCTATCCAGATGTTTAGCGTAGAAAAAGACTACTACAGGAGATTCAATATAAGTTGTTATAGTTTAAAATGGTGCAAATTTTGCCCCAACCAATCAGATCTTATTTAGCATTTGAGAGCTAACATCTGATTGGTTGGGGCAAGATTAGCACCATTTTTAACGATGAGAACTTTTATTGAATCTCCCTGTACATGTTTTGTCAATGGTGACCATTCCAAAAATGTCTGGTTACCGCTAGGAAACGGTTACACGGGTAAAAAAATGCCACCGTGTGAAAGTAGCCATATGCTCTCTCACACGGTGGAGTTAACACTGAGAAAACTAAGAATACAATTAAATGGCATTTTACCATGTTTCCCTTAATGGCTGTCGAATAAGTGCTAGGTTGGAATTTTGCAATGTGCTGCTGTCCGTGATACTCCATGTGTGCTGCATTTCAGCAATGTTATAGGCACGCGTGCGATCCACACAAAAAGTCATGCACAAATGAAAACCATTAACAGACAGAAGCACAGCACACATAGTGGGAACTGTCTGGTAGCATTGCATTGGCAGAGCACAAATCGCACTCCAAAACGCACAAGTGGGACCCCCACAATAAAGTACTTTTAAAAGCAATATAAAGATCACCAACTTAGAAATTCATTTAAAGAGAATCTAAGTGAAAAAACGGGCCGTAAAATCCAGTTCGGGTTTCAATGTCTATTTTCCTGGGAGTAGAAAATCCTACCAAATAGGCTCTATATACCAAAATAGTCCACCCCCCCAGGAAAAGCCATACTTACTTTCCCCCACCCCCTTTCCTGAAGTGAAATATTTTAAGGGCATGTCCACCCTTAAAAGTAAAGTTTAGTCGAAAATATCATTATTTTTTAATTTATAGTTTATTTATGCATTCTAGTCATTATTCATAATCTCCATTCCTTTTGGTATGTCCTGCTGTTGTCATAGTGAGCTGACATTTCAGGTTCTGTAACAGTCCTTCTTCCCAGGATGCACTCTTCCATGGATGTCCCTAATAGTAATTTCTACTGATTGGCTGTTGGATGGGTCAAACATGCTCAGATCTCTACTAAGCACTAGAATCAACTCAGGCGCTGGTTCAAGGGCAAAACCATAATGGTCTCTATTAGGGGTCCCTACAACAGGAAGTCAAATTTTGGAAGCTTTATTAATGCACAAACAAAAGCTTAGTGGCCAAAGACGCAATAATTGCTGCCATAACGATATCGGTGTATCTCAATTTTGTATGGACATTGGATTGTTATCGACAATCGTCCAATACTTTTTACTAGTGGATAAGTTGAAAATTTTTGCCCAATGGCCAATCCGATCATATGACCCTTGGATCATATGATTGGATTGCAGGGTCTATTGCCACCATAAGCTTTCACCATGCTACATCAAGGCTGTGACTGCATCACAGCCAATGATGACTGCAGTTTAGCCTGCTCATTAAGCAGAGAGAGGCTCTACCTTTGTCAGAACGAAAGAGAACATTAAATATCTTGTTACAAATGTGTATATGGTAATAAACTTGAAAATGAGCAGTTGGGTTCCACCCAGATAACCGACGTCGCCTTTTTTTTGTTTTTAAATATACATACACTTTAATCCCCATTCACTTTCCTCTTTTTGTGCAATATATGATGGAGTTCTATCCATCGTCCAATGCTGCCTTCTAAGTAGTAATCAGCATGGATTTATGAGGACAGATTAAACAAACTTTACTGGCTTTTATAGGAAACGTTTAGGAGTTTGGACGGCATAACAGTAGATGTGGTATACTTTTTTTCCCCTTTGCTAGGCTACAGTCCCCCACAGGCGACTTATGTTTAAGCTAAGGTTGGAAAATTGGTTGATGGTTGGATGCAGTCGTTGTTAATGGGGCTTGTCATTATGGACTATTTTAAGTGGGGTGCCACAGGGTTCTGTGCTAGGGCCACTTCTATTTAATCAGCTTATTAATGATTTGGAGGTGGGTATTGTCAGCAGAGTCGTTGACCATTAAGGATAACTGGTGGTCTAAAAATTACTTAGGTAAATTACTGGAATGCTTTCCTTGAGTATTTTTGCAATTAACTTTCATTGTTTTTTTTTTTACTAGTTTTGAAGATATTTTAATTTTTTTGTTGATATGGTAGAAGCATCACCAGATCCCTGCACTTCCTGCTCTAAACCAATGACAGACCAGACCCTCTTCCATGTGTTTCCTCCCCCACATGGGCCCCCATGGCCTCTCTCTCTCCTCCTTCAGTCACTGTTTTCTTTCTGGTTTCTTCTGCTTACTCCTGCACTGAGCATATGCCAACCGCAGATTAGGAAGAACTAGTATTTTGACCGAAGATTCAGAACCTCCCACCCCCTAACTTTTTGGAGACCACAGTTCCCTTAAAAGCTACAGATTATTTACAGTATTTGCAGGCAAATCTAGATAGATGTCACATTGTACTGCTAAGAAGAGATTCAATGATGATAAATGTTGCTGTCTGGGTATTAGAAGATTGTGGTATTGCATTAGAAATTGCTGTCTGGGTATTAGAAGGTTGTGATATTGCATTAGAAGTTGCTCTCTGGGTATTAGAAGATTATGGTATAGTATGATTGTAAGATGTAAACATTAGTTTAGGTTTAACTGCAGCCATTAGTTGGTTCTGGTAATTTGGTAATTCAGTAAGCTGAAGTTCAATGACAGGTGGGAAGTTGGAAACTGTACACTTTGCTGTGACTGTGCGTCCATCTGGGTGGGACAGATTAGTGTTAATATGGGGACGGAGTCAGGCTTTAGAGTAAAATGATGTTTAACTGGGTCAATCACTTTGAAATGAAGTTACCCTGCATTGCATAGAGACAGTTGCTATAGTCAACATGGCTTGACTGCTATGGGGTGTGTCCAGGGTACCAAGGCAACGTACTCTGTTAGGCAGCGTGTGTGTACAACTGTGAATAGGAAGTGTAATAAACATAAAGTGATGAAACTGTAGGTTCCACTAGCTGAACTCCATTAGGGGATGTAAGTGCCATACCTTCCGTATATTGTGTTTAAATATAAACACAAACAAATGCACATCAGTACTATAAGACAAAACCCAGTGCTGCCAACAAAAGCTCATGGTAATGTGCACACTGCTGGGGTTCAAAAAAGACAAAAAAAACAAACTCACACAGACTCATTTATTCCTGGAAGTGTTTCAGCATCCTGAGCACAGTCTATATCAGGGATGTCAAACTTGCGGTCCTGCAGATGTTTGAAAACTTCAACTCCCACCATTCACAACCAGGGAGGCCTAAAACAAGTTTAGTAGAATTGCGTGTGTTTTGTAGTATGACTTAAAACATCTAGTCCACTACATTTTAAATATGCTTGTGAAGGTTCTCATTCATCCAGGTCATGGTATATCTGTTGTATTCAATTAGATTAACTGGACTTGAAATGTAGTTCTTGAAGACGTTTCGCTAGTCATCCGACTGGCTTTCTCAATTCAGAATGACTTGTACAAGAATCTGTGGCAATTATGTACCCTGGAAAATCCCAATTAGCATATCACAGCCAGGTGTTAAGGGTGTGATTAGATAGTGGCTAAGAGGTGTTATAGGAACGCCCAGAGTAAGGTGTTAAAACAGCATTGTACATGGCAAACAGTTGTATACCCACCAAGGAGGCTGTTGACATGGTGAGAAAACGGCTGGGCCAAGACAGCACTCTTACCAGCAGAACTGATCTCAACCCAGAACAGGTGTGTTCCTTGTTGGACTTGTGCCTGAATACCACCTATTTCAAATACAGGGATAAGTTCTATAAGCAAAAACATGGATGTGCTATGGGATCTCCAGTTTCACCTATTGTGGCCAACCTTTACATGGAGGAGGTAGAAACACAGGCGCTTAATACCTTTAAGGGCATAGCACCCAGCCACTGGTTCAGATATGTTGATGACACCTGGGTTAAAATCCACCAGAAGGAAGTACAAGCTTTCACAGAACACATTAATGCGGTGGACCAAAACATTAAATTCACAAGGGAAGAGGTACAAAACAACAAACTGGCGTTCTTGGACTGCTTGGTAGAAGTTAAGGAAAATGGTAAACTGGAAGTAGAGGTTTACAGAAAACCAACACACACAGATCAGTATTTGATGTTTGACTCCCACCACCCTTTAGATCACAAGCTGGGGGTCATCAGAACCCTGCAACACAGAGCCGAGAACATCCCCACTAGCACAGAGGCGAAGGCTAAAGAAATGAAACATCTCAGAGGAGCCCTTAAAACTTGTGGATATCCAGACTGGGCCTTTGTCAAAAGAAGTAGAAGGAAAGAAAAGAACACGAATACCAACAGTGAAGGGGAAAAGCAAGACAGGAGGAAGAACATGGTCATCCCATATGTAGCAGGGGTCTCCGAGAAATTAAGAAGAATTTTCAAAAAACATCGTATCCCTGTCTGCTTTAAACCGAACAACACACTGAGGCAGCAATTGGTACATCCGAAAGACCCAATACCAAAACACAAGAAAAGCGACATCATATATGCAGTGCAGTGCAGTGAAGAATGCTCTGATTTGTATGTGGGGGAGACCAAACAGCAACTGCATCAACGTATGGCCCAGCACAGAAGAGCCAATTCCTCGGGTCAGGACTCAGCCGTGTATCTGCATCTTAAGGATAAAGGACATACCTTTGAAGATTGTAATGTTAACATACTGGCGAAGGAACGTGACTGGTTCAAGAGAGGTGTTAAGGAGGCCATTTATGTGAAAATAAAGAAACCAAGCCTAAATAGAGGTGGGGGGGTTCGACACCAACTGTCTGCCATGTACAATGCTGTTTTAACACCTTACTCTGGGCGTTCCTATAACACCTCTTAGCCACTATCTAATCACACCCTTAACACCTGGCTGTGATATGCTAATTGGGATTTTCCAGGGTACATAATTGCCACAGATTCTTGTACAAGTCATTCTGAATTGAGAAAGCCAGTCGGATGACTAGCGAAACGTCTTCAAGAACTACATTTCAAGTCCAGTTGATCTAATTGAATACAACAGATATACATTTTAAATAGCTTTAACAAAATAGTGATCCTTAGATAGTGATACTAATATTTATATAACAAACACTTATCTAAAAATACCAATGTGCATTATTTTAAAGGGACACTAAAGTGAAAAAAAATTACTTTTCTTTATCCTTTTTTATATTTTTAGTGCTGCCAGGAACTTGATCCCTTTTACTTGATCCCTTTTTGCTCTCAATCAGGGGTGTTCCTAGGGTTTTTGATACCTGAAACAACTATTAAATGCCGCCTATCGGTAGATGGGTGTCGGCACATGACGCAGGCTTGGCTTCCTCAGGGAACATAGGTGTGGCTTGTGGAGGTGGGTGTGGTAGCCTGACTGACACTGACTGGTGGGCTGATATAACACTGGTGGACTGGAGGGCTGACAACACTGATTGTTGGACTGGTGCTGAAATTTAGTATTGCAGGAAGGAAGATATTTTTTAACTGCCGACTTTAAGTGTTCTGCAGGTGTGCGCCCTGAGCAAATGTTTCAGTTTGCTTCATGGTAGGGGTACCCCTTCCCTCAGTGCTCCCAGTCACTAGATCTCCTCATGTCCTGTTCAGCTCACTCCTAGTTAGTATGCATGTCTCCTCTTTCTGTATCATCCCCCTCCCAAAAGTGAGGCACAGATAGAGTGTGGAGCATGTGCAGAGGAGATGATCTGTGCCCTAATACAGCCAATAGCATTCACACAGTGGATTTGTGTTATAGTGAAAGTGCTTTGCTATGGGAAGGTAAGCAGCACTGGCAGCTGTAATAACTGCTTGAATCAAACTGTAGGAGTTTCAAAGTGTATGTGTGGGGACTTTGGGCTAGGTACCGCTATCACGCACAGTGGCACATGAAGGATTTTTGCAATGCGCTGTGCGTAATACTCCGTGTGCGCTGTGCTCCAGGCCATATCATGTTATTGACACGCATGCGATCCGCACAAAAACGGATTGCGCACCAATAAGGGACCGGACCACAGCGCAAATAGTTGATATTGTTACCACAGCAAAAAAGGAGCTGGAAGGTTACATTAGTCTTTTCATAAACCAACCTCTTTTTCAGCATGGCTAAACTCTCCTCAAGCCTAAATCAAGATACATGTAGCATAATTTTTTTGGAATACGTGTAGTATCGCATTAGACAATTATTTAATAATGTATGTACAGCCTGTTTTGTTTAAATGGGGGGGTGTGAATGTGAGACTTGCCACAGTGCGGTAGAACCTAGGCATTGCTCCCCAACGTTAAGGCTAAGGACATACTACAATGAACCAAATTGCGCACGCACGAGAGCATTATCGCGTGCGATTTCTTGCATTCGCACACGTTGTTTCGCGTTGGCGAATGGACACGCAATTGCATGCGTATCGGAAATTGCTAGATTTCCATTTAAGCAAGAATTGTGGGCGCAATCGTGAGCAAAAACGTGTGAAAAAAACGCGCTAGTGTGGCCCAGCCCTTAGTGATCCCTAAACAATGTTGGTATGAGCTTCACACCGCTGGACAAACTGCCACTTTGCCTGACTGTTAGTTATCCAATGTGTATACGGCTTTAAAGGGCATGTCCACCCTTATTATAAACTTTTGCCATATCATAGTATATCTTCCCCCAGCCCCAACAGCTATAAGTTACTTACCTTCCCTCTCTCCTCCGACGCCCGGCCTTCTGCTTGCAATACACTGCAAGCAGGGGGCGGGACCGGCAGCTGTGTCCGTGATTGGCTGATGCGGCTGCCGGCTTCTCAGAATGCCGGGGGAGAGAGGGAAGGTAAGTAGAGTTCGGGGGTCTTTCTTAAAATTATTTTTTTGCGGTTGGGGCTGGGGGAAGATATACTAATGTATGGGCAAGGGGTTTTATGGTAGGGGGAGGGATCGCAAAACGGGGGTAAGAGGGAAGGGGAGAAGGGCTGTAGTACGCATGCCAAACTTCTCCTGGAGGCGAGACAGGAGGCAGAGTCGCTATCCTCCTGGTGGGCAGTTTTTGGGACTTTGGGGGGGGACTACAGGAGAACCATATGGAGCTGGGATGTGAGGTAAGGATTTTATTACACTACATGGTGGGGCCATTAGTGGGGGGGATTATAGTTTTGGGGGTGGACATGCCCTTTAAATCCACCCAGTTTACGGGAATTTTTTTCTTGATACTATAATTATGCCATATGAAGCTTAATAGTGTAAACATTTTGCATTCCACTACTAAAGTGAATCTGTTGGGATAGGCCTCTATTGACTAACAATATGTAATTGTTCTCAGTTATGTTTTGCTTTCATACAAACAGGACATCATCATCAAGGTACAGAGGGAGATCCTTAGCTAAAGCTGGGTAACGTCTTCAAACTACAACCCCCAGAATTCAATTGTAATGTTGTCTGGTAGGGGGAGGGTATTGGAGTGTAGCAACCGGAAGTTGTGCTGTCTGGGAATTAGAAGATTCAGTGGTAGCAAAGGCAGACTGTTGTGTATAATACATAAAGATGGTGGGTTTGGTTTAACACAGAAGGGGATTAGATTGTATTAGTAGTTAGTAAACTAGAGCACAGTGACTGATAAGAAATAGACAGCTATGCTACTGTTTTGTGGATTTGTGTTTACCTGGGGTTAGGCTTTAGAGGAGGGAGGAGTAAACCCATCTGGTCCTGAGAAACGAGGAGGGAGGAATAAGCCTACAAGGTCCTGTGGCAGTCAAGGAGGAAGGAGTGAGCTTGAACCTGCAGAAAGAAAGTAAGAGCTGTGAGACTGTAACTAAACTTGTATGTAGCTGCAGCGCAGGCAAGAGTACATGTACAAAGCCCAAGCATGTCAGAGTTTATCAAGGGCTGTCTGTACTCAGACTAGAGTCCTGCTGTGTCTGGAGAAGCTGCTGTGTCTGTATTATTAGCAGAGTGTCAGAGATCACTGTGTGAGTGAGCCAGACTAGCATCCCTTTTTAACACTGCAGCTGCAGTGTCCGTGTTTATTGGGCTGCTAACCTTTTGTTGTGGTCTGCTTCTGCGTCCATGTATTTATAAGGATGAAGCTGGCTGAGAGTAATGCCTGTAGTATATCTGCCTGTTGTATTTAGACTAAAGTTGTTTGCTAGCAAGTTTGGTACTGCCCATGCAGCTAGCAAACTGAACATATTGTTTTACATTATTTTATGCCCTGGCAGTGTCAGTCAGTTTTACACTGTCTCACTCCCTTCCATATATTGGGTTAAACATGTCCTGTGTTCTCCCTAGGGTCTTTTTCACCCACTTGTGATTTAATAATGAATTTAGATGTATTTTTAATACAGTAGGAGCCAATAGGTCAGTAAAAACTCCCACCAAAACTGCCCAGTTAAGAACTATGTTTTACAATTGCGAGATTATTTTAGCATTTGTTAAGTTACTTTTGCAAAATCCCTATGGTCAAAAAGAGTGGCACAGCAAACCTACGCACTCTGTATGCAGGTCACTTGTGCTTGTGCTGCCATGTTTTATCTGTGTTACCTTCAGAAGGTAACCACAACTCCCTGCATTCTGCAACCAAGGAAAGTTAGACATCCCTGGCCTATATAATGGGCATCATGCAGGGCTGTTCAGTATTCCCATTAGAATATGAAGAAGGCTGTATTTGTTTTAATGAAGTTAAACCGCATGAGTTTAAAGAGCATGCCAAACCTTAAGTAATTCAAAATAATTAATATTAATTAAGTAGTATAAATGGTGCACATTGAATTTTCCCCACCACCAAATTTCCCTGCCTCAACCCACCCTGGTACTTTTTCATTCCACCCGGCTAGAAAAAAATCTGGGAGAACACTGATGTCCATCCCATAAACTAAAATCCACCCACCTGTGTGCTATGCTAATTAAGCCCACAAACTCTTTACTCCAACCCTCTATCCCCCTCCTGGAATCTGTAACAAGGATGCAATGTCAGAGATGTCCTTCTAAAAGGGACATTAAAGGACAACTAAAGCCTCAGATCAACATTGAATTAGAAGGTAGATCTCCTTGATATAAAAGCAGTAATCAGTGTCTCACCTCTCATTTTAATATGGTTGTTGAGAAATTTACCTTTCTAACATGAGGTTTGAGTCTTATTTCCCAGTGTTCTGGTATCACACAGTGTGGTCACTGACCATTATGTTCTGTACACATGCTCAGTCCCAATATACTGCAGGAACTTGTTGCAGTTGGTCACACCCACTAGTAGCCTCTTGCCAATGCCTTTTCAGGACAGAATAGGCAAGGGAGCATGTAACTGAGGTCAGGGGTGTGGCCAGTCACTGTACATACACACAGTTATTTCATCCAGTTCTTCAAGTGGTAACATTTACTTTCATAACATTTACTGTATTGCTATTTTACAGTTTATTGGTATTTTTAGAGGGGATACGTTCAGATTCTGGAGTGTAAAAATTTGGGTTTAGTTCTCCTTTAAGCTGGATATAGTAATGTGGTGCCCATTAGGTCTATAATTTACATGGAGGTAAGGCTTTTGGGCCATCCTCCCCAGGTCCAGTTGCCACCAACTTAGTATATCCAGTTTTATGTCCCTTTAAAGTTTCTGGCTTTACCTGCTCTATGAGCTCTATCATGCATAGAGGTGGTGTGCACAGGGAAGCTCAGTCAATGCAAGTCTGTGACATCAGTGATTACAACCATGATTGGTTGTGTGGAGCATGGAGGAACAGCTGACATGGTTGCAGCCTTCAAGGGTGTGTTTAAAGGGCTGTAGTGATGATGTTTGTTACTTCTTTATTTTGGTAGATACATGGGTGGTTTTTGTTAGATATGCCCTTTAAAAGGTGGTTGTTTGGGATCATAACTAGGAAACTAATAGGACTAAAGAGCATTTTGGTGCCTCATGTCTGTAATATTAGATTGATTCCATAACTTTCCTCCTAGAGTAGTTATCCAAACAATCATGTATCACAGATACGAGGCACTGCTATGATTCCCTTTAGCTTCCTCTCAGTAATTGAGGAATGCTGGTCAGATGATAAAGCCATTTTATTTAACCTTTCCCCTATCATTAACCCAAATGCAAGTGCGATGCCCATAGAGTACAGAGTCCGTCGAGACCTGTCAGACTTTGTGGCGGGGGAGCGAGCGCTCGGGTAAGTAGCTTACCTTTTCTCCTGGCTCCTGCAGGTTTTATTGAAGAACGGAAGGTAAGACACAGCTCCTTTACCTCCTGTTCATCAATAAAACTAAATAGCAAAAATGTTTATTTCGAGTGGAGATACCTTATGTTTATTAGCTACTTTTTCATGCCACCTGGCTGGAAAATGATTCTTGAGAGAAAAATTGTGATTTAATAAAGAATTTAGATGTAGGTTTAATAAGTGTGACAATAGGTCAGTTAAAACTACCACCAAAACTGCCCAGTCCTGACCCCTTTTTAACAGCGAGATTATTTTAGCACGTGTTAACTAGTTTTTGCAAGATCCCCAAAAAGGTGGCAAAATTCTGTATGTGGGTCACATGTGCTTGTGCTGCCATGTTACATCTGGGTTACCTTCACATGTTCTGGAACTACAACTCCCTGCATTCCGAAAGCAAGGAATGCTGGGAGTTGTAGTTTTCAAATATCTAGTGGGACGAAATCTGAGCTGTGGATCCTGAGAAATCATCATTTGAAATCACAGCATTTACAGGGAAAGACCTGTCACTCCAGAAGCAGAAATTGTAATATGTGACCCATGCTTGACCTCTTTGCCTGCCTGCCAGCACACTTTCTGCAACATTTAAGAGAATCAGCAGAGAAAAGAAGGCAGGGGGAGGGAGGGGGAGATGTGTAATCAGAGCAGTGTCCATGGTGAGGCTGTGCAGAACTTATAAGTGTCGCAGACACTAAAAGAAGGCAGTGAGTAAGGGAGGGTGGGGGGAATTAGGAGTAGTTGCTAAACATTAATAATTTAACAAAGCAAGCACAGATAAATATGTGAGTACCACCATTTTACTTCTCAAATTGTAGTTTCAGAAAATGTAAAGTTGTTTCAGTGAGTATAGTGATCCTTTAATAATAAGTAGTAAAAATAGTGCACATTTAATATTCCCTACCACCAAATATTCCCGTCACACCCGGCTACGTTATTATGCCACCCGGCTGGAAAAAAGTTCTGGGGAGAACACTGTCCTACCATGAATAAATGCATTTTGCCCCTGCCCCAAAGAGCCTAAAACTTATTTTGCAGTTTAAAACTGAAGTAGATGCTGAACTTTTCCCTGCATCTTACAGTTACCAGTTCAACTGCTAATTATTTATTATCATTTTAATGAAATTATCAGTTCTGCACTGACTTAACCTGCAGTATTCTTCAATAAACTCTGCAGTGTTTGTATTGAATGTCCTTTTGCAGGTATGTTCCCTGTTTAGCCCTGATCTCTTTACTTTGTTTATTCATTCACCTCTGGCTCTACCCTAAAGAGCTTACAATCTAAATACCTTTCACTCATTCACAATCTCACTATGCCTTTATGACTGCATAAGTACCCATACAAACATTTAGAGAACATACTTGCAGATGTAGCACTGCCCGGCATCTGTGCCAACCACTGAACCACCATACTGCCACCATACTGCTCATATGCAGTATAGACTTTGGAGAAAGTTCCCAAATCACTTTGTGTTGATTGTATCTAATTTTTCCGCTTGTGTCTGCTTCTCTATTCGCTTCCATAGACTTGGATTAAGTGCAATTTTGACAAAAATTATATAGAAATTATTGACTATTTATATTGCACGCGGTATAAAATCGCAACAGATCGCAGCACACACAGTGGGACCTACTTCCCGTGATTTACATTATACATATAATATCATGCGGAACAGACTGCAAAATAAGTCAAAAACACGCTAGTGTGATCAAATAGCTATATGTTTTAACAACCTAAAAAACCAACACAACTTGGCTTTGTTATAATCTGGTAAGTGGATACATGTTTTCTCTTCTATTTTCTTTCAACAGGTATGTCATTGAGAAGAAATGGTGGAGGAAAGACAAAGGACTGGGTTAACATATTTGCTCGAAGTCGCATAATACCACCACACAAGCAAAGATGTAAACATGTCACTTTTGAAAAGACTGGGTATCGGATCATACTAGAGTCACTAGAAGGAGTCCCAGTAAAGCAGGTAATTTTCGATGCTTTGAAGACAACAACACTTAAATGGACACTAATCTGGTATTTTTAAAGAAAAAGGTTTACTCAAAAAGGGAACCTATCCTTTTTTGTATTAATTGAAGAACGGGAGGTAAAGGAGCTATGTCTTGTCTAAGTGGCTCATGTTATGTTCATTTGGAAGCTGCAGCTTTAAAAATACTGTTGCCATATTTTTTACCTATGCTTCTCCAGAGCCTACCTTTGTGCCTTGAAAGTTGCTGACATTGTTACTGGTTCTGAGATTTCCTCCGCTTCTTCCTGCTTGAGCCTCAAATAGTAATGCCTGTGAGTTCCGTGCACACTCCTGCTTGAGCCTGAAACGATAATGCCTGAGAGTTCCGTGTACGTGCACGGAACTCTCATGCATTACTGTTTGAGACTCTAGCAGGAGAGTGCACAGAACTCACAGGCATTACTGTTTGAGGCTCAAGCAGGAAAAAGCAGAGTAAATCTTAGAGGGGTAGAGCTTAACATTCAGCAAACCAGTTGTGCCTTGAGAGATGTCAGCAAATTTCAAGGCACAAAGGTAGGCTCTGGAGGGGCATAGGTAAAAAAACATAACATAACTTGATTTTACAGTGCATGTATCTTTTAAATTAGCCAGGAACGCAGTGTTAAAACTTACGCATGACCACACTCACCAGAAGCAGCCAGGAAGTCAGAGAAGTTTGTGAGGGAACACTGTCACAGAAAAAGAACAAAAGGATCCTTTATGATAAATGTCTCTAGGAAAACGCACTCATTCAAGCTTTAGTTAATTTATTTGTGACATGCTGGATTACACAACGTTTCGGGGTCGTCCCCCTTCCTCAGGTGCAAAATTACAACTCACACTGTGGCAGAATATACACAAGTTGACCCTCCCCTTGGAGGTGTGGTTAAAACAACATAGTTCTTCTAGACTTTTTCTTTATACGTGCTTTTTTGTTTTTTGATTATACAACATCACTTCTAATAAAACCTTGTTTCTAAGAATTGCTGTGCATTTCTATAAGTACAATACTTACCTAAAACGTGACTTCACTGTTAAATATAAAGTGCTAAAGTGTCTGTTCATACTTTCTTCTTTTTAGAAGTGCTTTGTGCCTTTTTTGGTATAAAGTGCTACTTTAATATTAAAAAGTGCTATTATAAAGTGCTTCTGTGTCTTAATATTTAAATAGTTAAAACCACCTTTGGACTATTTTGTTAGTTTCTTATTATATATAATTTATGTTTCTTAAAGTCTGTTTTGTTACTTTGTTATTATAGTTATTCTTGTTTCTTTATTTCTGGTATTCTTCACCTCTGTTATCCTGTGGACCAAATAGATCAGGTAAGTTTATACAAAATATTTTAGCAGATATTTCTTTTCTATAGGAAGCAACTGAAATTATTTCCTCATTTAGCCCTTTTGGATGCAGGTGTTGAGGTGGTGAATCCAATATATTTCTCTTTGGAGGAGTTTTGTTAAGTCTCCACCCCAATGGTATCACCACCAACACCACCATCAACTTGTCTGCATTGTGTCCATGTGACTTAAAGTGTTTGGAGACTGATGTCACTCTTTCGTTTTTTTCTAAGTTACATCTCGTGATGTCCCTTTTGTGTTCACCAATGCGGGTCCTAATTTGTCTTTTGGTTCTATTCTAAAGAGCAACCCATATTTGCATACAAAAATAGCAGCAATTTGGGCAGCCAACTAGTACACTCTGACTATAAAAAAGAAAAAAGGATGGAGGCTAAAAACATCACTAAAAGAATAGGCACGTTTCCCTGCTTGAACTGTCAAGCATGTACAGCGATCATTAAAGGGGAAAGTGTAGCCCACCCCTCTAGAGGTAATTTAATTCAGTTGAAACACTTTGCTAGCTGCATCACTATGGGAGTTGTATACATGCTAAAATGCCCATGTGGTTTGGCATATGTGGGAAAAACCAAAAGACAAATTAGGACCCGCATTGGTGAACACAAAAGGGACATCACGAGATGTAACTTAGAAAAAAACGAAAGAGTGACATCAGTCTCCAAACACTTTAAGTCACATGGACACAATGCAGCACAAGTTAGATGGATGGTGTTAGAGGTGGTGAATAAACCATATAGGGGTGGAGACTATAACAAAAAACTCCTCCAAAGAGAAATATATTGGATTCACCACCTCAACACCTTGCATCCAAAAGGGCTAAATGAGGAAATGAATTTCAGTTGCTTCCTATAGAAAAGAAAATATCTGCTAAAATATTTTGTATAAACTTACCTGATCTATTTATTTGGTCCACAGGATAACAGAGGTGAAGAATACCAGAAAATAAAGAAATAAGAATAACTATAATAACAAAGTAACAAAACAGACTTTAAGAAACATAAATTATATATAATAAGAAACTAACAAAATAGTCCAAAGATGGTTTTAACTATTTAAATATTAAGACACAGAAACACTTTATAATAGCACTTTTTAATATTAAAGTAGCACTTTATAACAAAAAAGGCACAATGCACTTCTAAAAAGAAGAACTTATAAAGAAAAAGTCTAGAAGCACTATGTTGTTTTAACCACACCTCCAAGGGGAGGGTCAACTTGTATATATTCTGCCACAGTGTGAGTTGTAATTTTGCACCTGAGGAAGGGGGAGGACCCCGAAACGTTGTGTAATCCAGCATGTCACAAATAAATTAACTAAAGCTTGAATGAGTGCGTTTTCCTAGAAACATTTATTATAAAGGTGGTTGATCCAGGGATACTTTCCGATTGCCGTTTGGAGTCAGGAAGGAATTTTTTCCCCCCTTTTTTAGCTGGGGTTTTTTGCCTTCCTCTGGATCAACTGTTAGGTAGGGTTAAAAAATAAATAAATAAATAAATAAAAAAAAAAAAAGTGAATAGGTTGGACTTGATGGACGAATGTCTTTATTCAACCTTAATTACTATGTTACTATGTTACTATGTTACTGCTGGTGGTGAGCGGAATTGGGAAAACAGCACCATCAAATATCGAAAATACACCAAGGAGTGCGGGGAACAACAAAACTATTTAAACAAAAGGATCCTGCACACTCAGGACTCCTGTCGTAGAGAACTACTATGCTAGGTGCTGCAGTAAGCTGGCAGGCATATCACAAAAAGAAAGAAAAACTGCACGCCAGGCTTGGTGCAACTGGTGTTTATCCATACAAACACCGTGTAACGTTTCGGTGCACAAGCACCTTCCTCAGAGACATACAAAACACTCTTGCAGGTAAGTTTTAACACTGTGTTCCTTGCTACTGTAACAGTAGTGGAAGATGGGGGGGTAAGACATACCTTTACCTTCCATTCTTCAATTAATGCAAAAAAAGAAAAGTTCACTTTTTAAGTAAAATATACCTTAAAGGAAGTGATGCATAATTCACAACAAGGTAAAGCTTATTTCTACCTCCCTTTATGCAGTAAAAGTGGAGCAGTGCAGCTGTACGGTTAATAGTCTTGCTGTCCTTACAGCTGATCCACAGACTGGCAATACATTATTTCCATCTTCTGCACCTGTGCATCTTTAGGAAAGATGGGGGTGTGTGTGTCAGGTATGTTATTGGATCACCTCTATAAGTGGGCGAGGACATCTCTAACCGGTACGTATACTGCTGCACTGCTCCAGTTCTACTGCACACAAGTAGATAGGAATTTGTTTTCCTACCTTTCTGTG
Source organism: Hymenochirus boettgeri (assembly GCA_019447015.1). Lineage (NCBI taxonomy): Eukaryota > Metazoa > Chordata > Amphibia > Anura > Pipidae > Hymenochirus > Hymenochirus boettgeri. The sequence continues at coordinate 180,148,776 of CM033475.1, read as the reverse complement.
AATTTTAGTTTCCATAATTCTTTCTTAAATATACCAGCTTTGTGTCCCTTTAAAGGAAAACTATTGTGTGAATATTTTTTTTTTTTAAATACAGTTAAAGTGAAATGTACTTGATTATAGGCCTGGTAATGCCTACTTCCTAATATTGTTTCTGTAAGGAGCATCAGGCCAAAAAAAAATGATTCTGCCAGTCTTCCTCCTGGCTTCAGCACTATCTTTAATAAAGGATTAGTCCATGATTAACCTGGCAAATGTAAACTGTAAGTACTGAAGCTCCTTAACACATTTATATTGTGAGGTAGGAATAATCATTCCTACCTCCCTGCCTTTTAATTTTTAAAAATGTAAATATTAAAGTATAGTTATCCTTTAAGTTACATTGATGTTGGCAATGTAGCCATATTCCTTTGCTTCTTTCTCTTGCTTTTTATGGATAACATAGAATAAATTGTTTCTTCTGATGCCAATTTGACTATTGTGCTCTTTTGTTGTGAGCGTTTTATTTGGACCTTTATTTTCCCAGATTGGAAATCTAGAGTGAGCAGTGGGGGAAAAAATCAGCGGTTTCAGGTCATTCATGTTATCAGGACACTATACAGTATATACATTTTGCCACTGAAGAAACATGCCCACACTGTGAAAGGGGGGTGTAACAATTCTTTCTGCCTGTAACTGTCTCTCAAAAGTAGCATGTGAGAAAACACTCCTTCACCCATCCTTGATCAGCTTGATTATGTAGGCTGTATCCTAGCAACCGAACAGTTCAAGTTTGTTGGACTGGCAGAGGAGGAGGAGGAGGAGAGAGTTTGTAACAGTCATTCCCACCAGCCAATGACAAGTGATATGTTAATCAGGGCCCTGGGCCCTCTAGGAGGCGGGCTTTTAGCACCCATATTTGCTGTGTGATATCTAAGGGAAGGCAGCACAGTTGTAAAATGAGTGATTTCAGCTGCTGGAAGTGTGGACATGTAATGGGGGTAATGTTATTTTTTTTAATATTGTTGTCCTTTAAAGAACTCTCTTAAAGTAAATGTTTATCCAAAACAACTTTAATCCTATTGCTAGATCACAAGTAAATTAAAATTACATTCTATTACCTTTCTATATCTGTTTCTTTAGATACTTGCAGAAAAGTGTATACTGTTTAATTAGAATATAAGTCCTGCCCTATAAACTACTGGCAAATCAGAGCACTTATTACATTTTCAGTAAAGGCAAGAAAAAAAATTGATCCTTAAAGGGCATGTCCACCCCAAAATTTTACTTTTGATATGTGGTAGGGCATGCTCCCCCAGCCCCAACCGCATTAATATAATTGTTAGAAAGTCCCCCGATTCTTACTTACCTGCCCTCTCTCCCCTGCTGCAGTGTTCAGGCCCTCTGCTTGCATGGAATTGAAAGCAGGGGGCGGGACCGGCAGCCGCATCCGTGATTGGCTGAGAGGCAGGGAGGGCTGCACTGAGCATGCCTCAACCTTGATGAGGTTGAGGAAGTCTCAGGCACAGCATGAGTCACACACTGCTCCTACACAGCAGTTTCCTGGACTTTGGAGGGGCACAGCAGGGGAACTATTTTGAGCAGGAATGTAAGGTAAGGATTGTTTTAAACTACTTGATGTGGCCAGCCAGGGGTTAAATTTTAGTTTTGGGGGTGGACATGCCCTTTAAAGTGCACTTAATAATTTATTTTAAAGTGCTGTAAAGTTAAAGTGTTACTGTGCATTGTAAAGTGCTAAAGTATTAAACTTCTGAGATATTGTTAATCATTAAAATAATTAAAAATGGTTGTGTCGGTGTGTTCATTAAGATACAGTGCTAGTTAAAAATTCAAAAAACTACATATAGATCCATATCCCATATAAGACAATAAAGGTATCTCTCAAATATTTTTACACTGTCCCTATAACTAAGAAGTTAGGTAGCCATACATATAAATGTCTAAAGTCTTATCTTTCCTTAAAAAGCAACGGTAAGAGCAGTTCTCTCGTTAAGTCCCTTAGGACTAATGGTGTTTAATCTGTTAATCCAGTTGTCTCTTTTTTGTAATAATATTTTGATCTGTCTCCCCCTCTTTAGGTAGGGGTTATGATCATCTCCAATAAATTTGAAACTATCCGGATTTGATTTTCTGTAAAATATGTTCCGCACACTGGTTTTTTACTTTGATTATCTCGAAATGCGCAAGGCCGTTTTTATAAGCCCAACCAATGTCCATCTATGCGTAATCTGAGGCTAAATCAGTTTTTTCCAATATAGGATAGTCCACATGGGCATGTAGTCATGTATATCACATGTGTGGTGGTGCAGTAATAGGATATTTAATATTAATGATTCATTCGTATGAGGGTTTGTAAAGGTCTGACTTTGTCTCATTTGTTGCAGGACTGCATTTGCCACAGATGTACATAGATGGACATTGGTCGGCTATAAAAAGCCTTCCGAGGATAATCAAAGTAAACAAACCGATGGCAAAAAATCACAATCCGGATTGTTTCAAATTTATTTGGATTGATCATATCCCCCCCCCTCCTAAAGAAGGGGGAGAGACATATCAAAATATTATTACAAAAAGAGACATACTGGATTAACAGATTAACACCATTAGTCCTAGGGGACCTTAACGAGAAACTGCTCTTACCGTTTGCTTTTAAAAAGGACAGATAATGACTAAGAACATTTATATGTATGACTACCTACCTATAGTTTATAGGGCAATTGTAACCAATATTTGAGATAACCTTTATTGTCTTATATAGGATATGGATCTATATGTAGTTTTTTGAATTTTTAACTAGCATGTATCTTAATGAACACACGGACACAACTTTTTAATTATTTTAATGATTAACAAAATCTCAGCACTTTAAATACTTTAGCACTTTACATGCACAGTAACACTTTAACTTACAGCACTTTAAAATAAATGAATAAGTGCACTTTAATTATTGATATCCCTTTAAAAACACATGCTAATCTCAATAGTTCAGCTCATAGGAGTTAATCACTATGTTTTCACTACCAATTGATGCAAATTGTAATTGCGTCATCATAATAGTTTTAAAATAGACACAGTGTGTGTTATGATTACTTAGCTTGAAAAAGGTCATAAATGACACCCAAACGTCCGCTATCTACACAAAATGTGTGAATAAAAGTCTTATTTTGGATAAAATGAAACTCCTTTTGTGTGCACTGACTTCAATTAAAATTATATATCTATATATATTATTATAAATAATATATATATAATCTATAGTTAAGATAGGGGCCTGACTACGATAATGAAGGGAGGAAGGATGGGGGAGCATAGAGATAAGCAAGGAAACTGTACCATCCAGTACGGAAGTAATTAATTGATAATCTAAATGTATGTTTCAAATGCAAGAAGTCTGGCTGGAAAAACTGGGAAACTAGAACTAATAGCTTTAAAAGAAAGGTATGATTTGATCGGTATAGCAGAAACTTAGCTAAATTATTCACTGCACTGGAAAGTAATATTGGAGATACTCCTTATTTGACATGACAGAGTTAATCAGAAAGGTGGAGGCATTGTATGTATGTAGCAAGACTAGAAAGGGAAAGTAATAAACTTTGAATTTGGTGAAAGCCTGCAATTTTGGAGGGAATTTGTGTGTTTGTGCTGCAGACTTTAAAACTCAATAATGTCCAATGAGAGGACATTGTTTTTTTTACTCACCCTTTAAGTATGCTTCACATGATTAAGGTAGGTCCTTGGTGGTGTGTTCATATCAGGTTGGGGGATAAACTAACTTTTTTGATGATTGGGTCAAAATAGTTTTTTTTTACATTTACTTAGTTACCCTTTACGTAGTGCCTGCCATAGTAATGATATGGTAATCAGTAGGTGTGTGTACCATGTGTGTTGATTAAAAAAAAAAACTTTTTTGATTATTGATCAAAATTAGTTTTTTGACTTTAGTACCCATAATGGCTGCAACAGTAGGTCAGTACTTGTGTATACCTGTAATCAACATTGGGGGTTAAAAAACAAAGTTTTTTGATTATTGAGTCAAAACTTTGCTTTTTTGACTTTAAGTTACCCTAAAGTATGGCATTCCCAAGTATGAATACAGTAATCAGAGGTGTGGTGTACCTGGGTCTGGTTGAGGGGGTATGTCCTTTTTTGTGTTTACAACCATAAAAACTATCTTTTATTAAGGATAAATCTAAATTCGTTTTTTACTTTAAATATGGCTTCCATGGGATGGAAAGGTAGGTCAGTAGGTGGGTGGTACCGTGGGTCTGTGTGGGGGTTGTTGGGGTAATCACCATTTGTATTTTGACCATGAAAAAAAAAACGGTTTTGAACTATCCACATTTGAGGATTGTTTACCATTATAGTCTATGGGAAAAAATGTCCGAAATTCGCCGTAACGCTTCCGCGGGATTCCTTAAGCCTAGACGATAGGCACACTTCTGCTGGTATGGGGATGTTCTGAGTAAGGGAACTCTGCCAGCACCTCAAAAGGTATCAAGTTCTTAAATTTTCTATATGACATTTTTTTCTAGTAAACTATACCCGTATGCATTGTTGGATCTGTAATACTTAATAACCCTGAGCTCATTGTATGAAGTAATGGAAAGCTTAGGGAAATTGAACATGATATAAGTGGTAATTTAATATAGGTTTGCAAAAAACAAAGTGCACTGGGTAAACTCTAGGGTCCAAAAGATCGTGGGGCACCCATAGAAGGAGCTGGAAACTCTGTTATGGGATCATATCCTTGACATTGTTGCCAGAACGTATCTTATTGTAGTAGTCAGCATGGATTTATATAGATTGTGTCAGACAAATTACTGAGTGAGTAAAAGAATTTAGATTCAGCATAGCAGTGGATGTAGTATACTTGGATTTTGATACTTTGCCATATAGGGTGACTAATGTATAAATAGAGACTGTTGGCTAGAAAATAACATGTGTTGCAATGGACCGACGCAACGTTTCGGGACAAACACCGTCCCTTGTGTCATGTGACCTGGAAGATGGGACGTGTTTGTCCCAAAAATTGCGTCGGCCGGTTCTTTGAGATACACATCAGCCACGGGACAGGACGCGGATAGCCCTCCTCCGTTTTTTTGTATATGTTGGATTGGTATTTATGCAGTTGGAGTGCTCTTGGGTTCTTGCCTTGTACTACCTAGCTTGCCTTCTGCTTGTTTTTTTCTGGCTGTTCTTCTGTTCTTTGTTTTTCTTGCTGCTCTTTCTTATTATCTATTTTCCTATTGGCCCTAGGTGTGGCACCGCCTTAATTGCGTTGACTGGCTTTCCCTCAATTTAGCCCTTACACAACTCTTTTGTTTACGGACACCCTTTTTCTTCTTTATAATTTAACTCATCTGGAATATGCCGTGCAGTTTTGGAATCCCATATACAAAATCTTAGAATGGAAGCAGTTCAGAGAAGGCCAACTAAATAATAAAGGAATGGAGGGGCTTACTATGCAGGAGATTAGAAAAGTTAGGGCTGTTTACATTGGAGAAGCAATTTGCGTATATATGATCACTTAATAACAAAATATATGGCCCATACAATAAACTCTCTGGTGATTGTTCATAAATAGTCTATCAGAGGACCATGGATACACCTTTAAGTCAGAAAGAAAAGAATTTCCATTCATATAAATGATATCATACTATCATATCTTCATTTTTTAATTTTTCCTCATTTTCAATTCATTATTCTTGTTTGTTTCATTTTCTTTTTATATTAATTTAATTTCATTCATTTCATATTTATGTCGATGTTATTCAATTTCTTTTTCGTATATTATATTTTTGTATATTTATATTCTTCATCTGTTTTTTCATCTCATTTTATGATAATTATTTTATAATATAGGTTCATGTACTTTGAATCTTCATGTATTATTTCGTATTTATATTTAGTTATCATATTTTTTTATTTTTTATAATTTCATTTCCAAATGGATTTCTCACATACATTCGCAATTTCTTTTCTATTATATTTCCTCATATGCATACTTATTGATCATTATTCACATTTCATATTTATCATATACTCAATTTTTTATTCATTTCATAACACATTGATTACAATTTCATTATTTTATATATCATGTAATATTCTTAGATTAATCTCATTTGCATTTAGTTTAATTTTCTATCAATATCATCATATTCTTCTTCTATATGTCATTAGTTCAGATATTGCTATCATATCAACAAATAAATAAAAAAATATATTTATATTCATATTGTCATTTTGTTCATAATTTGATTTTTAATCTCATTTTTTTTTTATTTCATATTAATTTTTTCTTTGTTTTCAATTTCAAATAGATGGATTTCATCATTTTCATTTTTTTATACATACTCTTATGTTATTTGGGGGGTCATGTAATTATTTTAATTTTTCATCATTTTTTATTCATTAATATAAAATGTTCAATGTTGTTCATTTTATTTATATCATTCTGAGTTGCTTTTCAAATTGTTTAATAAGATCTCATTGGTTGCGGGCAAAATTGCGAGACCATTTTTAACAATAAGAACTTTCACTTGAATAGCCGCTGTTTAGTGTCTTGATTAGAAATAAATAACACACATTTGTGATGCACATGGTATATTGTGTCGTGGACTACCATTCACATGTGTGTGGCTGTCATTCAGCTGTTTTGTATAGATTGCGATTGTTGTCATTATACTACATCTTGCCCCTTAAAGGCACTCGTAACAACTAAAAAAAATAAATTGTTTGCCCAATCTTTCTAGTTAGTCACAAGGGAGGTGCAACACACGCTTATTCTCACCTCCCTGTATAATATATCTTTGCTTCTCAGGGACACAGCGAACTTATCTTACTGGCTTCCCTCCGCATGGTCCTTTGATCTGACAGAAATCGCTGTCCTTCCTCCCCAATCGCCGCCTCCTATCTTTTTGTATTGGTCGCGTATGGCCCAAAGATAACGCGTGGTCTGGGAGACAGAAGGGCACACCGCGTCATTCAGATAAAAAGAGCGAATGGATGCGCCCAGGTAAGGTAAGTTTGGACCTGTGTCCCCTGAGCAAACTATTATTCACAGGGAGGTGCTAATAGGCGCTGTTCACCTCCCGTTCTCAGATAATAAACGATTTGGCCAACACTTTGATTTTTTATTTGGTTTACATTGGCCTTTCAAATTAACAGTACAAAAACAAACCAAAACATCTTAGAAGAATGGATTTGGGATTTGCAAAACATGTAATACTCGTGTTTCGGTATATAAAATGTATAGTCCCTGTTATATTGTTTCTGGGTTTTCCATTGCTAATGGCCATTTTGTCTAAATCACAAGGGTGTTTGCAAAACATAGCTATATTTTAGATCAAGAATTTTACGGGTGAATAAAGACATATGTCACTCTAGTCAACTACTCAGCAACTACCCACATTTTCTGCCTAATAGTTGTTCCCTAGGAAGGCAAAATAATGAAAAAAAACAGTATGAAGGGGGACAAAACTGTCATCATCGGCAAATACCATAGCCCCACTCAAACTTTATGTTCAATACCAGTACTTGCAACATTCTTTGTTTGAGAAATTCTCCAGCTGTTTTTAAACTAAGCATGACCCTGCACCATCACCATGTCACATGAAGGAGCAGTGACAAACCTCTCCAAACGTCAGACTAAATATCTCAGACATGTTTTTAATATTGTGGTGAAGAATGCAACCAGAACAATCGTTTATTGTATGGCCATTAAGGGTATTTTACACAGTAATTATATTCCTTTATACAAAAATATCTTGGTAGTCTATAGCTGTTTTGTCTGACCTTGCTTGCCTACTTTTTAAGTTTGATAATGCAACCACAAACCTCCAGAACTTTTTCCCATCAAAATTTTCCCCCCCCCCCTCAAGAGCCATTTATCATAGTTAACAGCCACAGTATTTTTAAGTTCCAAAATTGCCTCACTTTATCACATCTTGAATCTCTTCTTAGCAGTACAATTGTGACAATCTATCTAGATTTCCTGCCAATAATATCTGTAAAATAATCTGTACTTTAAAGTTAACTGTGGTCTCACAAAAGATTATCGGGGGTGGGAGGTTCTGAATCTTCGGTTCAAAATCTAGTTCTTCGCTTATCTGCAGCTTGGCATAAATGCTCAGTGAGGAGTAATTCAGAAGAAACCAAAGAAAACAGTACTGAAGTAGAAGAGAGAGATGCGCATGGGGGCCCATGTGTGTGAGGAACACCATGGAAGAGGGTCCTGTCATATGGTTTTTAGAGCATGAAGTGCATGGTATGGGATGCTTCTCTACCATTCAAGACAACACAAAAATTAAAATCATCTTCAAAAACTAATGAAAAAAAAACAATAAAGTTAATTGCAAAAATACTCAAGGAAAGCACTTCCATACAATTTACCTAAATAATTTTTAAGACCACCAGTTATCCTTTAATGGCAACAGACTGCTGACAATACCCACCTCCAAATGCATTAATAAGCATGATTAAAGAGAAGTGTGGCCCTAGCACAGAACCCTGTGGCAACCCCACTTAAAATGAGTCATATGACAAAAGCCCCATTAACAAACGACGTCATCCAATCCATCAACCCACTTTTCGCAAACCTTAAGCGTAAACATAAGTCGCCTGTGGGGACTGTACCTCAGCAAAGGGAAAAAAAGTATACCACATCTCTGTTTATTCCGATTCCCACACTACTAAACGTTTCCTCATAAAAGCCAAGTAAAGTTTGTTTAAATCTGTCCTTCAAAATCCACTGCTGATTCTAACACTTGAGGCAGCATTGACAGATGGATAGAATCTCCATCATATATTTAGCACAAAAAATAGGAACAGTGAACGGGGATTAAAGTGTATGTTACACTTTATAAAAAACCAAAAAACGAGAGCGCAGTACTGTCGGTTATCGTGGTGGCCCCAACTGCTCATGTTTCAGTTTATACAGTATACAACATTTGTAACAGATATTTTAATGTTCTGCTTCTCTTTCGTTCTGTACAAAGGTAGATGCCCATCCTCGCTCTGCTTATGAGCAGGCTAACTGCAGTCAATCATTTGGCTAGTGAATGCAGTCACATGCCTTTGATTGATAGCATGGTGAGACGCTTATGGTTGCATAGACCCTGCAATCTCAATCCATATTAATCCCAAGGGTCATATGATCGATTGGCCCATTGGGGCAAAATTTTTCAACTTGAAAATCCACTATAAAAGTATTGGACGATTGTCGATACCCATCCAATGTCCATACAAATTGAGATACACCGATTCGTCATGTGCAAGCAATTTTGCGTCTTGGCCACTAAGCTTTTTTTGTTTTTGTGCATTAATATAAAATGTCTTACCAAAATGCGACTTCCTGTTTGTAAGGGGACCCCCTAATAGAGTACCATTTGGTTTCTTCCCTTGAAAGACCAGCGCCTGATGTTTATCTAGTTGCTTAGTAGAGATACTGAGCCTGTTTGATAACCCCTCCAACAAGCCAATCAGTAAAATTACTCTTAGGGGACCTTCCATGGCAGATGCAGCCTGGAAGAATGACTGTTTACGAACCTGAAATGGTCCAGCATTCACTAATGACAACAGCAGGACATACCACAAGGAATGAGATTATGAATAATACTAGAACTGCATAAGATAATAACTAATAATTAAAAAATCATGACTTATATCGACTAACTCGTTACTTCTTAAGGGATGGACATGCCCTTAAAAAATTTCCTTCAGGAAAGGGGGTGGGGGAAAGTAATAATGGGCTTTTCCTGGTGGGGTGGACCTATTTGGGTAGATAGAGCACTATTTTTGTACAGGATTTTTCTACGCTCCCATGAAAATAACATGAACCCGAACTGGATTTTACGGCCCGTTTTTTTCACTATAGATTCTCTTTAAAATGAATTTCTAAAGTTGGTGATCTTATATTGCTATTTAAAAGTACTTTTTATTGTGGGGGTCCCCACTTGATGCTTTTGGAGTGCGATTTGTGCTCTGCCAAATGCAATGCTACCAACAGTTCCCACCTAGTGTGTGCTGTCTTCTGTCTCGTTTATGGTTTTCATTTGTGCATGACTTTTTTGTGTGGATCGCACGCGTGCCTATAACCATTGGCCCAAAATGCAGTCACACATGGAGTATCACACACGGCAGCACATTGCAAAAATTCCACCTAGCACTTATTCGAACAGCCATTAAGGGGCAACCTGGTAAAAATGGCCATTTAATTGTATATCCTTATTTTTCTCATTGTCTAACACTCCCACCTGTGTAGAGCTGCAATGGCTACTTTCACACTGGTGGCATTTTTTTACCCGTGTCACCGTTTCCTAGCAGGAACCAGACATTTTTGTGAATGGTCACCATTGACAAAACCATGTACAGGGAGATTCAATAACGTTCTACTCTCATCGTTAAAAATGGTGCTATCGTGCCCTCACCAATCGATGTTGCTCTCAAACTGCTAAATAAGATTGGATTGGTTAGGGGCAAAATTTGCCACCAGTTTTAAACTAAACAACTTTATATTGAATTCTTCCCTGTTATAGTCTTTATTTTCTACTTCTAATACTCGCTAAACATCTTTGGATAGTTCAGAAACTGCTACATATTTGCTAATGTCAAAATAGGGTTCTCCAGATCACCGTGCTGGGCTACATCCACAGGAAAGATCTCTGAACAATGAAGACCAGACAGAAATCGGCAAGATCATTTTTTTCAAGTGGGGGAGATCCCGGTTACACATACAAAAGTCACCATACGGGTTCATCCCTATGTACCAAGCATAGGGAAGACACTCGTTGACTGCACTTTTGCCACTTAGAGTCGCCGTAGCCAACTCCCCCTATACTTTTCATAAAGGAAGCCGACCTTGTCGCTGCCAGGGAAATTTTTAAAGCAATCTCCCAAACGAGTGCGATCCCTTCACGCATCAACATCGAAAATTTGCTCACATACACCACTACGATCAAGTGCAGACATATCGTGTTCTCTTGTTAGACCAACTTACACTTAATAATAGTTACCAGGGCCGTGCATTGATTAAAAAACTAATGCATATTAAAAATCCCTGCATTATGCCACTTGCAGGTGGTCCTCTAATTTTGCAATAAGGCCAGTTTGGAACATTAGGGTGAAGCATGGAATGTTTGTGAACTATGGTGGGTAGTTACACGTTGGCTAGAGTCAATAAGGTTTCGCGCTTCTTGGGGTGTGTTCAAGGGTACCAAGGCAATGTGCTTCTATTAGAGACAGTGATTTTCAACATGAAAAAATATATAATAAGGCATTGAAAGTTTGCCACAAGTAGATGGGATAAGCATGTCCGAGATTATCACATAAATTACAAACTAGTGGAATCAGAAACTCCGCATAAGACAATCAGTTTGTTTATTGCCACCCACCTCTCAGTCATGTAGTGGATCTTCCTACCCTTATGTTCTGGCATATGCTCCCCCTACTTTTTGGATGTTATCCCAGCGGCTTCGCACTAGCTACCTACTCCTATTCTACACTCCTGGAGTGACTCTCCATACTAGAATCTAATGTCACATTAAATGGCCTACCTGTTATCATCAGGTCCCATGCCTCTTCCCCTCTCCTCTAGGGAACTTCCAGGAGCCGGAAAGAGGCTGAGTCACGGGTAATCTCCCCTTTTTTTACGTTTACACAATTGACCCCTACTGGCCAATCCTGCCATACACAAGAGACTAAGGGTAACTCTACTTTAATTAGTTCCCTACTTTACTTGACGCTTCTAAATCAGCCTTCCAACAGTTTAAAGGGAAACTATAGTGAAAAAATTTAACTGCACTCTCATTGCTATAAAGATTAAGCCGAGGTGCTCCACACCAAGATCTCTCATCAACATACGTCCATCTAGCCCACCTTTATAGCCTACCATTAAGGATATGGTCCATCCCCATGGGGACAAACTTTTTAGTAATTATGCTAATTGCCCCAAATACTACTTACCGACTTTGTTCCCTCGTGTTTCTCTACTTATGCAGCTCCTTTTCCATTCATGGACGCTGCAGAGGGGCCGGACCTTAGCGGATCCCTGTGATGTGCTAGACATGGCTGAGCCATTACAGACCTGCTGCCTTAACTTTCATTATTACTAATGCCTGAGGGAGATAGTTAAATATGAATACATCCTTTATAACTGTTGGAAGTTAAACTAATATAATTGTAACAGTGACGGTGAGTGAGTTTTTTTATAATACAACAAGAGAACTAGAAAGGGAAAGTAATAAAACTTTGAATTTGGTATTCAAGGCCACATTTTGGGAAGGAATGGTGTTTGTGCTGCAGATTTTAAAACTCAATAATGCCAATGATGAGGACATTGTTCTTTTTTACTCACCCTTTAAGTATGGCTGTCACATGAATTAAGGTAGGTCAGTTGGTGGTGTGTACTCAATCGTTAGGTTGGGGTGATAAAAGCTAATACTTTTTTGAAGATTGGGTCAAATGTGTTTTTTTTCATTTACTATACTTACCCTTTAATATATTGTCAATGAATGAATGTGGTACATCATTGGGATAGGACCTGTGTCAGGTTAAAAAAACAAACTTTTTTGATTATTGGATCAAAATTTTTTGATTTAATACCCTTTAAGTATGCTGCCTAAGATGGCGAAGGTAGTGTCAGTAGGTATGTGTCAATGTTTCAGTTGGGGGTTTAAAAAAACAAACTTTTTGTGATGTATTGGTTTCAAAAAAATTTTTAATTGTACAATATTTTTACTTTACTAGCCTTGTAAGTAAGAGCGGACCACAGTATGGACGGGGTTTTTTTTTTTTAGGTCGTAGTGTGTACCTGGGGTAGGTATGAGGGGATAAAAAAAAAAAACAATTGTAGATTAGTCAAAATTGTTTTTTTGACTATATTGACCCTTTAAATAATGGCTGTGCAGAAAATGGAAGGGTAGTGTTCAGTAGGTCCTGTAGTACTGCCTCAATGGAAGTTAAAAAAAATCAAACCACCTTTTTGATTATTGATCAAAGTTTGTTTTTGACCTATATTACCCTTAAGTATGCTTCCTACACAGATGGAAGGTAGGTCAGTAAGTGTGTTACCTGGATCAGGTTGGAAGTTAAAAATAACAACACTCTTTGATTATGATCAAAATTTATAGCTTAGTTACCCCTTTACATATGAACTGCCACAAAAAAATAACTTTTTGATATTGGCTGGATGTATTCAATGTAGATCACTGGACTTGAAATGTCTTCTTGAAGACTTTCGCTAGTCATCCCATATCTCGACTGGCTTTCCCTCAATTCAAATGACTGTGTACAGAAATCTGTGGCAATACAATTGTCCCTGGAAAGTCCCAATTAAGCATAATCACAAGCCAGGTGTTAAGGGTGGTGATTAGATGAGTGGGCTAGTAGAGGTGTTATTACGGAACACCAGTAGAAGGTGTGTTAAAACAGCATTGTACATCGGCAGACCAGTTTGTAGTCGCAACCTCCTCCCACCCCCACCTCTATTTTGGCTTTGTTTCTTTATTTCACATAATGGCCTCCTTACAACCATCTCTTGAACCATCCGTTCCTTCGCTCAGTAATGTTTAACATAAGACAATCTTCAAAGGTATGTCCTTTATCCTTAATGCAGATACCAGGCTACATCTTAAGGATAAAGACATACCTTTGAAGAATTGTAATGTTTAACATCTCGATTTTCTAGGCTGTGTGCACTCAATCTGTGAGACTCAGGACTTGTCTCTCTTTAGGGTTTTGTGATATTCTCCAGGTAGGGGTGCCATTTGTTGTAGTTCCCTCTTCCGTGCCTGGTATATAGTTTGAGTTTCTGGACTTTTTTTATTTCTTTCTTTCTTGCAGTCATCTCCACGTAGTCCAATTGGCTCTTGGTTATGGCTGCTCTGGATTTGGGGAGTTAAGACAGGCTGAAAAGTATTTTCTCTGTTCTCTGCTGAGTATCTCGTTATTCAATGTAATGAAGGGCCGTGTGTTTGATTTTTTGTTTTTCTCTGGAACATCATAATTTTTCGTTTTATTTATTTATGGGCAGTCACCATTTGCGGCAGATTTCTCAGGATTGGCTAGACTGTCTTGTAGGCCACTCTCTGTTGGTGATAGGCAGTAAAGGTCCTCTGCGTAGAGCAGGAATTTTACATTGGTGTCGATGTAGAGTAAGTTCCTGGTGCTGATTGATGGTTTCTGATAGGCTCTGCCATTGGTTGATGTAGACCTGTTAAAGAAGCAGTTGGACTAGACGTACTACACTCCCTAGTGAGTCTGCACTGCCCTCGACCTTTGCATGAAGTATGAAGTCTCTTTTTCTCTCTCTTTCCCTTCACTTTTTACACTGCATATTATACCAGTATAAAGGATCTTGATGGCATCATATGTTTTTCCACCTATTCCACTCTCCAGAAGTTTTAGGAATAGGCCTGGGTTCCACACTGCGTCAAATGCCTTTTTTTTTTCTCAATACATTTTTTATTATAATTTTTGGGTCGTTATATGCAATGAAACAAGGCAGAGAAATATATAATATATCTTCAGTTTTGGGTACAATAACATTGTAGGTGTGACTTAGTTCATATATAGTTGCTTCATATAATTTGTATACTATAATTGTTCAAATACATCATCATTCAATAAATAACATTGAAAAACAAAATTGTCTTTACTCTTTTTAAAACTTCAAACCTGTCTGTTGAATTTCCCTGTAGATATGGGCTGGTTTTTTCCTTCCACGACTCTGGGCTGATTGTGGTGAGATTCATGGTTTTGAATATTTTAAGATTGTTTTGCGTGTGAGGTCTCCTCCTTCATCCTTAGACACCAGATATCCCAAATCATCAAACATTATTATCTATAGTTCCTTTGCGGCGTGGTAGCAAATATTCAGTTTGATAGACCCATGTGATTTTGTGTATTAACTGTTTGGTCAAGCTTGGGGCTGGAGATTTCCACCAGGTTGCTGCTATTGGCATCTGGTGCATTCACATATATAATGCAGTAGTAGTTGGTTACCTTTGTTGATTAAAGGGAGGGCTCATTTTTATCGAGAGTGCTACCCAGGGATTTTTCAGAAACCTCTTTTGCGCAAAATCTCTGTTAATGATTGATAACAGGTTCACCACCATGTTTTGGATACTTCGGGGCAATCCCACCAGCAGTGGATAGTGGTCTGCTTGATTCCCACAGTTACGGAAGCAAAGTGGGGTGGTGGTTGGGAATATTCTGTGAAGTCGCTCTGGGGTGTCACATACCATTGGTGTAGGATTTTCAAGTTTTTTTTCTTGTATTAAATGTGTTAACAGAGCATTTGCGCATATTTGTAAAATATCTGGTTCCAACCTCTGTTGAAAGAGTTGAACCCCAACCGGTTTTCCCATTGACATTGGACCTTGAGCTTCTTTGTTGTCTTAGTCGTTGTGAGAATATCGTATAGAGTTGTGATTGGCTTTGGGACCCAGGGGTGAATGTGTACTGAAGTGTTCGAATCTGGTTAGAGTGGGTGGTGTCTTTGTACTAGAAGGGTTCTTGGTGTAGTGCATAATTTGAGTGTATCTGAACCCATTCTTTTCTGGAGTTTTCCATTTTATTTTTACTTCTTCCATGTTAGGAGTCTATTCGTGTGAGTAAGTGTGTTATTTTGGTGATTCCACTGTCCTCCCGGCCGACCCCCTGGTCCATGTGGGGGAGAAGAAGTTTGGGTTGTAAAAATGGTTGTAAGTGGGATAGGGTTTGTGCAGTTTTGTATAGTGAGATTGTGTGTTTGCCAGGTGTGTGTTTATATTTTATGTATGGGATTTGATGGTGTTTTAAATGTGTGTGTTGGGAACTGCCATAGAGTAAATCATCCAGTGGGATTCTGTGATGAGTTGGTATTCCGTCAGTTCATGTGTGTGGTGGGTGACAATGCCTTTTTAAATAACAAAAGCAGGCAAATATTCCCCATTCCTTGTGTTGTGGACATGATGTTTATGAGGCTGTGCATATATGAATGTGTCATGTGGTACAATGGTTTTGGTAAGAAACCCCAGCTTGCCTTTTCTGAGAATGTTTGTTTGTTAGGAAAGTAATGATTCTCTTATTTAGAATGCTGTTATACAGTTTTTCCCCAGTACACCTGCTCACACAGACGCCCTCTGTAGTTTGGCTGGATCATAACGGTCTCCACTTTTTGGTGGATTGTTATCAGACCTTGGTTCCAGACTTCAGGAAAGTGCCCAACATATAGGACTAGGTTAAAATAGTTTGGATATCAATGTGTATTTCAGGGGAGCTGTATTTGATCATTTCGGGTAGAATTCTCCGTACCACTGCCCTTTTTACTTGTAAGCTGAATTTTGTCATCTACTTCCTGCAGTGTTATAGGTATATCTAATGGGTTTGGAAGTCCTTATCTTCTCCCCATATTCCTTTAGTTTGTTGATGATCTGGTTTTGTTTCTGGGTAAATCTTGTGTAGGGATTCCTTTGTACAGATCTTTAAAGTGGTGAAACCAGATTTTGCCATTTTGGATGTGTTGTTTGTTTTGTTTGGATTTTGTGCCAATGTGATTCCAAGTCTCCCAGAATGAGTTGTCTTGAAGAGATTGTTCAGTTTACTTTAATGTAGTTTTGTTTCTTCTTTCTGAGGGTAAATTATATTGACGTTGAGTGATTGTCATAAACTAATTTTAGTTCATCATCACTGGGACATCTTTGTTTTTTTATTTGAGATCACCCGTAGATTTTTTCTGAGTTATTGCACTCACTGTCAAACCATGTATTAGATTGTTTGTTTGTTTGGCTTTTTGTGATTGGTCCTTTTCACTCCTGACATTCTGTAATGGTGAATAAGATTTTGTTGAGCTATTTTGCTGCTTGCTGAACTCTTGTTCGCCTGAATTCATAAGCCTTTCTTCGTAGTATAGAAGCATTTCTTTCACCTCGGTCTGTTGAGGACCTCCTTATAGGTTGTATCTATCTATCATCTATCTATCTATCATCTATCTCTGTCCTATCTATCTAACTCTGTCTATCTATTTATCTATCTAACTCTGTGCATCTATCTTCTAACTGTGCATCTATCTATCTATCTATCTATCTATCATTATCTATCCAACCTGTGCATCTATCTTATCTATCTATCTATTCTATCTATCTATCCTCTATCTATCTATCTATCTATCTAACTCTGTGCTCTATCTAATATTTTGGTATTGCATTAGAGTTGCTGTCTGGGTATTAGAAATTGGGATTGTTTAGAAGTTGCTTCTGGTATTAGAAGATTGGGTATGCATAAAGTTGCTGTCTGGTATAGAAGATTGTGGTGCATTAGAAGTTGCTGTCTGGGTATTAGAAGATTGTGGTATTGCATTAGACAGATTGCTGTCTGGGTTGAAGTGGTGTATGTTAGAAGTTGCTGTCTGGTATTAAAGATTGTGGTATTGACATTAAGAAGGCATTGCTGTCTGGGTATTAGAAGATTGTGGTATTATTAGAGAAAGTTGCTTCTCTGGGTATAAGAAGATTGTGGTATTGCATTAGAAGTTTGCTCTCGTATTAGAGATTGTGGTATTGCATTAGAAGTTGCTGTCTGGGTATTAGAAGTATGTGGTATTGCATTAGAAGTTGCTCTCTGGGTATTAGAAGATTGTGGTTTGCATTAGAAGTTGCTGTCTGGGTATATGAAGATTGTGGTATTGCATAAAGTTGCTGTCTGGGTATTAGAAGATTGTGGTATTGCATTAGAAGTTGCTGTCTGGTGTATTGAAGATTGTGTAGTCTGCATTAGAAGTTGCTGTCTGGGGTTATTAGAAGATTGTGGTATTGCTCATTAGAAGATTGCATTGGTCTGGGTATTAGAAGATTGTGGTATTGCATTAGAAGTTGCTGTCTGGGTATTAGAAGATTGTGGTTATTGTATTAGATGCTCTCTGGGTATAAGAGATGTGATGCATAGAAGTTGCTCTCGGGTATTAGAAGATTGTGGTATTGCATTAGAGTTATGCTGTCGGGTGTATTAGAAGTTGTGGTATTGCATTAGAAATTGCTCTCTGGGTATTAAAGATTGTGAGTATGCATAGAAGTTGCGTTGGTATAAAGATGTGGATTGCATTAGAAATGCTTCTGGGTTTAAGTGTGTGATATTGATTAGAAGTTGCTCTCTGGGATTCGAGTTATGTTTAGTAGATTGTAAGATGTAACATTAGTTTAGGTTTAACTGCAGCCATTAGTTGGTTCTGGTAATTTGGTAATTCAGTAAGCTGAAGTTCAATGACAGGTGGGAAGTTGGAAACTGTACACTTTGCTGTGACTGTGCGTCCATCTGGGTGGGACAGATTAGTGTTAATATGGGGACGGAGTCAGGCTTTAGAGTAAAAGATGTTTAACTGGGTCAATCACTTTGAAATAAGTTACCCTGCATTGCATAGAGACAGTTGCTATAGTCAACATGGCTTACTGCTAGGGGTGTGTCCAGGGTACCACGGCAACGTACTCTGTTAGGACAGCGTGTGTGTACAACGTGAATAGGAAGTGTAATAACATAAAGTGATGAAACTGTAGGTTCCACTAGCTGAACTCCTTAGGGGATGTATGCCATACCTTCCGTAATTGTGTTTAATATATAAACACAAACAATGCACATCAGTACTATAAACAAAACCCAGTGCTGCCAACAAAAGCTACTGGTAATGTGCACACTGCTGGGTTCAAAAAGACAAAAAAAAAAACTCACACAACTCATTTATTCTCGGAAGTGTTTCAGCATCTGAGCACAGTCTATATCAGGGATGTCAAACTTGCGGTCCTGCAGATGTTTGAAAACTTCAACTCCCACCATTCACAACCAGGAGGCCTAAAACAAGTTGATAGAATTGCGTGTGTGTTTGTTAGTATGACTTAAACATCTAGTCCACTACATTTTAAATATGCTTGTGAAGGTTCTCATTCATCCAGGTCATGGTATATCTGTTTTATTCAATTAGATTAACTGGACTGAAATGTAGTTCTTAAGCGTTCGCTAGTCATCCGACTGGCTTTCTCAATTCAGAATGACTTGTACAAGATCTGTGGCAATTATGTACCCTGGAAAATCCCAATTAGCATATCACAGCCAGGTGTTAGGGTGTGTGATTAGATAGTGGCTAAGAGGTGTTATAGGAACGCCCAAGTAAGGTTTAAAACAGCATTGTACATGGCAAACAGTTGTATACCCACCAAGGAGGCGTTGACATGGTGAGAAACGGCTGGGCCAAGACAGCACCTCTTACCAGCAGAACTGATCTCACAACCAGAACAGTGTGTTCTCTGTTGGACTTGTGCCTGAATACCACCTATTTCAAATACAGGGATAGTTCTATAAGCAAAACAGGATGTGGCTATGGGATCTCCAGTTTCACCTATTGTGGCCAACCTTTACATGGAGGAGGTAGAAACACAGGCGCTTAATACCTTTAGGGCATAGCACCCAGCCACTGGTTCAGATATGTTGATGACACCTGGTTAAATCACACCAGAAGGAGTACAAGCTTTCACAGAACACATTAATCCGGTGGACCAAAACATTAAATTCACAAGGAAGAGGTACAAAACACAAACTGACTGCTTCTTGGACGCTTTATAGAAGTTAGGAAAATGGTAACTGGAGTAGAGGTTTAACGAAAACCAACACACCAGATCAGTATTGTGATGTTTGACTCCCACCACCCTTTAGATCACAAGCTGGGGGTCATCAGAACCCTGCAACACAGAGCCGAGAACATCCCCACTAGCACAGAGCGAAGGCTAAAGAAATGAAACATCTCAGAGGAGCCCTTAAAACTTGTGGATATCCAGACTGGGCCTTTGTCAAAAGAAGTAGAAGGAAAGAAAAGAACACGAATACCAACAGTGAGGGGAAAAGCAAGACGGAGGAAGAATGGTCATCCCATATGTAGCAGGGGTCTCCGAAATTACAGAAGAATTTTCAAAAAACATCGTATCCCTGTCTGCTTTTAAACGAAACAACACACTGAGGCAGCAATTGGTACTCCGAAAGACCCAATACCAAAACACGAAAAGCGACTCATATATGCAGTGCAGTGCAGTGAAGAATGCTCTGATTTGTATGTGGGGGAGACCAAACAGCAACTGCATCAACGTATGGCCCAGCACAGAAGAGCCAATTCCTCGGTGTCAGGACTCGCCGTGTATCTGCATCTTAAGGATAAAGGACATACCTTTGAAGTTAATGTTAACATACTGGCGAAGGAACGTGACTGGTTTCAAGAGAGGTGTTAAGGAGGCCATTTATGTGAAAATAAAAGAAACCAAGCCTAATAGAGGTGGGGGTTCGCACCAAACTGCTCTGCCATGTACAATGCTGTTTTAAACACCTTACCTGGGCGTTCCTATAACACCTCTTACCACTATCTAATCACACCCAACAAAACACCTGCTGTGATATGCTAATTGGGATTTTCCAGTGAACATAATTGCCACAATCTTGTACAAATCATTCTGAATTGAGAAAGCCGTCGGATGCACGGCGAACGTCTTCAAGAACTACATTTCAAGTCCAGTTGATCTAATTGAATACAACAGATATACATTTAAATAGCTTTAACAAAATAGTGATCCTTAGATAGTGATACTAAATATTTATAATCAAAACACTTATCTAAAATATACCAATGTGCATTATTTTAAAGGGACACTAAGTGAAAAAATCTTTTCTTTATCCTTTTTATATTTTTAGTGCTGCCCCAGGAACTTGATCCCTTTTACTTGATCCCTTTTGCTCTCAATCAGGGGTGTTCCTAGGGTTTTTGATACCTGAACAACTATTAAATGCCGCCTATCGGTAGATGGGTGTCGGCACATGACGCAGGCTTGGCTTCCTCAGGGAACATAGGTGTGGCTTGTGGAGGTGGGTTGTGGTAGCCTGACTGCACTGACTGGTGGGCTGAATAACACTGGTGGACTGGAGGGCTGACAACACTGATTGTTGGACTGTGCTGAAATTTAGTATTGCAGGAAGGAAGATATTTTTTAACTGCCGCCTTTAGTGTTCTGCAGGTGTGCGCCCTGAGCAAATGTTTCAGTTTGCTTCATGGTAGGGGTACCCCTTCCCTCAGTGCTCCCAGTCACTAGCTCTCTCATGTCCTGTTCCAGCTCACTCCTAGTTTATGCATGTTCTCCTCTTCGTTACATCCCCCTCCCAAAAGTGAGGCACAGATAGAGTGTGGAGCATGTGCAGAGGAGATGATCTGTGCCCTAATACAGCCAATAGCATTCACACAGTGGATTGTGTTAGAGTAAAGTGCTTTGCTATGGGAAGGTAAGCAGCACTGGCAGCTGTAATACTGCTTGAATCAAACTGTAGGAGTTTCCAAAGTGTATGTGTGGGGACTTTGGGCTAGGTACCCACTCCACGCACAGTGGCACATGAGGATTTTTGCAATGCGCTGTGCGTAATACTCCGTGTGCGCTGTGCTCCAGGCCATATCATGTTATTGACACGCATGCGATCCGCACAAAAACGGATTGCGCACCAATAAGGGACCGACCACAGCGCAAATAGTTGATATTGTTACCACAGCAAAAAAGGAGCTGGAAGGTTACATTAGTCTTTTCATAAACCAACCTCTTTTTTCAGCATGGCTAAACTCTCCTCAAGCCTAAATCAAGATACATTAGCATATTTTTTTGAATACGTGTATGTATCGCATTAGACAATTATTTAATAATGTATGTACAGCCTGTTTTGTTTAAATGGGGGTTGTGAATGTGAGACTTGCCACAGTGCGGTAGAACCTAGGCTTGCTCCCCAACGTTAAGGCTAAGGACATACTACAATGAACAAATTGCGCACGCCGAGAGCATTATCGCGTGCGATTTCTTGCATTCGCACACGTTGTTTCGCGTTGGCGAATGGACACGCAATTGCATGCGTATCGGAAATTGCTAGATTTCCATTTAAGCAGATTGTGGGCGAATCGTGAGCAAAAACGTGTGAAAAAAACGCGCTAGTGTGGCCCAGCCCTTAGTGATCCCTAACAATGTTGGTATGAGCTTCCACCGCTGGACAAACTGCCACTTTGCCTGACTGTTAGTTATCCAATGTGTATCGGCTTTAAAGGGCATCCACCCTTATTATAAACTTTTGCCATATCATAGTATATCTTCCCCCCCACCCCAACAGCTATAAGTTACTTACCTTCCTCTCTCCTCTCCGACGCCCGGCCTTCTGCTTGCAATACACTGCAAGCAGGGGCGGGACCGGCAGCTGTGTCCGTGATTGGCTGATGCGGCTGCCGGCTTCTCAGAATGCCGGGGGAGAGAGGAAGGTAAGTAGAGTTCGGGGGTCTTTCTTAAAATTTTTTTTGCGGTTGGGGCTGGGGGAAGATATACTAATGTATGGGCAAGGGTTTTTATGGTAGGGGGAGGGATCGCAAAACGGGGGTAAGAGGGAAGGGGAGAGGGCTGTAGTACGCATGCCAAACTTCTCCTGGAGGCGAGACAGAGGCAGAGTCGCTATCCTCCTGGTGGCAGTTTTTGGGACTTTGGGGGGGGGACTACAGGAGAACCATATGGAGCTGGGATGTGAGGTAAGGATTTTATTACACTACATGGTGGGGCCATTAGTGGGGGGATTATAGTTTTGGGGGTGGACATGCCCTTAAATCCACCCATTTTTACGGGAATTTTTTCTTGATACTATAATTATGCCATATGAAGCTTAATAGTGTAAACATTTTGCATTCCACTACTAAAGTGAACTGTTGGGATAGGCCTCTATTGACTAACAATATGTAATTGTTCTCAGTTATGTTTTTGCTTTCATACAAACAGGACATCATCACAAGGTACAGAGGGAGATCCTTAGCTAAAGCTGGGTAACGTCTTCAAACTACAACCCCAGAATTCAATTGTAATGTTGTCTGGTAGGGGAGGGTATTGGAGTGTGAGCAACCGGAAGTTGTGCTGTCTGGGAATTAGAAGATTCAGTGGTAGCAAAGGCAGACTGTTGTGATAATACATAAAGATGGTGGGTTTGGTTTAACACAGAAGGGGATTAGATTGTATTAGTAGTTAGTAAACTAGAGCACAGTGACTGATAAGAAATAGACAGCTATGCTACTGTTTGTGGATTTGTGTTTACCTGGGGTTAGGCTTTAAGGAGGGAGGAGTAAACCCATCTGGTCCTGAGAAACGAGGAGGGAGGAATAAGCCTACAAGGTCCTGGGCAGTCAAGGAGGAAGGAGTGAGCTTGAACTCTGCAGAAAAAGTAAGAGCTGTGAGACTGTAACTAAACTTGTATGTAGCTGCAGCGCAGGCAGAGTACATTTACAAAGCCAAGCATGTCAGAGTTTATCAAGGGCTGTCTGTACTCAGACTAGAGTCCTGCTGTGTCTGGAGAAGCTGCTGTTGTCTGTATTATTAGCAGAGTGTCAGAGATCCTGTGTGAGTGAGCCAGACTAGCATCCCTTTTTAACACTGCAGCTGCAGTGTCCGTGTTTATTGGGCTGCTACCTTTTGTTGTGGCTGCTTCTGCGTCCATGTATTATAAGGATGAAGCTGGCTGAGAGTAATGCCTGTAGTATATCGCCTGTTGTATTTAGACTAAAGTTGTTTGCTAGCAAGTTTGGTACGTGCCCATGCAGCTAGCAAACTGAACATATTGTTTTTACATTATTTTATGCCCTGGCAGTGCAGTCAGTTTTACACTGTCTCACTCCCTTCCATATATGGGTAAACATTCCTGTGTTCTCCCTAGGGTCTTTTTCACCCACTTGTGATTTAATAATGAATTTAGATGTATTTTTAATACAGTAGGAGCCAATAGGTCAGTAAAAACTCCCACCAAAACTGCCCAGTTAAGAACTATGTTTTACAATTGCGAGATATTTTAGCATTTGTTAAGTTACTTTTGCAAAATCCTATGGTCAAAAAGAGTGGCACAGCAAACCTACGCACTCTGTATGCAGGTCACTTGTGCTTTGTCTGCCATGTTTTATCTGTGTTACCTTCAGAAGTAACCACAACTCCCTGCATTCTGCAACCAAGGAAAGTTAGACATCCCTGGCCATATAATGGGCATCATGCAGGGCTGTTCAGTATTCCCATTAGAATATGAAGAAGGCTGTATTTGTTTTAATGAAAAACCGCATGAGTTTAAAAGGCATGCCAAACCTTAAGTAATTCAAAATAATTAATATTAATTAAGTAGTATAAATGGTGCACATTGAATTTCCCCCCCACCAATTTCCCTGCCTCAACCACCCGGTACTTTTTCATTCCACCCGGCTAGAAAAAATCTGGGAGAACACTGATGTCCATCCCATAAACTAAAATCCACCCACCTGTGTGCTAGCTAATTAACCACAAACTCTTTACTCCAACCCTCTATCCCCCCTGGAATCTGTAACAAGGATGCATGTCAGAGATGTCCTTCTAAAAGGACATTAAAGGACAACTAAAGCCTCAGATCAACATTGAATTAGAAGGTAGATCTCCTTGATATAAAAGCAGTAATCAGTGTCTCACCTCTCATTTTAATATGGTTGTTGAGAAATTTACCTTTCTAACTGAGGTTTGAGTCTATTTCCCAGTGTTCTGGTATCACACAGTGTGGTCACTGACCATTATGTTCTGACACTGCTCAGTCCCAATATACTGCAGGAACTTGTTGCAGTTGTCACACCACTAGTAGCCTCTTGCCAATGCTTTTCAGGACAGAATAGGCAAGGGAGCATGTAACTGAGGTCAGGGGTGTGGCCGTCACTGTACATACACACAGTTTTCATCCAGTCCTTCAAGTGGTAACATTTACTTTCATAACATTTACTGTATTGCTATTTTACAGTTTATTGGTATTTTTAGAGGGAATACGTTCAGATTCTGGAGTGTAAAAATTTGGGTTTAGTTTCTCCTTTAAGCTGGATATAGTAATGTGGTGCCCATGGTCATAATTTACATGAGGTAGGGCTTTTGGCCATCCTCCCCAGGTCCAGTTGCCACCAACTTAGTTATCCGTTTTATGTCCTTTAAAGTTTTGGCTTTACCTGCCTATGAGCTCTATCATGCATAAGGTGGTGTGCACAGGAAGCTCAGTCAATGCAAGTCTGTGACATCAGTGATTACAACCATGATTGGTTGTGTGGAGCATGGAGGAACAGTCTGACATGGTTGCAGCCTTCAAGGGTGTGTTTAAAGGCTGTATGATGATGTTTGTTACTTCTTTATTTTGGTAGATACATGGGTGGTTTTTTTTAGATATGCCCTTTAAAAGGTGGTGTTTTGGGATCATAACTAGGAACTAATAGGACTAAAGAGCATTTGGTGCCTCATGTCTGTAATATAGATTGATTCCATAACTTTCCTCCTAGAGTAGTTTCCAAACAATCATGTATCACAGATACGAGGCACTGCTATGATTCCTTTAGCTTCCTCTCAGTAATTGAGGAATGCGGGTCAGATGATAAAGCCATTTTATTTAACCTTTCCCCTATCATTAACCCAATGCAGTGCGATGCCCATAGAGTACAGAGTCCGTCGAGACCTGTCACTTTGTGGCGGGGGAGCGAGCGCTCGGGTAGTAGCTTACCTTTTCTCCTGGCTCCTGCAGGTTTTATTGAAGAACGGAAGGTAAGACACAGCTCCTTTACCTCCTGTTCATCAATAAAACAAAATGCAAAAATGTTTATTTCGAGTGGAGATACCTTATGTTTATTAGCTACTTTTTCATGCCACCTGGCTGGAAAATGATTCTTGAGAGAAAAATTGTGATTAATAAAGAATTTAGATGTAGGTTTAATAAGTGTGACAATAGGTCATTTAAAACTACCACCAAAACTGCCCAGTCCTGACCCCTTTTTAACAGCGAGATTATTTTAGCACGTGTTAACTAGTTTTTGCAAGATCCCCAAAAAGGTGGCAAAATTCTGTATGTGGGTCACATGTGCTTGTGCTGCCATGTTACATCTGGGTTACCTTCACATGTTCTGGAACTACAACTCCCTGCATTCCGAAAGCAAGGAATGCTGGGAGTTGTGTTTTCAAATATCTAGTGGGACGAAATCTGATCTGTGGATCCTGAGAAATCATCATTTGAAATCACAGCATTTACAGGGAAAGACCTGTCACTCCAGAAGCAAAATTGTAATATGTGACCCATGCTTGACCTCTTTGCCTGCCTGCCAGCACACTTTCTGCAACATTTAAGAGAATCAGCAGAGAAAAGAAGGCAGGGGGAGGGAGGGGGAGATTGTGTAATCAGAGCAGTGTCCATGGTGAGGCTGTGCCGAACTTATAAGTGTCGCAGACACTAAAGAAGGCATGTGAGTAAGGGAGGGTGGGGGGAATTAGGAGTAGTTGCTAACATTAATAATTTAACAAAGCAGCACAGATAATATGTGAGTACCACCATTTTACTTCTCAAATTGTAGTTTCAGAAAGTAAAGTTGTTTCAGTGAGTATAGTGATCCTTTAATAATAAGTAGTAAAAATAGTGCACATTTAATATTCCCTACCACCAAATATTCCCGTCACACCCGGCTACGTTATTATGCCACCCGGCTGGAAAAAAGTTCTGGGGAGAACACTGTCCTACCATGAATAAATGCATTTTGCCCCTGCCCCAAAGAGCCTAAAACTTATTTTGCAGTTTAAAACTGAAGTAGATGCTGAACTTTTCCCTGCATCTTACAGTTACCAGTTCAACTGCTAATTATTTATTATCATTTTAATGAAATTATCAGTTCTGCACTGACTTAACACTGCAGTATCTTTCAATAAACTCTGCAGTGTTTGTATTGAATGTCCTTTTGCAGGTATGTTCCCTGTTTAGCCCTGATCTCTTTACTTTGTTTTTATTCATTCACCTCTGGCTCTACCCTAAAGAGCTTACAATCTAAATACCTTTCACTCATTCACAATCTCACTATGCCTTTATGACTGCATAAGTACCCATACAAACATTTAGAGAACATACTTGCAGATGTAGCACTGCCCGGCATCTGTGCCAACCACTGAACCACCATACTGCCCACCATACTGCTCATATGCAGTATAGACTTTGGAGAAAGTTCCAAATCACTTTGTGTTGATTGTATCTAATTTTTTCCGCTTGTGTCTGCTTCTCTATTCGCTTCCATAGACTTGGATTAAGTGCAATTTTGACAAAAATTATATAGAAATTATTGACTATTTATATTGCACGCGGTATAAAATCGCAACAGATCGCAGCACACACAGTGGGACCTACTTCCCGTGATTTACTTATACATATAATATCATGCGGAACAGACTGCAAAATAAGTCAAAAACACGCTAGTGTGATCAAATAGCTATATGTTTTAACAACCTAAAAAACCAACACAACTTGGCTTTGTTATAATCTGGTAAGTGGATACATGTTTTCTCTTCTATTTTCTTTCAACAGTATGTCATTGAGAAGAAATGGTGGAGGAAAGACAAAGGACTGGGTTAACTATTTGCTCGAAGTCGCATAATACCACCACACAAGCAAGAGTTAAACATGTCACTTTTGAAAAGACTGGGTATCGGATCATACTAGAGTCACTAGAAGGAGTCCCAGTAAAGCAGGTAATTTTCGATGCTTTGAAGACAACAACACTTAAATGGACACTAATCTGGTATTTTTAAAGAAAAAGGTTTACTCAAAAAGGGAACCTATCCTTTTTTGTATTAATTGAAGAACGGGAGGTAAAGGAGCTATGTCTTGTCTAAGTGGCTCATGTTATGTTCATTTGGAAGCTGCCAGCTTTAAAATACTGTTGCCATATTTTTTACCTACTGCTTCTCCAGAGCCTACCTTTGTGCCTTGAAAGTTGCTGACATTGTTACTGGTTCTGAGATTTCCTCCTCTGCTTCTTCCTGCTTGAGCCTCAAATAGTAATGCCTGTGAGTTCCGTGCACACTCCTGCTTGAGCCTGAAACGATAATGCCTGAGAGTTCCGTGTACGTGCACGGAACTCTCATGCATTACTGTTTGAGACTCTAGCAGGAGAGTGCACAAACTCACAGGCATTACTGTTTGAGGCTCAGCAGGAAAAAGCAGAGTAAATCTAAGAGGGGTAGATTTAACATTCAGCAACCATTTGTGCCTTGAGAGATGTCAGCAATTTTCAAGCACAAAGGTAGGCTCTGGAGGGGCATAGGTAAAAAAACATAACTAACTTGATTTTACAGTGCATTCTATCTTTTAAATTAGCCAGAACGCAGTGTTAAAACTACGCATGACCACACTCACCAGAAGCACCCAGGAAGTCAGAAGTTTGTGAGGGAACACTGTCACAGAAAAAGAACAAAAGGATCCTTTATGATAAATGTCTCTAGGAAAACGCACTCATTCAGCTTTAGTTAATTTATTTGTGACATGCTGGATTACACACGTTTCGGGGTCGTCCCCCTTCCTCAGGTGCAAAATTAAACTCACACTGTGGCAGATATACACAAGTTGACCCTCCCCTTGGAGGTGTGGTTAAAACAACATAGTTCTTCTAGACTTTTTCTTTATACGTGCTTTTTGTTTTTTGATTATACAACATCACTTCTAATAAAACCTTGTTTCTAAGAATTGCTGTGCATTTCTATAAGTACAATACTTACCTAAAACGTGACTTCACTTTTAAATATAAAGTGCTAAAGTGTCTGTTCATACTTTCTTCTTTTTAGAAGTGCTTTGTGCCTTTTTTGGTATAAAGTGCTACTTTAATATTAAAAAGTGCTATATAAAGTGCTTCTGTGTCTAATATTTAAATAGTTAAAACCACTTTGGACTATTTTGTTAGTTTCTTATTATATATAATTTTGTTTTTCTTAAAGTCTGTTTGTTACTTTTGTTATTTAGTTATTCTTGTTTCTTTATTTTCTGGTATTCTTCACCTCTGTTATCCTGTGGCCCAAATAGATCAGGTAAGTTTAACAAAATATTTTAGCAGATTTTTCTTTTCTATAGGAAGCAACTGAAATTCATTTCCTCTTTAGCCCTTTTGGATGCAAGGTGTTGAGGTGGTGAATCCAATATATTTCTCTTTGGAGGAGTTTTTGTTATGTCTCCACCCCTATATGGTTTATTCACCACCTCTAACACCATCCATCTAACTTGTGCTGCATTGTTGTCCATGTGACTTAAAGTGTTTGGAGACTGATGTCACTCTTTCGTTTTTTCTATTACATCTCGTGATGTCCCTTTTGTGTTCACCAATCGGGTCCTAATTTGTCTTTTGGTTCTATTCTAAAGAGCAACCCATATTTGCATACAAAAATAGCAGCAATTTGGGCAGCCAACTAGTACACTCTGACTATAAAAAGAAAAAAGGATGGAGGCTAAAAACATCACTAAAAGAATAGGCACGTTTCCCTGCTTGAACTGTCAAGCATGTACAGCGATCATTAAAGGGGAAAGTGTAGCCCACCCCTCTAGAGGTAATTTAATTCAGTTGAAACACTTTGCTAGCTGCACACTATGGGAGTTGTATACAGCTAAAATGCCCATGTGTTTGGCATATGTGGGAAAAACCAAAGAACAATTAGGACCCGCATTGGTGAACACAAAAGGGACATCACGAGATGTAACTTGAAAAAAACGAAAGAGTGACATCAGTCTCCAAACACTTTAAGTCACATGGACACAATGCAGCACAAGTTAGATGGATGGTGTTAGAGGTGGTGAATAACCATATAGGGGTGGAGACTATAACAAAAAACTCCTCCAAAGAGAAATATATTGATTCACCACCTCAACACCTTGCATCCAAAAGGGCTAAATGAGGAAATGAATTTCAGTTGCTTCCTATAGAAAGAAAATATCTGCTAAAATATTTTGTATAAACTTACCTGATCTATTTGGTCCACGGATAACAGAGTGAAGAATACCAGAAAATAAGAAATAAGATAACTATAATAACAAAGTAACAAAACAGACTTTAAGAAACATAAATTATATATAATAAGAAACTAACAAAATAGTCCAAAGATGGTTTTAACTATTTAAATATTAAGACACAGAAACACTTTAAATAGCACTTTTTAATATTAAAGTAGCACTTTATAACAAAAAGGCACAATGCACTTCTAAAAAGAAGAACTTATAAAGAAAAAGTCTAGAAGCACTATGTTTTTTTAACCACCCCTCCAAGGGGAGGGTCAACTTGTATATATTCTGCCACAGTGTGAGTTGTAATTTTGCACCTGAGGAAGGGGAGACCCCGAAACGTTGTGTAATCCAGCATGTCCAAAATAATTAACTAAAGCTTGAATGAGTGCGTTTTCCTAGAACATTTATTATAAAGGTGGTTGATCCAGGGATACTTTCCGATTGCCGTTTGGAGTCAGGAAGGAATTTTTTCCCCCTTTTTTAGCTGGGGTTTTTTTGCCTTCCTCTGGATCACACTGTTAGGTAGGGTTAAAAATAATAAATAAAAATAAAAAAAAAAAAAAGTGAATAGGTTGGACTTGATGGACGAATGTCTTTATTCAACCTTAATTACTATGTTACTATGTTACTATGTTACTGCTGGTGGTGAGCGGAATTGGGAAACAGCACCATCAATATCAAATACACCAAGGAGTGCGGGGAACAACAAAACTATTTAAACAAAGGATCCTGCACACTCAGGACTCCTGTCGTAGAGAACTACTATGCTAGTGCTGCAGTAAGCTGGCAGGCATATCACAAAAGAAAGAAAAACTGCACGCCAGGCTTGGTGCAACTGGTGTTTATCCATACAACACCGTGTAACGTTTCGGTGCACAAGCACCTTCCTCAGAACTACAAAACACTCTTGCGGTAAGTTTTAACACTGTGTTCCTTGCTACTGTAACAGTAGTGGAAGATGGGGGGGTAAGACATACCTTTACCTTCCATTCTCAATTAATGCAAAAAAAAAGTTCACTTTTTAAGTAAATATACCTTAAGGAAGTGATGCATAATTCACAACAAGGTAAAGCTTATTTCTACCTCCCTTTATGCAGTAAAAGTGGAGCAGTGCAGCTGTACGGTTAATAGTCTTGCTGTCCTTACAGCTGATCCACAGACTGGCAATACATTATTTCCATCTTCTGCACCTGTGCATCTTTAGGAAAGATGGGGGTGTGTGTGTCAGGTATGTTATTGGATCACCTCTATAAGTGGGCGAGGACATCTCTACCCGGTACGTATACTGCTGCACTGCTCCCAGTTCTACTGCACACAAGTATATGGAATTTTGTTTTCCTACCTTTCTGTGAATTTTAGTTTCCATAATTCTTTCTTAAATATACCACTTTGTGTCCCTTTAAAGGAAAACTATTGTGTGAATATTTTTTTTTTTTAAATACAGTTAAGTGAAATGTACTTGATTATAGGCCTGGTAATGCCTACTTCCTAATATTGTTTCTGTAAGGAGCATCAGGCAAAAAAAAATGATTCTGCCAGTCTCCTCCTCTGGCTTCAGCACTATCTTTAATAAAGGATTAGTCCATGATTAACCTGGCAAATGTAAACTGTAAGTACTGAAGCTCCTTAACACATTTATATTGTGAGGTAGAAATAATCATTCCTCCCTCCCTGCCTTTTAATTTTTTAAAATGTAAATATTAAAGTATAGTTATCCTTAAGTTACATTGATGTTGGCAATGTAGCCATATTCCTTTGCTTCTTCTCTTGCTTTTTTATGGATAACATAAATAAATTGTTTCTTCTGATGCCAATTTGACTATTGTGCTCTTTTGTTGTGAGCGTTTTATTTGGACCTTTATTTCCCAGATTGGAAATCTAGAGTGAGCAGTGGGGAAAAAATCAGCGGTTTCAGGTCATTCATGTTATCAGGACACTATACAGTATATACATTTTGCCACTGAAGAAACATGCCCCCCACTGTGAAAGGGGGGTGTAACAATTCTTTCTGCCTGTAACTGTCTCTCAAAAGTAGCATGAGAAAACACTCCTTCACCCATCCTTGATCAGCTTGATTATGTAGGCTGTATCCTAGCAACCGAACATTTCAAGTTTGTTGGACTGGCAGAGGAGGAGGAGGAGGAGAGAGTTTGTAACAGTCATTCCCACCAGCCAATGACAAGTGATATGTTAATCACGGGCCCTGGGCCCTCTAGGAGGGCGGGCTTTTAGCACCCATATTTGCTGTGTGATATCTAAGGGAAGGCAGCACAGTTGTAAAATGAGTGATTTCAGCTGCTGGAAGTGTGGACATGTAATGGGGGTAATGTTATTTTTTTTAATATTGTTGTCCTTTAAAGAACTCTCTTAAGTAAATGTTTATCCAAAACAACTTAAATCCTATTGCTAGATCACAAGTAAATTAAAATTACATTCTATTACCTTTCTATATCTTTTTCTTTGATACTTGCAGAAAGTGTATACTGTTTAATTAGAATATAAGTCCTGCCCTATAAACTACTGGCAATCAGAGCACTTATTACTTTTTCAGTAAAGGCAAGAAAAAAAATTGATCCTTAAAGGGCATGTCCACCCCAAAATTTTACTTTTGATATGTGGTAGGGCATGCTCCCCCAGCCCCAACCGCATTAATATAATTGTTAGAAAGTCCCCCGATTCTTACTTACCTGCCCTCTCTCCCCTGCTGCAGTGTTCAGGCCCTCTGCTTGCATGGAATTGAAAGCAGGGGGCGGGACCGGCAGCCGCATCCGTGATTGGCTGAGAGGCAGGGAGGGCTGCACTGAGCATGCCTCAACCTTGATGAGTTGAGGAAGTCTCAGGCACAGCATGAGTCACACACTGCTCCTACACAGCAGTTTCCTGGACTTTGGAGGGGCACAGCAGGGGAACTATTTTGAGCAGGAATGTAAGGTAAGGATTGTTTTAAACTACTTGATGTGGCCAGTAAGGGGTTAAATTTTAGTTTTGGGGGTGGACATGCCCTTTAAAACTAACTATCAGTAAATCACACTGCAAACATCTATTCTTACCAGCTCATCCACAAGACTGTCATATTTACTGGGCTTTAGAATGTGTTTTACTGAAAAAACAAAAACAGCATTTTCTGCAAGTAGCTAAGGAAACACAGTTCACAGAAACACGAGAGACCATTGTATTTAATAACTTTTCATGGTCTATAAAATTATTTTTTGTCTGAAGATTTTCTTTAAGGGATCCATAAACGCAACAATCCAAACCATACAATATCTGATATTGCAAAATCTTACAATAGTCGTTCATGTGTTGCTGATTGCATGTTGATTATACATTGTTTCCCATTAGACCTGTTTTTTTGTTTTTTTTATTGGACAGAAACCGATTGTACGATATAGCTATTGCATGATCAATGGTGCTGCATATTCCTTAAAGAGGAACTGTGGTCCAAAAATGACTTTAGGTAAATTGATAGGAATTGCTCTCCGCAGAGTTTTTGCAATTTATTTCCATTGTTTATTTTACATAGTTTTGAAGATATTTAATTTTTTGTGTGTGATATGGCAGCAGCATCACCAGGTCCCCTGCACTTCCTGCTTCCTGCTCTGAAACCTGTCAGTCAATCTACCTTGTGTCTTCTCCCCTTTGCAGCCCCCCTGGTCCCTCCCACTCATGGACCCCATGGTCCCTCCAGTTGCAGGCCCCCCTTGGCCCATTTCCTTACAGCCCCATGTGGCCCCGCCCACTCGCAGGTGCCTAAGCCCCATCCGCTCACAGGTGCTGTGGGCCACTGACCCCCCCCCCCCCAACAACCTCTCCCCCCTCTCCCCCTCCCTGAAAACTCTGTGGAACGCCTGTTTTCAGACAGAGTGAGAACTCTGCCTGAAAAGGCTGTTTTCACATAGTGAGAGAGAAGGGCTGGGGATTCCATTACCTTCTCTGCAGCTGCAGGCCCTTCACACAGCAGAGAGGAGGAGGGACTTCCTGTCTTCCTCACACACTGAGGGAGTCTGAGGCTGTGCTCGCCGGCGGCACTGTGCAGGAGGAGCCTCAGGAATGTCACATATCAGCCTCCCACCCATTAACTTTCTGGTCAGTCATTTCTGTATATCTTGGGCTGTGGAGCATGTAGAGAGGTGGTTGATGGCTTGTTTTAAAGGTAGGAAAATGGCCTTTCATTTAAACTCAACTTGTTTGGAGACCACAGTTCCCCTTTAAAAACAGAGAGATTGGACTTTAGCAGACTGAATAAGTCCATATATAATAGGTGTATCAAACTCAATCACATAAGGGGTCAAAATCAAAAAGACAGGGTAAGCAGTGGGACAATTTTTTTTTATTAAGATACTTACCAGCGCAGTGCCTGAGGGTTCTGTACTGGGGCCACTTCTTTTTAATCTGTTTATAAATTACTTAGAAGGGGGCATTGAGAGCATTGAGGTCTCTGTGTTTGCTGATGACACTAAACTATGCAGAGCTTTGGAAACTTCCAATGATGTGCAAATGCTGCAAGCAGACCTATATAGATTATCAAAATGGGCAGCAGAATGGCAAATGAGATCCAGTGTTGATAAATGTAAGGTGATGCATTTGGGATTTACTAATCCCTGTGCCACCTAAATCAACTCCTGGGTTAACGTGGCTCCTGTAATGGAAAAAGATTTGGGGGTTCTGGTAGATAACAGACTTAGCTGTCGCAAATAATGCCAGACAGCCACGGCTAGAGCTAGCAATATATTGTCTTGTATAGAGAGAGGAATAGATTCAAGAGAGAAAAATATTATTCTCCCTCTTTACAAGGCACTGGTAAGGCCTCATTTGGAATATGCCGTGCAGTTTTGGAATCCCATATACAAAAGGGACATCTTGGAAATGGAAGCAGTTCAGAGAAGGGCAACTAAATTAATAAGGGGAATTGAAGGGCTTACTTATGCAGGAAGATTAGACAAGTTAGGGCTGTTAACATTGCAGAAGCAACGTTTGCGTGGGGATATGATCACCATATACAAATATATTAATGGGCCATACAATAAACTCTCTGGTGTATTGTTCACGAATAGGTCATATCAGAGGACTCGTGGACAGTGAAACTGTGGAACTGTCTTCCAGCAGATGTGGTAATGGCAATTTTTTTGAATAGCTTTAAAAATGGCCTGGATAAGTTTCTAAAACTAAAAAATATTGAGAATTACTGGTATTAATACATATACTGTAGTTCTGGTTGGTACAGGGATACTATAAAATATTGAGAATTACTGGTATTAATACATATAGATCTGGTTGATCCAGGGATATTTTCCGATTGCAGTTTGGAGTCAGGAAGGAATTCCTCCCCTTTTTATCTGGGTTTTTTGCCTTCCTCTGGATCAACTGTTAGGAAGGGTTAAAAAAAAATGAATAGGTTGGATTTGATAGACTTATGTCTTTATTCAACCTTAATTAGTACTACTATGTTACCAGGGGCAGGGTTGGGACTCGCTTAGGCACGATTATGCCTAGTGCTGGTTCTCAGCAAGAGAATGGTGTGAAGCACACTGTTTTGGATTGGGTCTCCTGCCTATGGCACGATCATGTGCTAATGTAGATTGTCCATCTTGCTCTTTTGGTGCAGTAATGGAACGGCCATTTCCAACGGAAGGCCAATTTTTCACACCACCCTCCCCAGCGCTGGGCTAGATACGCAATCGGCTATTACAGAGGTAACTGTATTTAAACCTTACTACTCTGCTATCCATTTGTGGAGTCCCAAGCAGCGGCATTTGCCTGCTAGAAACCGTTTAAACCCAGCAGATTGCGGTATCTAGCAGTTATGCCGCTGCTTGGGACTGCAAAAATAGAAATGTAGTAAGTCTGGGATGCTGAACAGTCATCGAGGGCCACAAAAAACGTCCAGATGGGCCGAATTTGGCCCGCAGGTCTTGAGTTTGACACGTACCGTATATACTCGAGTATAAACCGAGGTTTTCAGGCTTTAAAAAAAGCCTGAAAATCTTACCTCAGTTTATACTCGAGTCAGCCTATCTCCTACCTTGTCCGCCGGCCGCGCGATCCGCATCCTTGCTCCACAGCCTCTCCGCATCCGGATGATGTCACTACCCGGCACCGCAAAGTGAGAGGCGCCCGGTAGTGACATAATCCGGATGCGCAGAGGCTGTGGATTGAGGATGCGGATCGTGCGGCCGGACAAGGTAGGAGAAACTTTTTTTACACAGCGACACAAGTGGCAAATACTTACAAATAAGAGTAAAACCTTCTTTATTTGTGCATACTGTATGCACAAATATAGGAGGATTTACCCCTATTTGCAAGTATTTGCCACTTAAGATGTTTGAAAACTACAACTCCCAGCATGCTTTATTGCTTTCTGTTTGTGTGTTATTATATCAGGATAGTCAATGAAAAAGAACAATTATTTTTGGTGTAACCAACAACCCTTAAATAGGGTAATACAAATGGTGTGCAAACCACCAGTTAAAGGAGTTCACCCAAGAAAATGACCCTTCATTAATCAATATAATTGTAATGGAGACCTGAGCACTTGTTCCTGTCTCCCAATCACCCCCCCCCCCCAAACCGCAATCCACAAAACTGTAACGCTTGCACACAAGGGGATTGGGGCAAGTTCTCCAGTCTCCATTACAATTATAATATTGGGACGTGTACAAGTTCACTTCATTGTCCTCCCTTTGCAGTTCTGTACTATGTTGTTTTTGTAACTGTAACAATTAAAGGTATAATATCAAAGGTTATGTAGATGTAATGCAATCTGTAAGAAACCAGTGTTCTCCCCAGAATTTTTTTCCAGCTGGGTGGGATGGGGAAATTTGGTGGTGGGAATATACTGATCAGCCTTGCAACATGCTCATTATATTTCCTCCCACTCAACTCCCAGCATTCCTTGGTTTCAGAATGCAGGGAGTTGTAGGTCCAAAACATCTGAAGGTAACCCAGATGTAACATGGCAGCACAAGCACATGTGACCCACATGCAGAATGAGTTGCAGGTTTGCTGTGCCACCTTTATGCGGCCTTGGGGATCTTGCAAAAACTAGTGCTAAAATAATCTCGCTGTTAAAAAGGGGTCAGGACTGGGTAGTTTTGGGGGGAGTTTTCACTGACCTATTGGCACGCCTATTAAACCTACATCTAAATTCTTTATTAAATCACAAGTGTTCTCTCATGAAAAAGTAGCTGGGTGGGCCGCCCCGCTAAAAGACCCTGGGGAGAACACTGGACACTGTGGGCACATGTGCCGCTGCCAGTCTGGCCCCTTCTACTTACTTCCGTGCACGGAAAAGGAACGGAAGCAAGAAGAAGAGTATGAGGACTGGTAAGTAGATTTAGAAACTGATTTGGGATGTTTAGACCTTGCGAGGTCTGGGTTTTGGGGGTCTTCTATTCATACAAAACATTTAGTATGGGGGTGGTGGGGGTGGACACACCCTTTTAATGTTGTTTTAATTGCGATCACAGTGCAGCCCTACTAATTACATTTATTTAGTGGTCCGCTAATCAAATAAATAATCTGGCCACTCTGTTGTCCCCTTTCCCTTTAAAACACAAACACACAAAATCTACATGCAGAAAAGCTGGTTGGTGTTTATATTAGAGATATGATGCAGGCTTCATTGATTTCAATGTAGTCATACATCATGTCATAATTTATTTCTACATAGCCTATATAGATTTCACAAGTTTTTAAAGTTTAGTTCATAAAAAAGTTTCGCTAGTTATCCGACTGGTATCCTTTAGTGAACTAAAGTTCAAGTCCAGTTTATTTAACTGAATTCCATAGATATACCATGACCTGGATGAAAGAGAACCTTCAAATGCCACAAGATTTTTATTCAGTCTCCTAGATTTGCGTACAATCTACTCATATCTCCTAAAAATTGCTATAAACCTGCCACAGTCTCTCACAGATTACATTCCATCTGCATACTCTTTGATAGAACCCCTTTAATAGTTACACTGATGGAAATATAGTACAGAGCTGCAGAGGATAATGAAGTGAACCTGATCTTAGCACAGCTCTGTGCAATGCATTTCTTAACCCATCTGAAAGTGAACAAAACTTTCAGGGTGAAGCCACACTTCAACGAGCGCTCTCTCATTGTAAATGCGCATGCAATTGAATGCACTCCGAAAAAGCAGATGGCAGCAGTACCTAGTTTTGCCAGACCAATTGACCAACACTATTGTGTGCTTTTTAATGTGCAGTCGTGTTAAAACGCGGTAGAGTGGCCTAGAACTCACTATCTGAAAGTGAATAAACCTTGAGGAGATCAATCTGGATCCACATTTTTTTCAATCCCCCAATTAAGCTCTGACACACTGACTTTGTTAAAATAAGAGCTAGCATGAGATCTCGCTGAAATTCAGTGGGAGGAGACTCCTTGCAATATGATTGTTAGAGTTGAAAAGTGATAACATCTGTTTACAAATGACAGGATCATAAGGAACAAAGGAAATGAAAAACTTGAAGGTAAAAAATAGAGTACACATCCTTTTAATGAAGGGTCAATTTTTTTAGGTGGACTCTTCCTTTAACTCTTTGTAGTGATGTACTAACACAAAGTGCAGATATGTCAATTATAAATGCTCAAATATTTAAAGGGCATACGGTAGGGCATGCTCCCCCAGCACCAACCGCATTAATATTATTGTTAGAAAGTCCCCTGATCCTTCCCTCTTTTCTCCGCCGCACTGTTCCTGCCCTCTGCTTGCATGGAATTGCAAGCAGGGGGCAGGACTGGCAGCCGCGTCCGTGATTGGCTGAGAGGCAGCCAATCACGGTTGCGGCTGCCGGGAGTTCTGAACAGCAGAGGAGAGAGGGAAGGTAAGTAAAGATTGGGGGACTTTTTTGCAATAATATTAATGCGGTTGGGGCTGAGGGAGCATGCCCTACCGCATACCCAAAGGTTTTAACGTTAGGGGGAGGGAGAGAAAAATGGGAGGGGGGGAGGGGCTGCACTGAGCATGCCTCAAACCTTGACGAGGCACAGCATGAGTCACACACTGCTTCTACACAGCAGTTTCCTGGACTTTGGAGGGGCACAGCAGGGGAACCATTTTGAGTAGAAATGTAAGCTAAGGCTTGTTTTAAACTTTTAAATGTGGCCAGTAAGGGGTTAAATTTTAGTTTTGGGGGTGGGCATGCCCTTTAAGAAAGTGTCCATAACGCATAGTGAAGATTGCTTCCACATATCCTTGGTGAATAGATTCAGAGTACATTGTTATAAAATTTCCATGTTATTAAAGAATATAAAATATCTTTAAACCACAACACATTTAACATTTAAAGCAACATGGTATAAAGTGTGTTCAAACAAAAGCAAATGTATATCATTCATCTATAAGAAACAATAAAAACTAGAAAGGGAAATTTTAAGTATGAAATTTGGCATGAAAGGCTGCGCAAAGCTCTATTAATGTGAGTATCTACGTGTGCTGTGAGTTTTAAAACCTGTCTCTCTGACACAGGCAATCGGGACAGGTAATCAGCGCTGATTAAGTCTGCTCACAGGTCAATGCAATCAAGAGGAGGGTGTTGATTTTGCCTGTGACACGTGTCCATTAAAGTGTATGCACAAAAATGTCTGTTAATTTCGAAGATAAATTGGAAACAATTTCACCTACTCCTTAATTAGAAGATAACACTTCTTCTCCTCCTATGTGTCCTGCATTTTATGTCTCTAGCTTTAAAAACTGTGGGAGAATATACAGTCCAATAAAATAAAATAAAAGGGAAGATGAAATTGAACAGAAATTTTGCTCTTCAATGCAAAATTAATTATACCCTTGTTCTCAATATACAGCATGTTTTTCAGGAAAAGGATTGCACAAAATTTTTTCTTGCCATCACTAGATGGTAGCATCGAGCTGAAAGAAAATTAAAAATGCTAACTGAAGCAGTGAGAAGTACAAAGTAACCTCCATATGATACTATAACAAAAAACAAAATAATATTCACATGATACTTAAACAAAATACAAAGTAATATTCATATGATACTATAACAAAATACAAAGTAATATTCCGATGATACTATCACAAAATACAAAGTAATATTCATATCCCTTATATTATATAAATAAATGTATAATTTCATGGGGAATACATTGGGTTTTTGTGTTGGTACTATGTTGGTGGGGGTGCGTAAAAGTAATATACATAGGGACATTGTTTATGTGATGTTTAAGCACTAAATATATAGTTATATCAATATTAACAAATATGTAATGACATTAAAGTATATAGAAATGTAAATAAGGCAAAATCTATAAATAAATAAAATTACTTGCACAGTCCCACAGTTCAAAATGGACTGTTAAGCCACACCCCAGGAAGTTTTACAGGGAGGCATTGGAAGCTTACAAAGGAACATATTTCTCACTTCCCTTTTAGTGTTGTATCCAATGGTGTGCTTAATATTAGATTGACAGCAGTGTCAATCAAAATATTTTCTGAGTGTTAGTAGGAAGTTGTAAGACTTATATGTCACTTCCTTTGTAAAACATTTGACAGTCTCTCACCCCACCCCTCCCCTCTCAATAGAAATAAAGGAGAGCTGCTGTTTGCTGGACAGTAAGAGATACCTATAGATCAAGGATGGGCAACGAGTAGATCTCCAGATGTTTTGGAAACTACAACTCCCAGAATTCCCTAACTACAGAGTGCTTGTAGAAGAATGCTGGTAGTTGTAGTTTTAAAACATCTGGAAATCTACTGGTTGCTTATCCCTGCTCTATATGATAGAGGGACTGAAAGGAAAACCTCTCCATGCCCACTTCTCTGAGACAATGAAGTGAGTTTGTTAATGGTTTATTACATTATTTAAGCAATAGACCCCATAGAAGACATTACATTCTATCAGTTCAGGACACAGGTTCATAAGATTGAAACATGACAGGATAGTCTTGGTTCTTTATAGGACCTCATATTTACCAATAGTGATCCCTCTCTAACACATGTACCAATAGTGATTCCTCTCTAACACATTGACCAATAGTGATCCCTCTCTAACGGAATCCCTGGTAACAGCTGTGAGTTAGGGCTAGGCCACACTAGCGCATTTTTGAGCGTTTTCGCTCGCAATTGCGCCCGCGATTTTCCCTAAAATTTTAGCGATTGTGTGCGCGGTTTGGTGTGTTGTAGTGTGGCCTCAGCCTTAATAAGGGGGGTGAGTATTGAAAGACAGATTGATAACTTTAATTATAGAATGGTCTAATTGATCTCCTACTGATCTATTATTGGTTGGAAATTTAAGGGGAAAGATTGATTCAGGCTCTGCACAACAATTGTATTTCACTGTGGTGTTTCTCTATACAATGTTACAATAAATAGATCAAGAATAGAGATGGACCGGATCGATGATCTGAACCCAGTTCCGCAACGCATTTCTGTGATTCACGAATTTTGCGTGAATTCCGCTTTGCAGATTTTTTCGAGACGCGTTCGAAAATTCAAAGAATTCTTGAAAGTTTTTGTAAAAATGATACAGTAACTTACTGTAAATAGTTTTGGGACCTGTAAAATGGTCTGATTGGTTACAATTAGATTCTTCCAGAAAGTATACCAATCAGTTTCTTTCTGAAATAATCTGACTGTAACCAATTCTAATTGGTTACAATCAGCTTTTTTTTTTTTTTTATTGCTATACCAATCAGATTATTTTACAATTAGAATTGGTTACAATGAGATTCAGAAAGAATCTGATTGGGTAGTATACCAATCAGATTCTTTCCCAATCACAATAAGTTACAATCAGATTCTTCCAGAAAGCATTTTTTTTAAAGATTATTTCTAAAAGTATCTGATTTTAACCAATTCTGATTAGATACAGGATTGCTATACTAACCAATCAGATTCTTTCCCAATAAGAATTGGTTTCAATCAGTTTATTTCAGAAAGAGTCTAATTGGTTAGTATACCAATCAGATTATTTCTAAAAGAATCTGATTGTAACCAATTCTGATTAGTTACAGATTCTTCCAGAAAGCGTACCAATAAGATTCTTTCTGAAAGTATCTTATTGTAACCAATTCTGATTGATTGTATAAAATCAGATTCTTTCAGAAAGAAT
This sequence comes from Hymenochirus boettgeri, assembly GCA_019447015.1. Taxonomy (NCBI): domain Eukaryota; kingdom Metazoa; phylum Chordata; class Amphibia; order Anura; family Pipidae; genus Hymenochirus; species Hymenochirus boettgeri. The sequence continues at coordinate 180,106,851 of CM033475.1, read as the reverse complement.
CTGATTTGTATACTAACCAATCAGATTATTTTTTAAACAGAATTTGTTACATTCAGATTCTTTCAGAAAGATTATGATTTGTTAGTATACCAATCAGAATCTGTTCCAATTAGAATTAGTTACAATTAGATTCTTTCAGAAAGAATCTGATTGGTTAGTATACCAATGAGTTTTTCTGAAAAAATCTGATTTTATCCAATCAGAATTGGTTACAATAAGATACTTTCAGAAAGAATCTTATTGGTACGCTTTCTGGAAGAATCTGATTGTAACTAATCAGAATTGGTTACAATCAGATTCTTTTAGAAATAATCTGATTGGTATGGTATACTAAATAGAATCAGATTATCTGTTTTCCAGACCATTGCCTAGGTCCCAGAGCCATTTACAGTAAGTTACTGTATCATTTTTACAAAATTTTCGAAAATTCCTTTAAAATTCTAATTTTCTAAAATTTCGGTGACCCCTGAAAATAGAATGAGTAAAATCAAAAAATAGTTAAATTGTGAGGAAAGTTTTTTTTTTTCCCCACTTCTGGATATATGTACATCTTCCCCAGATCATTTTCCAGGTCCACAGGCGGAACAGATTTTAGCAGTTTTGACCATCTCTCAAAACTCTGGATTTAAATATCTTCCTGTATAGATTTATCAAAACAAATCCATAAACAAAAGAGAAAAATGTGTAGTGTTATACAACAAATATAAGATGGATAATGTCTGTCTTATCTTGATGTTAGGCTGCACTTTATGTATATTTAACATGTATTTCTAAAGCACTGAAACTTCCAGTACAATCCAAAAGATGTGTGTATATATGTCCCCTCTAATACCTATTGGGGTACACCCAATAGGTTCCCTTCTGCCTCTGTATATTGTGTAAAATATTCATTTAGGGGATGTGGCACTAATAGATCCAAGATTTCACAGAATTTATTTTTATTGTTAACATCTTGCCTTTATTTTTTTTGTACAAATCCCTAAATTTTATAGTAGTATGTATAAAGATTTTATGTCATCTGTATCCACATATAGCTAAACATACACCCACATATTTCCTACTGTGCACCAACGGGCACACTTTTGCTAGTGATACTATAACAAAATACAAAGTAATATTCATATGATACTATAACAAAATACAAAGTAATATTCACATGATACTAAAACAAAATTCAAGTAATATTCATATGATACTATAACAGAATACAAAGTAATGACTAAATGATACTATACTATACATATACATTTTCTAATAATTCTGGTGATCAATTAATGCACACTTCCAACTAATGTGGAACAGACTTCTTTCTTCAGAGTTAGGAATTGGTAAAACCCAGGGGTGAAGACCACACTGTTTAGGTATTAGTTAATTGCTTTTTAAAGGGCATGTCCACCCACAAACTAAAATGTAACTGGCTCTACTGTGAAGTTTAAAAAAAATCCTTACCTTACATCTCTGTTCCTTATGGTTCTCCTGCAGTGCCTGTCCAAAGTCCAGGAAACTTAAGCGTAGGAGCGGTCTTCCTGCCAAAAGGTTTCTGCCTCTTGTCTTGCCCCCGAGAGGTATTGTGACATATCGGAACTCTACTTACAGACGCTTTCTCCCACGGCGCTCTCCATTGCCGGCAGCCACGTCTGTGATTGGCTGCTTCTCGGCCAATCACAGACACGGCTCCTGGTTTGGCCTCTGTTTGCTAGTTCTGGCAAACAGGGAGCCGAATTAGAGCACCGCAGCAGGGGTAGGGGTAGCCTACAACATATAGAAATGGTGGAGATACCCTTTAATCCCCTTTCCGGACAGATACCCCTTAAACTTTCTGGTGTCCTTAGGTCAGAACTGCAGGTAACTATTTGCATGTAAAAATAGGGGATTCTGGGCACACGTAAACACCCCACCCCCTAAAATTTGAATAAATGACCAACAATCATGCCTGACCTCACAGATGCTGTTAATTTTGTATTTACTGGGAAGGCTTTTTGAATTAGAGGTGTCATAATTGCAAAATTATATTAAAGGTGGAATGTGAGTTAAGTGTAATAACATCCAGAATTCTAGAAAGACATTTGCAAAAGCTGGATAAAATATAGTTATGTTGTAACTGTACCATAAATATACAGATAGTTTGGCATTTATTTTTTCGTGAGAATTCTACAATTCATTAATATAGGCCTAAATGGTGTGTCAACAGATTTAAATACGTTAGTTCATCATTGTATATAATTAATGGTCATTCATACAGGAAGCCGTTCAATGGCCACAGACAAACAGTCCAAATTGTCTCCTCTGGGCTTGCGTTTTTAGCTATTTCTGGCATTCCTTTATAGAAGTAGGACTTGATTCTTATGTTATATTGTCAACTCTGCACAGTAATTACACCTGCTTTAGCATAGTTGTACAGATTTCACGCTCCCTTTGGCCTTTTTATCCCAATTTTAGATGTTAGAACTGGAAAAACTTTTCATGTTCTCTGTACAACACTTTTCCCTTGTGACCATATTCTAGCTGATGTCACTGTTGTGTGTCAGTTTGAATAATGCAAGTGACCTCTTTAGGAGCTTGCACTTCTAAAGTTGTAACAAAATACAAGCAATTATCTAGGGGAAACGTTCCCTGGATCTTTTTAACCCATGTTATTCATCTGGCGTGTAATTTATTTTCTTTTTTGCTTTGAAGTAAAAGGTAAACTGTAATAAAACAAGTAGAGGCTACAAGCTTGGGTGGTTTTATCATAAGTAACAGTAATAAAGGTTGAATAAAGATGTATGTCCATCTAGTCCAATTTTTATATCCTACTAATTATCCCTACATAGCAGTTGATCCAGAGGAAGACAACAGAAAACTGAAAGAGGAGAAAATGCCTTCCTGACTCCAAATAACATTAGAAAAGAATCACTCGATCAATCTGAACTACAGGGATTTTCAATATTTTTTATCTTTAGAAACATATCCAGCCCATTTTTAAAGATATTCAATGAACTTTCCATTACCACAATTACCATTAAATACTGTAATTGCTACTAATTTGGTCCAAAAAAAAAAAAAAATTAAAATTCCGAGGTCCCATCTAACATAATATAGTTTATGCACTTGCATATGTAAGCATAAGCAAGTGTATTAGATTAGATCATGTTTGTGTTCAAAAAAAGGAAAAGCCTTCCAACCATTCCCAAATAGTATGACATTGCATGAGAATGTAATGCGTATTGATCACCTTTATTTTTCTACTATTAACTTTTGGTTCCAGGCTTTATGCCAACATGTACTAAGTTGACAGAAGTTTTTAGTTTGTCAGTTAGAGAGCTGCACAACTGTCACCTGGGTGCTTATTAAGACAGATCTCTATATTTGTATATTTGGAAACCGAGATGCCCCCCACTGCATGAAAACTGTTTAAATACATGTTTTACATTCATCCAGGTCATGGTATATCTATGGGATTCAGTTAGATCAACTGGACTTGAAGTTTAGTTCTTAAAGAGGTTTTTCTAGTCACCTGACTGGCTTTCTCAATTCAGAATGACTTGTACAAGAATCTGTTGGCAATAAGTACCCTGGAAAATCACAATTAGCATATAACAGCCAAGACTTAGGGACTTTCTTGAAAGCAAGGTGTGATTGCATTGTAATCGAAACTGTCCAGGGTAAGGCATCAAAACATTTTAAAAATAAAAAAAGAACATTAAAACCTATAAAGGTTTGTGACAAGCTTATATAGAACATTGCAAAACAGTAAAAATCAGTTACAGTTATAACAGTTATAAAACCTGGTTATTGTTGGAATAGTGCCCGGTGTTGCTGGGCATCAGATTTATATTTTTATTGAAAATTATTTTTTTTTTATTGTTGCTATTCTGTGTATACTGTGAACAATTAATTTATAACACTTTTTTTTCCCTTGAAAGGGAGTTTTTGATAGAACGTCAGAAATAAAATACCAATTACGCATGTCCTTGTTTGATTGCGCTTACTGTCACTTCTTTGGAAGAACGTGGAAAAGTTCTGAAAAAAGCCTCAAACCAATTTCAGGAAAAGCATCAAAAGTTCAGTTCAATGAGGTGAGACCTACAAAACATTAATTAAATCTGTTTTTAATCCAGGGACATAATTTTTAATGCAACTAGTTCAGGTAACAATTTTGCTGCTACCTAGGTATTATAGAATTGCCTTTCCTCTGCTCTCAACCTAGAGTTTAAGCACTATAAAACGTAACCTGGAAAACATACCATACAATATTAATAAATACAAACATGCTGCATAATAGTGCACAAGATAAACTGCCCCAAATAGACACAAACAGCCATTTGTTTTTTTAGGGTGAACCCATATTCAGTAAGTGCAGCCAGGGCACCACAATGTTATAGTTGAAGGGCCTTTGTCAAGTGTTGACAATTTTTTTCTTATTAGTTTGTCATTGGTTGCGCCCAGCCAGACACTAAAACCAAATTAGCTTCTGTACAAGCACATACAGTATTTATGTTCCAGGTTAGTCCTGGACTATTTCTGTATTAAAGATAATGCTAAAGCCAGGAGGAAGCCTGCACCGAAACAACATTGGGAGATAGGAATGATCAACCCCACCTCCTTGCTTAAGGTACTTTTCATTTAAACTTAAACTTTGTATTTAAACTTTATATGCACCATAGTTCTCATTTAAAAGTGATGGGGAAAAAAATATAAGAACCTCAATACCTCAATATCAGTCATAACATTGACTATTCCCACTGCACAGTGTACAAAGTATATGGTTTGCAGATAGTACCTCCTGTATTAATTATCCTTTGTGTAGTAAGTTGGATTTTGTTATAGCCACTAGGAGACACCATAACTCTAAAAACCATTTTCTTGCTGCCTAAATAAATTTCAACACATTCTGTCAACAGTTCTAATCCAAGTTGGAATATTTTTGTATGAATGAAAAAATAAGCTTATAATGCTAATATTTTTACCAAGGGAGAAAATTATTATTTTCTCTCTTTACAAGGCACTGGTAAGACCTCATTTGGAATATGCAGTGCAGTTTTGGAATCCCATACACAAAAGGGACATTTTGGAAATGGAAGCAGTTCAGAGAAGGGCAACTAAAATAATAAGGGGAATGGAGGGGCTTGATTGTGCAGGCAGATTAGACAAGTTAAGGCTGTTTATATTGGAGAAGCAATGTTTGTGCAGGGATATAATCACTTTATACAAATATATTAATGGGCCATACAATAAACTCTCTGGTGAATTGTTCGCTAATAGGTAATTTCAGAGGACTTGTAAAAATACTTTAAGACTAGAAGAAAGGAAGTTTCATCTTCAGGTTCAGTGAGAACGGTGAAACTGTGGAATGGTCTTCCAGCAGATGTGGTAATGGCTAGTTCATTGAATAGCTTTAAAAGTGGCCTAGTTAAGTTTATAAAACTAAAGAATATTGAGAATTATTGATATTAATACATAATCTGTAGTTCTAGTTGACCCAGGGACACTTTCAGATTGCCATTTATAGTCAGGACATTTTCAACCTCAATTACTATGTTACTAGGAAAAACTGAGTAGTTAACAGGAATGAAATAAATACCTTTTTTCCCCAGTGTACCGTATATACTCGGGTATAAGTTGAGGTTTTTAGGCTATAAAAATAGCCTAAAAATCTAACCTCGTATTATACACTCACTTGTGTAATGCAGTAATCCGACTGCCCCTTGCTTCCACATCTACTCTTCTGGTGGCTGACGTCACTACTCGGCGCCAGTCTCACTTCCCAATGCCGATTCGTGACATCAGGCACCAGAAGAGTGGATGTGGAAGTGAGCAGGAGCGGATTGTTGGTTTTGAGGAGCAACCCCCGTCAGAGGCCAAAGCACAGGGCCCTGCAGGGACCAGATCTTTACCGGTAATCCTTCTTCCAGAGGTTGCAGGGGGAGCAGCACATTCGGCAGCATGAGGATCTTATACCACAGTGTACCATGTGCTCTCTTCCAGTACTCCAGATGGCAGCACCAGGAGCAGCTGAACTCATTCACAGGGAAGTCCTTTTCCTCCACTGAACTGGGGAGGAAGTGCAGTGCTTGCTACTGCAGATGTTTGGAAACTACAACTCCCAGCTACTAAAACTAATGCTTTAAAACAATACAGAATCAGGAGAATGGTATCTATTGTTAAAGATGGCATTCTAATTCTGTATTGTTTTGAGGCTTTAGTTGCCCTTTAAATGGACAGCAGAATTCCCATACAGTAGTCCCATACAGTAATAGCCATTTTGGATTTGGCTATTACGGTTTGGGACTACTGTATGGGAATTCTGATGTCCATTTATAGGGAAAATAGCAGATAAGTGAAGGGCTGTCACACGTCACCAAACACCGGTCTCCAAACGAGTAGTAGGACAAACTTAATTTATTCATACATATATGTACAGACAAAGCAACAAGTGTCTGAAACGTTTCATGCCAATGTGGCACTTCATCAGAGACACCTGATGTCTCTGATGAGTGCCATCATTTCTTTTTTTTTTTTTTTTTAATTAAAATTTATATTGGTATAATGATAAAGGCAGAGGATTCATTACATTTACAGATCGTATACAATTTTAGTCTTATGGTAGAAATATGGTTTGTTATTTTCATATCTTAGCATCTCTCGTATTTCACACAAAAATACATCTTATGAGAGAGAGAAAAAAAGAAAGTAGGGGGGAAGAGGGGTGGAGGAGAGGGGGGGGGGTTTGCCCAGGTCTATTACATTTACCTAGTAATTACATTCGATTGGTATTATATGCTCCTATACTACGAGAGTTTTCTGTAGATGGCTGACTGGGGGTAATGCTCGGATGGGGTTTCCTTGATTTATTTGAGCTGGAGGCAATCAAAGTTTCGTTGAGATCAGATTCTTGTATCTGACTGAGTCCTGGAAAGATATCCAAAGCGACCATTGCATATTGAATTTTTTAGAGTTATTGTCAGTCACTGCTGTGAGTTCCTCCATTCTCATGATCTGGTTGAGTTCCGATATCCATTCTTTTATGGAGGGAATGGATTGCTTTTTCCAGTGTCGGGAATGACTGCTTTTCCTGCATCAGGAAGAAGCGCAAGATAGTGGGTCTGATATCTATCCGTGGTTCAGGGGTGAATTTAGTAGAGTTAGTTGAGGTATGCAGGGGATTTGGTCTGCATAATATCGTTGTATAGATTTATGATCTGTGTCCAGAACTGTTTTATCGGAGGACAGTCAAACCATATATGGAGTAAGGTGCCAGGGTCTTTTGGCATCTCCAGCGGTGTTTGGTATTGAGGGGAATATTTATGCAGCAGCGTAGGACATCTGTACCATCTTGTGAGAAGCTTATAATTTTTTTCCTGCGCCTTGCAAGCTCTCGAGAGCTTGTGTGTTAGAATGAAGCTTTGTTCCCACTGTTCTGTAGAGAATGAAAGGTTGAGGTCTTTCTCCCATTTTTGTGTGAATGTTGGGAGTTGGTCCGCTGTTGAAGATTGTAGGATCTGGTATATGGTTGATATGAGATGTTGTGGGGCAGATGATTTCATGCATAGCAGGTCAAATGGCTTTGGTGATATTTTGAGGTTTGTATCCTTTGTTAATGCTTTTGTGTAGTGTTGTAGTTGGCAGTACTGGAACTGTGCCAGGGGGTTGATTGGTAATGTAACCATTATTGTGTAGATTGGGATTAGTTGTAGTTCTGTTCTATAACTTGGCCCAATCTCGGTGTGTCCGTTCTTTTCCATTTCAGGAATGGGTTTGATTGTAGGCCAGGTAGGAATTGTGGGGAGTGGGTTATTGGTGACGTATAGCCAGGGATTTCGGAGAGATTTAGCTTTTTTAGGGTTTTGTCCCACATTTGAAGAATATGTGGTAAAAAGAAGGAAGATTGTATAGACGGTTTCCGGTCTGCCGGTAGGAGCCATGGTAGTATTGTTAGGGGTTGTAGGGCTAATTTAGTGACCACCTCGACCCAGAGTTTATCTTCAGTATGATGAAACCAGTCTGTTATGTGGGTTAGCAGTATTGCATAGTGATATTGTTTTATATCCGGTAGATTTAAGCCTCCGTCCTCCTTTCGTCGGGTTAAAGTTGACAATTTAAGTCTTGTTTTTTTTCCCCCCAAATAAAATGGGTCATTAGACTTTGCAATGATTTGAAAAATATGGGTGGCAGAGTTATGGGTATAGCTTGCATGGTATATAATATTCTAGGTAAAACATTCATACGAATAACATTGACTTTCCCAAACCAAGAGTGATTTTTGTTTACCCAGTTGCCCAGGTCGGAGGAAATAACGCTGAGGAGGGGGGTAAAATTCAATTGGTATAGGTCCTTTAGATTTTCTGGGATTTTAATCCCCAGATATGTGACAGAATTTTTCTGTGTTTTGAAGGGGAAGTTGTTTTTAATAGAGTTAAATACATCCTCTGGTAGGGAAATGTTTAGACAATTTGACTTTTGAAAGTTTACTTTGAAGTTGCTCAGAGAACCATAAATTTGTATTTCTGCAAGTAGGTTCGGGATTGAAATGTGGGGGTTGGAAATATATAGAAGTAGGTCGTCTGCGTATAAGGCTAATTTGTGGTTTGTTTGGTTTATTTTTATGCCGGAGATATTGGGATTGGATCTGATTGCATTAGCGAGGTATTCCATAGTTCTGATATAGAGTAGCGGTGAAAGAGGGCAACCCTGGCGGGTGCCATTGTATAATCGAAAAGAGTCGGATACTTGGCCGTTTATTCTGACTTTTGCGGAGTTGTGTGAGTACAACACCATTATTTTGTTTAGGCAATGTTGGCCCACTCCGGCTTGGGACAGGGCCAGTCTTAGGAAATCCCAGCTGACCCTGTCGAACACCTTTTCAGCGTCTAAAGAAAGGAGGGGAGTTTTTAGTTTGTGTGCTTGATCTATTACAATTATGGTTTTGATGGTATTGTCTCTTCCTTCTCTGCCGAGGATAAATCCCACTTGTTCTCTGTTGATCCAAGTGGAGGCAAGGAGTGTTAATCTTGAGGCTAACATTTTAGCATATATTTTTATATTGATATTAATTAAGGATATAGGTCGGTAACTACTGCACAGTCGGGTCCTTATTGGCTTTGGGTATGACCACAATATGCGTCTCCAATGCTTGTGGGGGGAAGGGAGATTCCGGGGAGATATTGTTGTATGCTTTGAGTAGTTGTGGTGATAGTTCTTTGTGGAAAAGTTTATAGAATGGGGTTATGAATCCGTCTGGACCCGGGCTTTTGTTCCCTTTAAGGGATACTAAAGTTTGGTTTAATTCAGTCATAGAAAAGGGTGATTCAAGGGATAGTGTTTGTTCTGGTGTAAGGGCAGGTATAGCTGTTTTCTTTAGGTACTCCTTAGTTTCTGAGATGTTGTGGGTGGTGGGAGAGGTGTGTGGTGTTTGAATTGCATATAATTTGGAATAGAATTGTTTAAATTGTTCAGCGATGTCCTCTGACCTGTGCACCAATACATCTTTAGCAGATTTTACCTTTGGGATAAACTTTTAGTTGGCCTCTAACTTGCAGTAATTCTTGATGTGTTTGTGCATCTCTGTGTAGTTTATGTGTGGTTTCTAAGATCTCTTCTTGTAAGTGTTGGATGTGTTTGACAGATTCTCTTTTTACTCTTGTGCCGTGTTTTATCAGGATGCCCCTCAGAACACATTTTAAGGCTTCCCATTGGTATGGGGCGGGCGTAGGATCTGATTGGTGGGCTTCCGTAAATATAGATATGTTTCGTTGGATATCTTGTGTGCAGATTTTATCCCTCAGTAAATGTTCGTTTAGTTTCCAGTTCCATGGTGGTTTAGAGTTTGTGGGTATCTCTATTGTGAGGTAAACAGGGGAATGGTCTGACCATACGGATACTCCCACTGAGCAGTCTGGACGCCATGATAGTAGGTTGTGGGAGATTAAGAATAGATCTATTCTACTATAGGTGTTATGGGGGGCTGAATAATATGTGTAATCTTTTGTGTTTGGGTGTAAAATTCTCCAGATGTCCATGATTTGTTTCTGTTTGAGTTTATTGAGGGCTCTGTAGGAGATGTGTGTGTGTGTGTGTGTGTCCTGATGTGGAGTCTAGTTTTGGGTCTAGTACGAGATTGAAATCGCCCCCTAATACTATATGTCCACTGGCGAATTTGTGTAGTTGCTCAAGATAATGGATGCTTGTAGTGATTTGTGACTGATTAGGTAGATACCAATTAGCTAATGTGAGTTTGTGTTCATGTATGGTGATGCTTATCATTACATATCTGCCCTGTAAATCTATTTGCGTATCTGTGATTACTGTGTTTAGTTTTTTGTGGAGTGATATGGATACCCCTTTTGATTTAGCCTCTGGGTTTGTGCTGTGAAACCACTGAGTGTAATTTTTGTCCCAGATTGAAGGGATTGCATTTGTCTTAAAATGTGTCTCTTGCAGCATAATTATGTCTATTCTTTCTTTGTGCATTTGATATAGAATTTGTGAACGTTTTTGAGGTACGTTTAAACCTTTAGCGTTTAGTGTGCAGACCCTTAGCTTCGTCCCCATAGCGGCTAAACAAAGTTTTCTAGTAAGTAATATAGACCTGGGCAGAGGAGATTGGGGGAGATTTGGAGAGGGACTGGGGTTAGGGATGGGGAGAGTGAAAGTATAGGAAAGAAATTTCCTGTGCGATACAAAGCTGACAACACACCTGTATTTTGTGACATATATTGTCGACAGCGGTTGGTGGTTAGAGGTGTTAGTATAGAGGGAGGTTTTACACTGCACAGGAGGTCTGCTCTTAGGATTTCTGAGCGGGTTTGATAGTAAATTAAAAAAAAAACATGTAAAACATATACATCTTAAACAACAATATAAACAGTATAAACAAAAATATAGAACATGACCAGGTTGGTGCCTGGTGAAAAACCTTATAACGTTGACCTCCCAGGTCCCTTGGGAGGTATTTATCCCTGGTGGGGATAGAGGTCATCGCGGGTCTCATTGGTGGTCACTGTGCCCCTTGGTGTCCTTTTGTTTGGTGGGTTAGGAATTGAGGATTCCTTTTTGTTTCCCCATAAGGAAGTTTGGAAAATGTGGGGGACCTGTTGCAGGCATTGTAGGGGAGTCTTTGTAGACTCTTTCCTTGAATGTTGGGTGGCTGCCTGAGCTATCGTTTGACAGGGACATTTTTCTTTGTGGATTTTTGGGTCTTCCAAGCCTCCCTCGTCGGTGTATATGAAGTAAGGGTAGGTTGATCCCAATCCGATAGGGAGACTTGAGGTAAGTCCATTTTATTTAGGAACGTGTGGAGATTCTCCGGGACTTGGAGAATAGCGGTTTTGCCATCCTTTTTTGCTATAAGAGAGAATGGAATGCCCCACTTATATGGGATGTTACGCTCTTGAAGTAGGGAGAGTAAGGGTTTGAGGGCCCTTCTCTGTTGTAATGTCCTGCGTGACAAATCCGAAAATAAAGACAACTTAGCTTCGTTAAAATTTATGTCAGTGCAGTTTCTTGCTTTTGCCATAATTTGCTCTTTGATTGAGTAATAATGGACGCAGCAGATCACGTCCCTCAGACTGGAGTCATTGATCTCCCTGGGGCGTAAAGCTCGGTGTGCTCTGTCTAGCTCTATGGGAGAATCCTCTGGTGTCTCGAGTAAGGTATTAAATATTTTTTGTAACACTTTGGGCAGGTCTGGCGTTGTTATATCTTCGGGGAGGCATCTTATCCTTATATTGTTTCTGCGGCCTCTATTCTCGAGGTCATCGAGCTGGTTAAGGAGGGAGCGGGTTAGTGCCTTTTGGCCTGTCATGTCTGCGCCTATTTGTGGTAAGGCGGTTTCGTGTTGTTCGGTTTGGGATTCTAGCTCTCCTACCTTGTTGCTGATGTCTCTTATGTCGGCGCGCAGCGATGCAATCTCCTCCTTACAGGTCTGCTCTACCTTCGTTAATAGGTTGGCGAAATCTCCTTTAGTAGGTAATGATCGAAGGACCGATCTGAGGTCATCTAGTCATTCTGCGTCTTCTTCTGAATCAGAGGGAGAGCTAGGGCATTCCTCTTGCTCTGGGCTCTCACTGCGTGTCCGTTTCAGGTCGGCCGCCATCTTTGATTTGGAGTCCGGTTTGGTTTTGTTGAAAAACTTATTTAAGTTGGGATTTGTGGCTCTGCTTTGTGAGGCTGGTGTCCTTGGGGGTTTAGGTCTCCCCATATCTGTTCGGTGTTTTTTTGGGGGGCAATTAGCTCATCTGTAACGGGGGTGAGATCAGGAGCTCTCACTACATGCGACCGGACGGGACCCGCGTAAAGCCACGCCCCCGTGCCATCATTTCTGTATTTCTGTTTAATATATATAAAAAAATACTACAGAAATCCCATCCGATACTTTGAACAATATACAAAGAATCCGATTAGAGAATGCCTCTGTCTTGATGGGTGAAGCATGAGAGTTCAGTGAGGGAATGGTAGGGGCAGTAACTGCAGGACGGTAAGATTTTCATGTGTATATTTGGTTAGGAAAGAAAATGTAAACAACTTTGTGCTAAAGTCTCAGGTAAGATGCGTTTCAAGGTGAAAGTACCCTTAATTCTGCAATGCAACATTGTACTGAGCCACAATGTGTAAAAATATACAATTTTCTCAGTTCCCCGTGTTCTTCAAAGCTTGTATACACATGCAGCTTACTGATTTTAGGTATAGTTTGCACTTTATTTTCTTTCTACCCGAAAAATAGTAAAAATACATTTCTAGATGTAGATTCAGTGTTTAATAACCTTGTCTCTGCTAGATCACATGATCATATGACCAAGGCCACAACACAACACAGTTAAATGTCTCCTAAGTATTTAAAAAAACACAAACACATACAGCAAAGTGAACCAACTGTTTTAGCTTAAATTGTATAGTTTGTGATGTAAAGATTAATTTTATGTTTGGATGTTCATTTATGTGGTACTATTCTTTACACTAATATTCATGAAACGCTCCTTCTAAAGCACATACAGTATTTATTATTTTGACCTGCAGAGGGCAGACATCTTATACTTTTTTTACTTTGACACAGCTAACTGAAAACTGGGATAATTTAATTCTATATCTACATTCAATCATGCTGATTAATGCTTCTGTGGATAAGTCTCAATTAAAAGGATCATATTAATTTAATGATCTACTCATGAATTTTTTTCCATAAAAGCATACAATTCACTTGGTTATTGTACACTGTTTGCTTTACAAGATAGACCTTATTGCCAGGGAATATGTTCTGATAATTATTATAAGGAATGCAGTATAAGGTGATGGAAAGTAGAAAGAATGTGTGGTCATTGCCTTGCTGACTTCAGGGATGATTTTTTTAAAACTATCACTTCTTTGGGCTTTGGTTATTTTAATTACTGCATTTGTTGGAATAGTTCTAATGTAATTTAATTAAGAATGATAAAGTAAAATTTTAAAATTTAAGTCATTCTAACCTTACAGTCCTTTAATTGCTTTAAAGGGCATGTCCACCCTTCTAAAAATTTTTTTATATGTTGTAGGGCTTCCTCCCCCAGCCACAACCGCATTATTATTATGGCCAGAAACTCCCTCGATCTTTACTTTACTACTCTTTCCTCCGCCGCACTGCCCGTCCTTCTGCTTGCATGAAACTGCAAGCAGGGGGCCGGACTGGCAGCCAATCACGGACGCGGCTGCTGGCTGTTCAGAACCGCGGAGGATAGAGGGAAGGTAAGTAAAGATCGGGGGAGTTTCTGGCCATAATAATAATGCAGTTGACCATATAATATTCCTAAAGTAAATGCTTCCCTACTTAATAAAAAAGCTCATGGTTGTACACTTTAAGGGCATGTCCACCCACCCAACTGAAATTTTCCCCAATGCTGAGCACACTGTGTATAATATTAATTGACCTTTTACCTTCTCTTCTCCTGCATACGTCCTGCATGGCTTTAATACAGTCCAGGAAACTGAAGAGTAAAAGCCTTTTCCTGGTCTAATCCATTTCTGCCTCTAACTGTTCCTCCTAGAGGATTCTGGCATGTGCAGTGGAGTCGTCACCCCCCCATCTGCCCTTTAAGTACGTTGTATCGCGGTGATCTAATATAGGTTACCAGACCATCCCATTAGCTTAGATTATCTATAAAATATGCAGTGTAAACCTAATATCATGATCAGCTGTGGTTTAATGAGATAACTTTAATTATCCTTAGTAAAATGGTTAAAAAAATTAGTTTACTATAAAAACTAATGATGGAAGTGTTGTTAAACAATTGTATCTGTATCACTGGACTTCTAATGCACTGGTCATATATAGCTGAAAAAATGAGTAATAATGTACATGTATTTCTTACACGAACCTAAACCTGTTAATTCCACAGAAATCTTAGCAGTCTGCTGATTTTATCAGTTATTGGTTATTGTAACCAGATCTAAATACAAATTCATTGTGAGCATCCAAGTAAGAATATACTGTACAGTATGTAAGCCTTGTGACAATATCCTGGAAAAAACCTCATCAGGCTTAATTAATAAAAGGTGCAAAAAGATGCCCACGCAGTTAATTTGCAGCAACCAATCAGATGTCACCTTTTTACTGTTTAGATTTAACAATAATTTGATAACTTCTGATTGGTTGATGCAGATTAACAGTACAGGCAAAATTTTGCACCTCTTATTAAATAAGCCCCTATATTTATTACACAGAATAATATTACATGCAAAAAAAATGCTGAGCATGCTAGGCAGCCATTATCCCTGGTAAGAGGGTTGCTAAAAAACAGACCTATATTGTTCTCACCAACTTACGCTATTACAGTATTTACAATGCACTAGTCCCATTATTTTTACCCACTTGAATGCTGGGCTCTAGTAGCCCTTTACACGGTTAGTCTAATAATATTGACAAGTGCTTGTCATCATGTTCTCTTTAAAAAACTAAAGCTGTTCTCTTTTAAAGTTTTGGCTTTCCTGCATGGAATGAATGAAAGCTAGCTTTATCTATGAGTGCAGAATGAAAGTAGAGAAAATCCCACTAGATTTTACTAACCAAGGATTCTTTTGCAAAAAGTCAATTGGCAATTTGACCTGGGAAAATAAAGTTGTATCCTTAGAGACACTAATTAGGCATTAGTCTTTGCCAATATCTTGCATGCAGTCATTCATCAGAAATCCATTTGACCTAGATTAGTACAAAAAAGATATTTGGGGTGCTGTTTAGTTAGTCATACGTAGATTGTAAATCCTTTTTTTTTTTTTTAAGGCCTTAGAAATGGTTTAGTCACATACTGGGATTGTATCTGCAGTGGTCTAATGACTTGGCAAGAACATACAGTATAAAACATCTCAAATGTCCATATTAATCTTTTGAAAGGTGAGCAAAGAATTTGTTAGCACCGTTAATACATATATTTTTGTGAACCCCTGGTCTTGCAAAATCACACTTTAGAATTAAAGGGCTATTACACTTTTTCCACACCCCCCTTCTTATCTTAGACCAGACTTCCAAGATTGTGAGACTTCCAAGGTAAGCTCAGGGGAGGCAGGGCCGACTTTAGACTTTTTTTTTCTTCCCTAGACTAGCTTGACTCCTATCTATTTTTGCACAAGTGCAATGTTTTCACTCAGGTAACATTTTTTAGCGTTTTCCAGTGTTCTTCTGCAGCTAAACATCTGGATATGCTCAGAAAATGCTACAATAATGAAAATAGCCAAAAATATACAGCAAGGCTGCACAAATTACATTTTATTAAGAATGTCATCCAATCCCTGGTTTGATAACCCTACACTGGGGGTGTATCATTAGGTTTGTTGGGTTGCTTAGTGGGACTTCCACTGGTCACTGTTCCTTTGATTCTGTCTGATGGTGTGAGGCCAATATACAAAAGAGCCCTCAATTATTAAAATACCCTACCACCTTAGTCTCATATACACCTCTCCAAAATCAGTTGGGTTTAGTAAACTAATAGTCAAAAACAGTAATAAAACTCTAGGGATAAGAATAGGCAGACAACCAAGTTAATTCAAAAGAATAACTTTCATTCCCAGCACATGTCTGGGGTGCAAATAATATACACAAAATGTTAAGATAAAAATGAGCTGCCCAGCACAATATTAAACCTGGATGAAGTTTAAAACATGTATGACCAGTTTATGACAGTTTATGACAAGTTTAAAACATGTATCACCAGTTTATGACAAGTTTAAAACATGTATGATATATATACTCAAAGTGCTTATTCCTTGTAATGGTATTTACAGGCACTTTTCCAGGTTCCTCTTATTAGGCTTCGCTTCAGGGGAGCGGGCTAGTAATAAGTTGAAAGATGCTGGCGTGGCTGCAGATGTATTTGTCCAAATGACAGTAGTTATATCCAAAGGGTTCCAACAGTTCCAATGTCTCCACCTCTCACTTGGATGACCTCTGTCAGCTACATAGGATCCGCACACAAACATCCACTTGTAAAACAGCAACTGCATCAAACAGTTTAGTGTAATATATCACCAATCTAGATTCAACCACCAGCAATGGCATCTTTCCAGGTGGTCGTGCCCTGCTCAACCACAGTTAATGGAGTTAATTGCAAAAGATAGTTAAAAGTAACAAGGCCTTCATCCAGGATAACGTCTCAATTGAACATACACAATAGTTGCTACGCATTTCACCCAGCGGACTTCCTCAGGCAACAAAACCTGAAGACATAATAGGTTTAATATTTATACAAAATCGATTTTTATAGTTCAGACCAAATTAAATAATCTACTATATGGGATTGCATTAACATCAATTAACCATGATGTCCCAATGCAATACACCAGAAATACTGGTATTAATGCATATAGATCTGGTTGATCCAGGGATACTTTCCGATTGCCGTTTGGAGTCAAGAAGGAATTCCCCCCCCCCTTTTTAGCTGGGTTTTTTGCCTTCCTCTGGATCAACTGTTAGGTAGGGATAAAAAAAAAAAAAAGGGGGGTGAATAGGTTGGAATTGTTGGATGTATGTCTTTATTCACAGGACAGAGAGCTCAGAGACTGATGTCTCTATGCTACAGACAGCCATTACACTCTGGATTGCAGAATGGGGAGCCAACTGGGCCGTGTCTCTCTGGCTTTATAGTAAAAAAAACTTTGAGTGCCCACAGAAAGGGCCCTGAGTGCCACCTCTGGCACGCATGCCATAGGTTCACCACCACTGAGTTAGAGGGTATTATGGCTGATGTCAGCTGGAAAATGTGCTATGTTGAGATATTTGCAGCCACATATTAGATATTGTACAAAAAATCTCTAGGTGGGTGGGCATTCCATTCCACACACTGCTTCTGCTTCTGGCTTTAACCGTACGGCTATTTTTTTCTGTTTGATAGTTCAGGAGCAGCTCAGCTCATCTAAACTACAGGTACATGAACTTATATGAAAAGAAGGTGGGTAAACACTAGTTACAGAAAGCAACTTTAGCCTTTAGACAGCTGTAAATAATATATTTTCAGTTGAAATTCAGCCTAACAGAATCAGCAGGATATTTTAAAAAATAAATTATGAAAAAGGATTCTTGTTTTATTATACTGTTTAGTGTGATATACTTATTTGACAATATCCAGGGAAACAATCTGGAATCTTAACCAGATGTGCAGCGGCTCGTTTTTCTTCTATCTTTTTCCAATTCAAAAGAGAATTACACAATTGCATTATCTGTTCAGCTTAAAGGGCATATCAAGTCTAAATAAAAACTTTTGAAATTATGTAGGTTATCCCTGCCCATGCCCAACTGCTATATTAGGGTCTTAAAAAACATTTAGAGCTCTACTTACATGCCTTCATTCCCTCTGCAATCTGGCTCCCTGCTTGCTGGAACTGCAAACGGGGCCGCACTGGCAGTCGCGTCTGTGATTGGTTAAGAGGCAGCCAATCACAGACACGGCTGCCGTCAATGGAGAGCGCCACTGGAATGAAGGGCTGTAAGTTCTAAATTTTTTTTTTTTAGTAAACTAATATAGCGGTTGGAGGTGGGCAGGGGTAACCTACATTATATCCAAATGTTTTTACACTAGGTGGAAGGGCTGCAACGGATGAATCCGGATGGTGGGACGGAGGGGGGTAGGGTCCCCTGCGCATGTCACGCTGCTTCCCGGAGGCAAGAGCAGAGGCAGAAACCTTTGGACATGCAGACAGTTACTACTCTTCAGTTTCCTGGACTTTGGACAAGCACTGCTGGAGAACCATAAGGAGCAGAGATGTAAGGTAAGGATTTTTGAAAACTTCACAGTAGGGCCAGTAGTGGGTTAAATATTGGTTTGGGATGTGTGTGGACATGCCCTTTAAGATTAATATCAATAATATCCAATTGCCTAAAAAAAGTCGAACTGTGTGTCGCTTCCGTTGTTAGACTACACGGCCAGTCAATTGAACAAGCGATGAGGACCAGTAGGAGAATGTTCTGGTGATCCCATCAGCAGTCTTGTGATCTTGGGCAGATTTCATGCTAAAATCCTCTCAAGATAGATGGCTCAAGGTGGTAGAGTTCAATCTGTACTTTCGGATCAATTTTTGATTATGAAATATCAAGTTGGCTACACCATCTTACAGCCATCTAACAGTTGGCTATACCATCTTACAGCCATCTAACAGAGTTGGCTACACCATCTTGCAGCCATCTAACAGAGGTGGGTACACCATCTTCAAGCCATCTAACAGAACCATCTTACAGGCTTCTAACAGTTGGCTACACCTCATTACAGCCATCTAACAGAGTTAGCTACACCATCATACAACCATCTAACAGAGTGGGCTACACCATCTTACAACTATCTAACAGAGTTGCCTACACCATCTTACAGCCATCTAACAGTTGGTTTTACCATCTTACAGCCATCTAACAGAGTTGGCTACACCATCTTACAGCCATCTAGCAGTGTTGGTTTCATCATCTTACAGCCATCTCGTAAGAGTACGAACTTCTTTACAGTAGTAGATATGGTATAGATGTAAAGTTGATTCGCCTTTGTCAAAAGGGGTAGAAGGAAAGAAAAGAACCTGAATACCAACAGTGAAGGAGGAAAGCAAGACAGGAGAAAGAGCATGGTCATCCCATGTGTAGCAGGGGTCTCTGAGAAATTAAGAAGAATTTTCAAAAAACACTGTACCCCTGTCTGCTTTAAACCAAACAACAACTTGAGTCAGCAACTGGTACATCTGAAAATCAAAATACCGAAACATAAAAAGAGCAATATCATACGCAGTGCAATGCAGTGAAGAGTTCTCTGATTTGTATGTGGGACAGATCAAACAGCAGCTGCACCAATGTATGGCCCAGCACAGAAGAGCCAATTCCTCTGATCAGAACTCAGCTTCGTACCTGAATCTTAAGAAAAAAAGGACATACCCTTAAAGATTTTAATGTTAACATCTTGGCAAAGGGACAGGGCTGGTTCAAGAGAGGTGTCAAGAAGGCCATTTATGTATTAAGACTAACTGTCTGTGTTGTACAATTCTGTTTTAACTAACACCTTGCTGTTATATGCTAAAGAAACTGTTTAATCGACAAGTAAAGATATTCATGGAGAACAGAAAACTGCAAAATAGTCAACCATGAAGCTCTGTGAGGCTAGTGATAGGGGAGGATGTCAAATGTTATATGTTTGAGGTATAGTGATACGTAGTTGTGAGTATATGCTCTACAATGGCTTTAGAATCACATTTGCATAGTGCATAACCAAGAAGCTATTTACTGTAGAATGGATTTATTACCCAAAGGAAAATGGACATTGGTATTCTAATATTATTTATAGCTCTCTATATGCCATTAGGATTAAAAGCATTATTATTATACAAACTAAGAGTGTTTCAGTAAAGCTTTTATTGAAATATGCCTGGTAGAAATAAATCTGTTAATATATATATATGTGTATAAAGCTGTCCGTGTTCTTGTTGTTGGCCTTATGTGCAGCAAGCTAACAGATACGAAGTGTCCCCACGAATATGGACTGCTGTGAAAACCGATTCATTTGAAAGATCTAGAGAGACTTTATACTTTAATAGCTTTTCTTATTCTACCATAACAAATACTAAAATTATCATTTTAATAGCAGCACTGTACATTTATAACTCAGAACAAAAACTAATCAATAGAGTTTGTAGTTTGTTTTCACGCCTTTGCTAAAAAATATATATATATATATTTATAGAAAATCTGGTATCAGATTCTCGCAGCATGCATGCCATTTTCTGCCTAATTTTCATTATGTTTGCACTGATGACAAATGAAAGGAAGACTTGAGTGCTAAATGATCTGTGGAGCCGAAGATGACGGAATTAAATGTGAGTGTCTTTAAATGCGTTACAAAATCTACTTATTCCTTTAGAAATAATAACTGGCAAATGCTGTTAAAGTGATGTATGTACAATGAAGGCAACTGACTTTAGAGAGGGCCACCGCATTGGTAGAAGTAATAATGTAAAAAACAATTCTAGGAAATAGCATTTCCCCTGGTAAATTTATTTTCTTTTCTTTTTTCTTATGCTATAATTGACATTTGCTTTTTTTTAGGTGTATCCTTGAATTTTATGCTGGCCATGGTCAGCACAGGTCTTAAAAGAGAAGTAAATCCATAACGTAAAAGGGAGGGAAATCGATATTTTAAAAATGATTTACAGTATTTATATTGCACATACTTGTGTATTCTACATATTTATTGCATTTTAAAAAATCAACTGGTTTAATACAATTTGCTATGCCCTTTGTGATTAGTAGTGAGCTGTAACAATCCTTCTTCCCAGGATGCACAATTCAAACAGTAATTCCTACTGATTGGCTGATGGGTGTGTCAAACATGTTTACATCTACCGTTTAAAGGGCAACTGTGGTCTCAGTATTTCCTTTAAAATGGGCCGACAATCACATCTCTGGCTGCTGCCTGTGAGAAATAACATTGGGGTGAATGCTCAAACTTCCTGCTTCCAGTAGGTTCAGTGACATCACCTGACCTCTGCCTAGCCCGTCCACCCTGGGGGAGAAGCATGCTCAGTTAAGACTTAGTGCTGGGGAAACCAGGAAGTACATGGGGGAATAATTGGCAGTTGAGAAGAGGAGCCTATTAATGCAGGCAGAGACTGGTCACATTACTACAAGCTGGTTACATAGCTGAAAACAGGAAGTGTTCAAGCAGGAAGTAATATTGCTGAAACTTTCCAGCAATAACTTCTCACTAATTTTATCTAGAGATGTCATTTAGGTTTTTTTTTAAGCTACGATGGAAGGCTTTTTATATAATTCTTACTAGTTTGGAAGATTTCGAGACGACCGTTACCCTTTAAATAAATCAACCCAGGGACTGAGACCATAATGGACACTGTTAGGGCTCCTGCATAAGTAAAGCCAGTTATTTAAAAGCATTTGTTTATGCACAGACAATACATTGGAAAGGGGATATTAAGGCCCTTTTGAATGAAAAAAATACTCCTTTTTATTCTTAAAAGCTTATGTATTTGTGCTGAACTTCCCCTTTAACCAAATGGTAGCAAATAAAACCCTCGATTGCTGCCTTCAATTTTCCAAATGTTATGTTATGAAAATCTACTTACCTGAGTATGTCTGTTTTTACAATATTGCATCCTAACTAGTCAATTATGGTTGTTTGCTGGTAGTGCACAGGGAAATGTTATGGTATGTTACACTGTACACATCCAATCAGAATAACTCAATAATATTTAATAAAACATGGTAATAGGTTAATATCACACAGTACTTTACTTTACATATTTTTATTTATTATCCATTTTAGTGCTATGAGATTTAATGTGTAAGAATGCAGTTATCAGAAGGCAGATTTATTGCTGGCAGTTAAAATGACATATAATAAAGAAACTCCAATAAATGTGTGAAATGTCTTTTATAAATGATCAGTTGAATTCATACAATATTTTAGAATAAAAAAATGCCCTGTTAGATAAACTATGCTTGTAAGTAAGACTGCTCTACAGGTACAGTATCCCGAAAGGAGACAGGACTAATCTGTCTTCATAGCCAATATGTGCACAAAGCTACAGAACCCTTTACCTAGGGTTAATGTTCATGCACAAGCTAGTGTTCCAAAATAATAGCAGTAGTTGTGTTTATACAAATACAAAGTGGAAAGCTTGGTCTTTTGGTAGCTTCACTGTTGCCACCTAATGAAATTATAAGCAATCAGTAAGTAAACATATACAGGGTTATTCAATAAAAGGTTCTTATCGTTTAAAATGGTGCTACTTTTGCCCCAACCAATCAGATCTTATTTAACATTTGAAAGCTAACATCTGATTGGTTGGGGCAAAATTAGCACCATTTTAAACGATAAGAACTTTTATTGAATCTCCCTGATAGTATATTAATTGTCTTGGCAAAGGTCAGAATCAGCAACACACTGCACTAAAATTCATGTTATGGTGAATGCATTTTATGTCATTGTTACATAGTTAAAAGAAGAAAAAAAGACAAAAGTCAATCAACCCTTCCATGCAAAAGCCGGTATCACCAAATCCAACAGAAGAACAGCCACCTTTAATTAGGGGAGGACTGGGACCTTTTGGCCTAGGGGACAAACCCTTCCAACTAGACCTTTCACGGTTGGCTGAGCATACATGAAGGCATTTCTTGCAATCATATATGCTAATGCTATCAGCGTGCAGTCCCATACAGTGAATACTCACTGTACACAAAATTGCTGAAGGCCATGGTGCAAAGGAGCAGCTAGAAAGTTTCACTTGTTAGGACCATTGGCAGGGCAGTCCAACTCAGTATGGCCATGTGGAAAGACATCCTACCAACACCCGGGGCCCAATTGCTTTACCAAAGAATGGCCCAAGAGAAATACCCCCCCTATGCCTACTGGTACAGTTCTCCCCTACTTTCATTTACATGGATCATTCTCCCTCTCACATACATAATCCAGTGTTAGGACAATTACATACTGATGGGTTAAGGCTGGTTTGCGAGCTAACAAAAGAAATCGGAGCCAAGCTGAGATAACACAGTGTTCTTAACTCAGAATGGAATTGGTTAGATTTGCTGTAAAGCTATGGACAGCAAGGTCAATTGTTTACATCCTCCCCATTTTAGACAATTTCAAAAATAAATCGGACTCTGTTACTGTTAAAAGAATCCTTTAGAAAATCCATCCAAGCAGCCAACACACATACATTACATACACACTGGTTTGATGGGTTCTCCGAAAAGGGTATAAGGACTTCTAAGAAAAATACAGTGTGGTTAGTCCTTAATATTGTCGAATATGTTTAACATATTTCATTTTAAGTTTATAGAAATGTTATGTACATGTGTCAAAAGAATTGTGGAGCTCTTAATCATTCAACACGAATGCTGTTTACTCATTAGAAAAGTGTGTTAAAATGTTTTCATTTTACTTTTATATGCTAAAATATGTTGTACATTTATATCTATAAGGGTTTTTGGTTTATTCCATGTGTTTTCTTTTAAATGTGTAGCTATGTATGTTGAATAAACACATGCACAGTTTTGCATTTTATAACTCATATTGGTTGTGAAAGCATTGAGGTTTGGCACCACAAATGGTGCTGGTTGTGGAGGTCACTGGAACACAATATGTGGTATTTACCAATCTAGGCATATTTGCTTAAAAGGAATATCCTTTATAAGCAGTAAGGTATGACATCATAATGTTATTTTTAAGGGGCTGGTGATTAACTTTTCAGCTGTATATTTTAGGGATGACTTTGTAATGTTAATCAGTGGTTTATGGGCTATTAGTAAGAATAAATATGCTTTATTTGCTAGAATAAATATGCTTTATAGTATGAATAAATATGCTTTTTTCCAATTTGTAACAAAGTTTTTTTTTTTTTTTATTGGGAAGGATATGGCTTTCATAAGTTGAGCCTTAAATACTCCAGCATTGTTTCTACTTTGCAGTCTGTAGGTAGGCCTTCCTTGTCTGCCCTTTGTTCAACATGCAACTGTTTATTGGTAGATTCTGGAATTACTAGAAATTACAGAAGCCAAAGAGTTTGTAATCTATGTTCTGCAAACTACACTTGTCCTAGGGAAAAAGAGGACCACCTAGTAAAAGATTTTGGGTGGTTAGGCACCTTGTGAATGCACCATATTTGTCCTAGGAAGCAAATGGCTATCCTATGCCCTAGCAATAAACATATGAATATATAATATATAAACAATAAACAAAAAAAGGGCAACTGGTAAACCCAAAACAATTTAGCACAGAACAGATGTACGAGATAGCTAGGTAATTGTCCAACTGTATGAATTAACTATATCAATTCTGAAATCAATTCTAAAATTGAAAAAAAAGAGCTTTATGTAATTTTTGTGTATTTTGTTTTTGCTTGTTGTGAATTTTTTCTAAGCTACGTATGTTGGGTGTAATGCTCTCAAAAAAAATGTGCACCTATAAAACTAAAAAAAACTGGTCTCTTTAGGACCATTATAGTCTGATTCCTTCTTAAAACCATAATAACAGGTTACAATTTTTAAAGTTTTTTTTTAAAATCCAAACTTTTGCACCGGGTGATAGGTCAGATCAGACTCGGAATATTGACCTGTGTGTACCTATCGTTAGATTATTATATTAGTTTGAAGAAATAGACTATTCTGTTCACATGGCAAGCTTTGTCTTTGTAATATAATGTTGCCTAAGGGAAAAGTGGAATAGAAGTCCTTTTAATAAATAGTGCATATTTTTCTGTAAGGGAAAGGATACACTGTGATGCATAAAGTCTGCTATTCTGATAAGACAAAGATCAGAAACACATACCGGTGCTGGCTTACTAAGTTCAATAGATACAAGAGAAAATATCACAATTATTTAACATTTTTCAATATTGAAAAAATATTTAAAATGTAAATTAAATCTGTTTTAAGACTGTAAGGCTAAATTCACACACAGCACGCGGACGACACTATTACCCAACCTCCAACTTCACTACCGCACCTTTGAACACGATTAACACAATTCATTGTAATATCAGGGTTCAAAATTAACCACACTAAATCCATGGTACTTCCCATTCAACTATCCCCATCAGATAAAAAATTGCTCCAGTTGAATTTTGATTTCCATTGGGTTCACTCCAATTTTACATATCTAGGTATAAAAATATGCACTGATCCCTCTATGCTCTATGAAATCAACTATTTCTCCCCTAGTACCTTAATACAACAATTAAAACTGTGGACTTCTTACAACCTGTCTCTCTTTAGCAGAATTAATAGTATTAAAATTATTCTACTGTCCAGACTCCTATAGGCATGGTACACACAAGATTTGTCCTCCTGACCAACTGTTAGTCCTTCCTCCTGGCCGAGCAGGAGCAGGTTGCGATGAACTGTCAGCCATGGCCACAAATGGCACGACCGACCACTCGGCCAGGAGGAAGGACTAACGGCCCATTGAGGGCCGTATGATTGCCCGTGGTTTTCGGATGTACAAATGGCCGGTCGCAGCCGAAAACCCATGCTATATATTTCAGCCCGATCGACAGATACATCGACCAATACATACATCCCCCCGATAATATTTAAAAACAGCAGACCTTCATCTTTTACAACCCTGAAACTCAATATTCATATGGAATAATAAACACCCTAGAATTAGCCACAAAACTCTACAACGGCGCAGAGAAATGGCAGTAGCATCTCTCCCAAGCATTCAACACTATTACCTGGCAGCATGACTATCCCAAACCCTACAATGAACCAGGAAATTAGAAATATAAAACACCCTAAGCCTCATTATTCCACTAAGCAACAATTTATGGCTCCCCAACATCCAACTAGCTATGTCAGAATGCAGAACCAACCCATATATCCAATATTCAATAAAATTGTGGTGTAACACATTAGCATCATATAAACTCTGCAACAAAACCTCCCTGATGACAACTATTTTCCACAAACCGGAATCTGAGTCTAAAGGATGGACTCAGTAAGGACTAAGGGGCATCAATAACATAGGACAATTAATCACAGGCAACAACCCGCTGCCTTGGGAAGTGGCTAGAACGCAATTTAAATTACTAACTACAGAATGGGATCATTACCAACAGGTTATACCGTATATACTCGAGTATAAACCGAGGTTTTCAGGCTTTAAAAAAAGCCTGAAAATCTTACCTCGGTTTATACTCGAGTCAGCCTATCTCCTACCTTGTCCGCCGGCCGCGCGATCCGCATCCTCGCTCCACAGCCTCTGCGCATCCGGATGATGTCACTACCCGGCGCCGCAAAGTGAGAGGCGCCGGGTAGTGACATCATCTGGATGCGCAGAGGCTGTGGATCGAGGATGCGGATCGTGCGGCCGCCGGACAAGGTAGGAGAAACTTTTTTTACACAGGGACACAAGTGGCAAATACTTAAAAATAAGAGTAAAACCTCTTTATTTTTGTGCATACTGTATGCACAAATAAAGGAGGATTTACCCCTATTTGCAAAGTATTTGCCACTTAAGATGTTTGAAAACTACAACTCCCAGCATGCTTTATTGCTGGGAGTTGTAGTTTTCAAACATCTTAAGTGGCAAATACTTGCAAATAGGGGTAAATCCTCCTATATTTGTGCATACAGTATGCACAAATAAAGATGGTTTTACTCTTATTTGTAAGTATTTGCAACTTAAGATGTTTGAAAACTACAACTCCCAGAAATAAAGCATGCTGGGAGTTGTAGTTTCCAAAACATCTTTAGTGGCAAATACTACCCCCTCGGTTTATACTCGAGTCAATGTGGTTTTCCTTCTTTTTTACCTAAAACTAGGTACCTCGGTTTATACTCGGGACGGTTTATACTCGAGTATATACGGTACATTATATCCAAAAATTACTTGCCCATACACAAAATATCTAAAAGACTAATTTTGAATTTCTCCAGCAATTTTAAATATAAATGATGACTTATTTGCCAGTTATACTCAATTTTGAATAACACAAGACACACTACAAAATTAACTTTTATGACACAATGGGTATATTGTCTAAACAACACCCTAGATGAATCCCAATGGATAGATTTATTCCAATCTGTATGAAAATGCCCACTTAACATTATTATCTAAGAGAAAATGTTCATATTTCTCCATCACTGGTCCCCCTACAGAATAAATTGCATCTACCCAACGGCCCTACCTGTTAAAGGAGATGCAGTATTATTGCAGATTTAGAACATTATTGGTGGAGCTGCACTTAGACTCAGATATTGTGGCAAACATGGGAAAGACTGATGCACAAAGTATTGCACACAAAGATTCCATTGGACAGCCCTATTTGGCAAACATGTACCCACACTTTCAACGCCAGTAATAAACTAACCCACAGTATATGCGCAGCAACATGTACATGTGGGGACATGGAAACAACACACCCCATCAGAAACTTAATTATTAACCAAAATAACAATAATGATGGGATATATAATCTATGAGGATCTCTGGCGAAGGGATGGGATGCTGCGGAGCGGCAAGACGGAATAAGAAAAGTCACAAACTATTTATTAGAGTTACATGTTTAAATAAAATGTTATAGGAACAAAAAAATGTGAATGAGATATTGAATATAACAATAGAATGGAAATGTGTTTATTGATATTTTTTTTAAATATATCCTTCTTATTATAAAATATATGTTGTACTATTACTTACTATACGTTTACACAATAATATGCATTCAAATGACCTCAATTTAACATAAAAAAATATTAACACACCGTGTTATAGGTGTATATGTATTTAGTATAGTCTTAGTGACTCTTACTTGCTATAGGTAATGTAAAATTGACACATTTAAAGTTGCATTTTTTGTTTTAAAAAAAACTTTTCACTTTGTATTTCAGCCTGTCTACTTTGGCACAACACATAATGACCCCAGCATTATTGCTGTCATTGAAGTTATTGCCATAGCTAGAAATCAAGATGGCTCCAAACAAGAAGTATCATGTGGTTTTGGGACCGTAAGCTTGTTTAGCAATCAAACAGAAAACGATTCAACCAATCATAACAAGAGGTAAATGTTTGTCTAGAATATAATGGATAAAGAGAAGTTAATTCCCTTTTTGTACCACTTTCTACTTATTTCAGGGTGTGGAGTTGGGTAGTTGTACAGTTAGTTTACTAGTTTTTGCATCTCCAGTTTGACTACATGACTAAGGCATCAATAAGCCTTTTCAGTGCCGATAACATAGAATTGGTAAGTGGTAGTTTTATAATAAATATTTTCCATGGCATAATTGCAGGAGTTTATTCATAGAACTTTTCCTTATAAATAATTCATAGTAAAACACATAAAATCAGTAAAATCTTTCTATTTAGTAGGTTATGCAATTACTTTCACACACTTTTATTTGTTTTTACCAGACATCACACCCTGCAAAAGCTTATTTTATGAAGGTACACCACCGCTGCCCAACCAATATAATAAACCCAGCAAAATAAGAACACCATTTCAGATAAATCTATTAGAAATTCAAAAAACATATCCATATGCATGCACTAGACTCTTATTTATTAGATCTGCTAGAGGTCGGCTGTTAATATTAGGGAGACTCGCTGAACATTAGGGAGAGGTGGAATGTCTGGTTTTACTGTCACTCCCTCTTACCCCTAAATAAGGGGTGATACAATGTAGCTAACAGGTCTATCTGTTGTAGTTAGCTAGATCAACTTGACAAAGTTAAGTTCTTGAAGACATTTAGACAGTCATCTGGCTGACTTTCTCAATTTAGAATGACTTGTACAAGAATCTGTTGGCAATTAAGTACACTGGAAAGTCCCAATTAGCATATAACAGCCAGTTGTTGGGGACCTTCTGAATGCAAGGTGTGATTGCATTGTGGCTAAGAGGTGTTATCGAAACTGCACAGGCAGGGGAGTAGGATTCACTATAGCAGCCATAGCAGTTGCTATGGGGCCCTGAGCCAAAGGGGAGCCCATCCAGGTCCCCTGCAGGCATGTCCACCCTCTTTAAGAAATTTTTACCTCGTGAAGTTCAGTCCCAAAAACTCTTTAAAGATGCCAATAGGTTTAAGTAAAATGAAAACAGGCTTTTGTGGGGCTACTACAAGAGGTACATTTTTCTTAGTAGGGTGGACATGCTGAAAACTTTCTGCGGTTTGGCCGGGTTAGTTTGAACTGCACCAAACTAATTTTTAACGTTGGGGGCCCCCATCTAAATGATTGCTATGGGGCCCTGTGATATCTAGGTACACCACTGTGCACTGGGTAAGGTGCCAAAACAGCATTATACATGGCAGATAGTTGGCATCGAACCCCATGTCTATTCAGGCTTGGTTTCTTTATTTTCACATAAATGGCCTCCTTGACACCTCTCTTGAACCAGTCCTGTTCCTTTGCCAAGATGTTGATATTACAGTCTTCAACGGTATGTACCTTTCTTTAAGATGCAGTTACACAGCTGAGTTTTGAGCCGAGGAATTGGCTATTCTGTGCTGGGCCGTATGTTGGTGCAGCTGCTGTTTGGTCTCCCGAACATACTCTTTAGAGCACTCTTCACTGCACTGCATATATGATATTGCTCTATCTATGTTTCTGTATTGGGTCTTTTGGATGTACCAATTGCTGCCTCGGTGTGTTGTTTGGTTTATAGCAGACAGTGATACAGTGTTTTGTTTTTTTTGTTGAAAATTCTTAATTTCTCAGAGACCCCTGCAACATATAGAAAGGCCGATGCTGGATATCCACAAGATTTAAGTGCTCCTCTGAGAAGTTTAATTTCTTTAGCCTTCGCCTCTGTGCTAGTGGGGATGGTCTCTGTGTTCTGATGACACCCAGCTTGTGATCTAAAGGGTGGTAGGAGTCAAACATCAATACTGGTCTGTGTGTGTTGGTTTTTCGAAAACCTCTACTTCCATTTTACCATTCTCCCTGACTTCTACCAAGCAGTCCAAGAAAGCCAGTGTGTAGTTGTGTACCTCTTTCCTTGTAAAATTGATGTTTTGGTCTACAGCATTGCAGGGCTGACATCGGTCTAATCTTTGGTGATTTAGATTGGCAATTAAAACAGCCATTTGAATATATTCTTTTTTTCAGGGCGACAGTATGCCTGAAAAGGTAGCCATACATGAGTCGAGATTTCTTTTCCAATAATCAGGGTATTTGATCCTACTTTTACTATGAATATAGCCCCCCTAAAGAAAGTTCTCCAAGAAAACAAGTTTTACCTAATAGAAAAATGTATATGGCTTTCTGTCATGTTACTAGTACAGTTTGCTATATAAATACACTGCTTCACTGTTCACATAGTAAATGTTGGAACCATACAGTGTGCAGATGGCTCACGCTCCCCACAGTTTGCATTATAAAAGAAAAGTGACAATATAGTGTATATAAATATTTACAGCAATATTTGTGTATCATTTGGACAGTGCATTCTCATTAAACTGATGTAATAGCATATTGTGTATATGATTACACAGATGAACATGTTACACCTAAAATTTTGGAAAAAACAAACCGAAAAATGCAATCAAGGCTGCAAAATAGAATTGAGAAAACTGTCATTATGTGAAACACTGTTCAGTATGTAACATTCTATTGGTATGAATAATGAAATGGATATCAAATAGAATATTTGGTTACAGGGATATTTAGCTGGTAGAGCATGAACAGTAATCTCTTGTTTTGAGGTCTTAAAGGGCATGTCCACCCCCAAAACTATAATCCCCCCAAAACTATAATCTACTCCCACTACTGGCCCCATTGTGTAGTGTAGTTTAATCCTTACCTCACATCCCAGCTCCATATGGTTCTCCTGTAGTCCCCCCCCAAAGTCCCAAAAACTGCCCACCAGGAGGATAGCAGAGTCCATATAGGACTCTGCCTCCTACCTGGCCTCCGAGATGTTTGGCATGCGCACTGCAGCCGTTCTCCCCCTCCCTCCCCCTCCCTCCCGATTAGGATCCCTCCCCTACCGTAAAAACCATTTTCACCAGACATTGCCCCTGTCCCCCCAGCCTCAACACTATGTTAGTAATCTCAGAAAAGCCCAGAACATTACTTACCTTCCCTCTTGCCTCCGCCGCACTGAACTCCCGGCAGCCACGTCCGTGATTGGCTGCCGCTCAGCCAATCACGAACGCGACTGCCGGTCCCGTCCCTCTGCTTCATTTTCTCGCAAGCGAGGGCCGGCAGCGCGGCGGAGGCAAGAGGGGGTAAAGTTTGGGGCATTTTCTGAGATTACTAACATAGCGGTTGGGGCTGGGGGACAGGGCAATGTCTGGTAAAAAAAAAATTTTAAGGGTGGACATACCCTTTAAAGCTAGTCATTTTGTGGCAATAGATTAGCTACACCAAATAGGAAAAAAATTACCGATGTTGCGATGTTGATTGTCAGTGGAATATATATGTTTTTTACTGTCTATAGAGATTTGTTATATCATTTTATTTAGAATTTAGATATTTCTGTAGATAGCAGGTAAATAGATTGCTCCTAGTTTCTAATATGTAAAGTCGGGAAAATATTATCATCACTGGTTTCAAAATCTCACAAACAGCATAGGACATGTTTATTGTTTTTTTTTTAATCTAGTTGAGAATACTTGTCACTCAGCTTGCTGGGAACAAAAATGTTCATGTATATTTACTGTCTCTTAAACCTGACCCTTTGTGATCTGTTGAATTTCTGTCAGTTACTGTTTTTGTGTCTTTTGATTAAGAGCCATCATTCTTAATGGGAGATTAGGCATTTTAAAATATTTTCCAGTATCTTCATATTCACTTTTCCCACTCTGTCTGGATTTACCATCATTAAGTCCAGGGCATAGAAGCTTAAATTCTGCAATTCCGTGGCTAGGTGGGTGCCCTAAAGGGGGTCCTCTGTGTGAGTAGCAGTACTGCCTTGGATATATGATAGGACTTGTCTTCAATATAAAAAGAAAATAATGGAGAAATTTACTAAAGATCGTTAGTGTAAAATAACTATCGCTGCTGTTCGTTTTTCTACAACAATGCTGGTACAGTTTACTGCCAGCATTATCCTAAATTAATAATTGTAACTATTGTTATATTCCGATAACACCCGCATCCCTTTAGTAATCTATAGGAGTGCCAGTGTTATTGTAAATGAATGACTGTTACCGAATGGTATTTTTTGATAATGCTGGCGGTAAACTAAACTGGAATTACTCTATATACTCGAGTATAAATCGATCCGACTATGTCGAGGTACCTATTTTTACTTGAAAAATTTGTAAAAACTGATTGACTCGAGAATAATCAGAGGGTAGAAATTAGTTGCCCTTTAAATGGACACCAGAATTCCCATACATGAATCCCATACAGTAATAGCCAAATCCAGTACCAGTAACCCCCAATTCTTTGACACTCCAGATGTTTGGAAACTACAACTCCCAGCATGCTTTGTTGGCAAGGTTCAGTAAACTTTTAATTAAACTTACCATCATTTACAATTCTCCTGAACCCCATATTGTAAAGGGCACTCTGACCCCCATATAGTAAAGGACTCTCTGACCCCCATATAGTAAATGGCCCTCTGACCCCATATAATAAATGACTCTCTGATCCCAATAGTTAAAAATGTCACCTGAGAGTTGTAGTTTCAAGCTGTCATTTGCACTTTACTAGCAGCTGTTTTTTGCCCCAAACTGAGGAGACCCATCAGATTTACAGCATCCAGATAAGCAGTGACAGTGCTGAGTGAGTCCAGCAGCCAGACTACAGGAAGCAGGAACGATTTTAAAGGCAAGAATAGCTCCTGTAACTTTCTATGCAGGTTAACACAGCGCCACCTACTGGTTATTATTCGCAATTGCAGATTTTGGAGCCAAATTAGGACTTGACCCGAGTATAAGTCGAGGTTAGGTTTTCAGGCTAACTTTAAAGCCTGAAAAATTCGACTTATACTCGAGTATATAGGTATTATAAAATAATGAACAGTAACGATTGTTATTTTATACTAACAATCTTTTAAAAATTTCACCGTAAAGCTGGGTACACACACTAACGATAAAGCCCCGATACCATCGGATCCGACGGTATTGGGGCTTTATCGTTATGTGTGTATGCTCGTTTCCCGAACGAGCGCGCGGCCGCCAAACGATCGGGTCGGCCAAACGCTCGTTCGGGAAAGCCGAAAATTTCCATCGGCGTGCTAGACTCCCTATAGAGAGTCTAGCGTGGCCGATGGAAAAACACAGTCCCGAGCGTTCTCCTTATGAAGTTAAGGGAAACGTCGGGACTGTGTGTATGCAGATCTTTGAAAGATGGCAGACAGGATCTTGCAGATCCTGTCTGTCATCTTTCAGAAATCTGTGCTGTGTGTACCTAGCTTAAGGCATAGTAACAATCAGTTTACCATAAACTAGGTAAGTGGGCTTAATCCAAACTGAAAGGGGTGTGTAGTTAATTCTCTTGTATTACTATATACATATATGTAAACTGAAAACTGTGCCTTTAATGATCACAAAAGGTTTTCTATTTTGTACTTTTAATAATGCTTTGAAGTTGTATTGTTCCTTTAATCAGAAATATTTTTTTTGGTTTTTAGGTTAAAACTTTATTATGGAACACAAAGAGTCTTTTGCACCCAGCTCTAAATGATCCCAATGAGTGAAGTCTCAATTGTGTAGGACATTATCACCCTGTTATTCTGCTTGTTTAACGGGAACTGTGGTCTAAATACAAGTTAAAAAGAACACACTCCTTCCTTTAGAATTTCTCCATGATCAAGCTTCTAGCTGTAGTCTATCCAAAGTTACAGCAGTATAAAAGGTGAATTTGCTGGGACAGAGCATCATCTGCTGCATTACTCACCCCCTCCAAACCTCTAAATCATTTTTAAAGCTAGCCACAAGTCTGAAAAGTATATTTTTTCTCTATTTAAGGTGTCCATTGGTAGAGGAAAGGACAGAGAATGGTTGCATGTCTGTAACTAGCTTCCGACAAGATCGATTTTCGGGGGTGAGGCTTTTTACACAGCACATCTTTTGACTGTCACAACCTCAGACAGTCAGGACAGTGTAACTTTATTAGCCTAAAACTTAAGATCCAAAGAAGCTAGAGACATTACCCAAAGCTTGTTTTGAAGTTATGAGAGAGTTCTGTTCTCCACTTGTATGGAGACAGTTAACCTTTAACTGAGACATGTAATTTCATACTTAGGCTATTTAGCTTTAAAAAGTAACCCTTTGAAAAATTAAAGTGTTACCTCTTTGTTTGCTTAAAAAATATGTCCACTCCCACATCTAAAATTTATAATTATTTTCCCACCTCCCTGAACCCAGAGACTGTTAGACATACCTCCAGATTGCCATGGGTTAATAATGCTATATAAGACTGCTACTGTCTGTACTTTATATTAATGTGCTCCCTCAGCAATAATTGTATTAAATGAAGTTTAAAGAAATAAAAGTGTTTCCTCTATGTTATGTCCCCACAATTATTCCCAAATTATCTCATGTTAGGATGTATTGGTTAAAGGGAAACTTCCTCCTATTTTTAAAGTTTTAGTCTCTATCTCACTGCAAACTGAGCAATATATTGATACTGACAGCCACTGCTAAATTCTTTAGCTTGTTTAGTGATTTTGGTGTATCATAGGTATGTCCATTCAAAATTAAAAAAAATTCTGTAGTGTAGCCTCCCCCTTCCAAACCAATTTGTAAAAAAGTGAGATAACTTACTTACCAGCCTTCGTTCCTGCCTGTAATGTTACTCTCAGAAAGGTGGACCAGCAGCCATGTCTGCTGAGAGGCAGACAGACAACATTCCATGGGAACAAAGACTGTTAAGTAAGTTATCTGCTATTTTTTTTTTTTTTTACAAATAAAGCCTGCGTTGGTTGGGAGGGAGGTAGCTACACTATAGAAAATAATTATTTTCCTACCACTCTGCAACATGGAGGGATCCGGAGGGGGGGAGGGAGAGGAGAAAAGGGCTCTCTAGGCATGCCTGAGTTCCTCCTGGAGGACAGGGAAGGGGAAGAAACCTTTTACACATAGACAGGCTTCTACTGTTCAGTTTCCTGGATTTGGATGGACGTTGCAGGACAAACCTTTGGAGGAGGGACGTAAGCTACTACTCCAGTGTGTGTGCATTTACGTACATGTAGAAAGTGGATTCTGTAATTAAAAGGCTTACATATTGTTGCCAGTACATGTGGACACCAATTGGCCTGCCCTCCCCCCAGTATTCACTGCCTCAAAGCATTTTTAATACATTTTAATACCCTCAAGTTTATTTTCCAGATAGGCTGCTAGGAACAATAATACATATGTAGAATAATACATAGTATTTGATATTCGATCTTTTAATAGAAATTTAAATTTTTCAATTGAATTTTGATTTTCGAAATTGGGATTCATCACTATAGCCAATTAGCTGATTTTATTGTGTTGTGTGTTTGTGATTGGATAGCATAACTGTATGTGGAATTTAAAGATATTTTAATATGTTTCCTCTAATTTTCACTGATGTGACAGAGCTAGCTCGAGGAGGTCAGCCAACAAGAAAAGAATTGATCAATGCACATTCCCAGGTGCATTGATCATCTCTTTTCTTGTTTGTTCTAATGTTTTGGTCAGATCAGTAGCACTTCCACTATATGTTATAATAATGTTGCTATAGGGTGTAATGTAGCAGAGTTTCTCTGCAGGAAGATTGACCAAGCTTCCATGTGGTAGTAGCACCCCCAACCCGTCCCTTTAATTGGAGGTTTTACACCTTGAATACTAAGCATTGGATGAGAGACCTCTTTCCTCTTGTTAAAATCCAGTAGACGGGGGTAAGTGATAGCCTGTAATACTAATCCAATGCAAGGTCAGGGAGACCATTTTCCCCAGAAAATTCAACCAAGCAGGGAGTGTCAGTCCATAATGACCCAAGGTAAACTGTTAGGACCTTCCATACTGGGGTTACCTTGACATGGTTGGAAGGCTTTTCACTTTTGCATAAAATTGTAACTAAAACCCCCATGTTTTTACTGTTTGCACTAGCATAGATATTATGATATATGGGGCCCAGGAATGTGCATTGATCATCTCTTTTCTTGTTTTTCTAATGTTTTGGTCAGATCAGTAGCACTTCTACATGCTATAGGAGTGCTCCACCAGCCCCCCCTTTTGTTTATGTCAGGGAGGTCAGCCAGGTACGCAGACAAGTCCAGCCTATGGCTGTATCTATATCTATTTTGAAGTCTTGGGCCAGCTTCCCCAGACTGCCCTGATTACAAACCAATTGTGTTTACACTGCATTCATTTTGGTTCACTGTGTAAATATTTAACGTTTGATTCTATACACACTTTGTTGCCCATACAGTGTTTGTTTCCCTGTTTATGCACTGGTGTGTGTCAGTACAGATTTGATGACAATTGTTTTTGTCACAGGAACTGAACTGTTTTTCTATGTCTGAAAAAAGAAAAAAGCTTAGAGGCCATATTCCGAAGATTGCCAGAGAGAAGGCAAAAAGATACTGTGAAGAGTTGGAGCAAACTCCCAGGCTTGAAACTTTCTTCACTAAAACACAGAGAGAAAAAGACCCCTCTGATGTTATTCCCAAAGAAGGAATTTCAAGCCAAGGGACCTCATCTTCAACTTTTCAGAGTTTAAATGTTGTCCAAGAAGAAAGATGTGAAAAAGCAGCTTCTTTATGGCAACATTTAATGATCCCTCTGACAGATCTGCCGATATCACACAGGAGGAACCATGTGAAGTTGTACCTCCTGCAGTGTCTAAGGGTCAATCCAATACTAAAAGCATGGACATTAGTTTACCAGTGATCCTGTTGATTGGAATACCATGTGAAAAGTTAAAGGACCACATTGCTTGTTATGGTATCAAACAAACAAAGATTGACTTCTCTATCAGTGAGACACTATGCAGATAGAGCAAGATGCAGTTCTGACAAACTTTTTGCAAGTGACATCGAAATGGAGAAGTAATACCACGTCATGGCTTGTATATTCTATCAAATTAAAGATGATATTTTGTGCTGCTTGCCGTTATATGTGGTATTGGAATGTTGGCAAATGAAGGTTTTAATTATTGGAAGAATGCTTCTGTCCGATTGATGGAACATGAGGATTCCAAACAGCACAAAGACTGTTATCTGCAAATGCAAAGCAGGGCAAAAATGCATGGAAGAATCGCACATCATTTAATCCAGAGGCAGAATGAGGAAATAAGTACTGGAGGGAAGTTCTAAACGAGTTGTACAGTAGTAAAATTCCTTTTACCCGAGGTGGGTTGCATTTAGAGGTTCCAATGAGAAATTTGGTTCACTGACAAATGGTAATTATCTTATGATGCTGGAAGCAATTTCAGCTCATGATCCATTTTTGGAAGGCACTAAAGAAATATGGAACTGTTGGATCAGGCACAGCATCTTATTTATCAAAAACAGTGCGCTATGAGTTTATCGATATACTATCATTTAAAGTGCTAGATGCAATAATAAAAGAAATCAAGGAAGCAAGTATTACTCGATCAGTGTTGACTCACTCCGGATATAGTCATATGGACCAGCTGTCATCATAATTAATATGTGAATAAAGATGGTGTCCAAAGAAAGATTCCTGAAATTTATTCCCAATGTAGGACACAAATCAGAAAACCTGTGTAATGCAGTATTGGAAACTTTAAAATCTTTTCAGATTGACATCGGATTGCAGGGGGCAGTCTTATGATAATGAATGCTAGCAACGTGTCTGGGCAATATTCAGGCCTTCAAGCTCGGATCAAACAGATCAACCCTCTTGCTGTATTTATACCTTGTGCTGCCCATTCACTTATATTGTTGGAACATGTGCCGTTGATAGCTGTAGAGATGCAGTGTCATTTTTCCGCATTGTGCAGCAATTGTACAATTTTTTTTCTGGAAAACCAGCAAGGTGGGTGGTGCTTGTTTCTAATGCAGTCTGGAGCTACAGTTTTAAAGTGTTTGTCTCCACTACAAGATGGTCAGCAAGGAGTGATGCATGCCTCAGCCTTAGAAAATCATGGAAGGAGATCATTGGAGCTTGGATGAATAGCAGATGATTCACTCCAAATGTTGTTCGGGCAGAGGCTCATGGAATAAGATTGAGCTTACAGACCCTTGAAACTGCCATCTTGACAGTGTTTTGGAGCTACATCCTGTAAAGGTTTAATGCTACCAGCAGACGTTTACAGAGCACTGATATTGAAGTATCATCAGTTGTTCGGCTATATGGGGTCTACCAACACTTTTGCAAGAAACAGGGATGGATATGACAGGTTCGAAAAGAAGCCAAAGATATGTCTGGACTGGAGGAATACAAGGGAGCTACAGAGAGAGAAAGAAAGATCAAACTGCCATTTGATGTGAGCCACAAAGGACAAGTTATACAGACTCCAAAAGACAAATTTAGAGTCAACACATTTTGGTGAGTTGGATAGACTTACATCTGAGCTTCAAAAGAGAGCTGAAGCATATCAACAATTAAGTGAGCAATTCTGCTTCTTTGAGAAAATTACAACTCTTGACAGTAATAATATAATTACTTATGCTACAAACCTGTGCAAGGTATACGCTAATGACTTACAAGACAATCTTCCAGATGAGTGTCTGCACCTTTCTTCCTATTTGAAAAGTACTGGTATGGTACATTTTACTATTCCTTATCTCCTTCAGACAATTGTTACAATTGATTCATTACAAGTCATCTACCCCAACATACATGTTGCTTTGCGTATTTTCCTTTGCACAGTGGCAACCAACTGCAGTGCAGAGGGGTCTTTCTCATGTTTGAGGAGACTTAAGATCCTCTCTTACTGAAGAAAGGTTGAACAGTTTTGCTCTGCTGTCTACTGAACCACAGCTTGTAAGGGAACTTCCGTATGATGACATAATTGATGAGTTTGCAAAAAGAAAAGTGCGCTCTAAAAGGTTATAACATGTGAGATTATAGATAAATCCTGTTTGATATCTGTTTATATGGTTATGCAGAAGGTTTTAGTTTAAGTTATTGTTTTTTGTGACAAGTTATTGTTTAAAGTGGATCTATTTATAAAAAAAATGTGCTGCAGCTCTTAATTATAAGGACAGCTGCACTGACTCAGTCAGAGACGGAAAGCAGTGTTTTTAATTGACTTTATAATGTTATTGGATTTGGCACTTGTTTACAATTTTAAATGAGCACTTCTTGTTTTTAAGTTATGTTTCATGCTCAATTGCAAAGTTATTTTAAATTATTGCATCTTTAATTTTTTTAATAATGTTATTT
Source organism: Hymenochirus boettgeri (assembly GCA_019447015.1). NCBI lineage: Eukaryota > Metazoa > Chordata > Amphibia > Anura > Pipidae > Hymenochirus > Hymenochirus boettgeri. The sequence goes on along the minus strand of CM033475.1, from coordinate 180,067,655 downwards.
GTTTTTTATTGTCAATTATTTCAGTAAATTTATTTTTGAATCTACAGTTTATTTTCTTTATAGTACTGGGGGGGGGCACTCGAGAAAGAGGGGGGGCGGCTCAAGTTAGCTGGCCTAGGGGAGAAAAAAGTGTAAATCCGGCACTGCTCCTCAGTCCCTTAAGCCCATTCTCCTCCGGAAGAAAGCCAGCATCTCACCCAGATGTCAGCTTTCTTCTGGATTGCAGCAGTCACTGCCATGACGGGGATGTAACTCTTCTTTCCGGCTTTCCTCATCTTTCCTTTGTGAATGCTATGTAAAATCACACTGAGCTTACAGAGGAGGCAAGTACTAGGGAGGCAAAGTAGCGGAAAAATGTAAAGATTTGCAAACTACACACTGCTGTCATATTATTTTAAAGAGAAATCTTTTTCCTGACAACCCTTCAAGTTTAGCCATAAGGGTTCAGTATATTTCTAATTGTGTTGTCATGTACTGTAACATTTAACATGTTAACTGAAGCATGTAGAATTTCCCTGGGAGTGAATTTTCTGGGATGCCCACTCCTGAGAAAATTGGCATGTTTTGTGAATGTTTTCCATTTGTAAATTCTTTCTTACTGTAGAATGATGTAAATTGTTATATTCAGACTAGCAAACTGCCAAACCATCTGATTTTATGGAGATAGCCACACTGATTGATAAACTTATCACGCACCTAGCAGCTATTTACCCCTTTAAGTCCTGTAAAAGCCACTGCTTCACACTTCACACTGCTTCTGCAATTCGCCTACTTTTTGTTAGATAAATAATAGCACAGTGGAATCTGTTGTGTGTTGTTTAACGCTGTAGGTTAGATTTAAAGGATATTGGCTTAACTGTTTGCACAATGTTTGTTACCCTTGTACAAATTATACTGAAAGTAGTGGCTAATGACTAAACGTTTCCTAGCGGGGCAACAAACACATTTGACAGATAAATCATGCAAGAAATGGGAAGTTGAACCCTATAAGCTGTGCTCTCATGTGTCTCATGGACACACCTCATCAGGCCTGAAACAACAGGCTAAATCAGTAAATATAGTCAATGCTGAATGTAGAGTACCAAATTGGAATTTCTTTACGCACAGAACATCTACATCTACACAGCCGATAAAATAAATAGAGGGAAGTTCTGCAGAGAAGCATCACTCTGGGGTTAAAGTTGCGTTTACCGATTTACGATTGGGGTGGCTGTGTGAGTAAAAGAGATACTTGCTCAGCTGCTGCAGCCTATTCACCAGAGGCAGCACGTCTCTTTTAGCTTAAATACTTATGTAAGGGGAAAATCACCCAGAGCCGCACAGCCTTTTGTGAATCTCTTCCAGGAGATTGGCCAGATCATCTGTGGCTCTGGGTGAATCTCACTAAATGTGAGACATGAATAGGTGTTGGTACTACCACAAAGAATCTTGGATACTGTGCTACTGGTCTAGGTAAGTTACTACTGTAAACCGTGAAATTATCATTTCACATTCTTATGCCCCATATGCTATTATAGCACCTCTGCAAGTGTGTTTATTCAGTTATGTATTTTAACATGAAAAACATTGTTGAAGACCGTGATAGAATGGTATAAATTCAGTTTGAATGCCCATCCCATTTACAGAACAAAGCACTTTAAATAACCCACTAAAGGCAAAGAATAACACTGCAATTTATCTTTTACTCCCTGATAATCCAGTTTAAAACAAAGCCTTGGAAAGTTTGTAAATCAGCCTGAAGGAAAACTGGCAAGAAAGTCAGAAAACATATAAAAGATAAATGATCTTAATTTTCTTTTATATATACACTGATAAAAAGTAATTGCAACTTTGCGTTATGCTGGGGCTTATCACTTGCACTAGGATACATCATTTCTGGGCTAAATCTATTTTTTGGGTTGACACTTCCATTTTTTTCACGTTACTTATTCTGTTATTGTTTTACCGCTTAAAATGGATAATTCCAGACGAGGGAAGAATAACTGGTTCTGTGTGATAAAAGAAAGCACAAGTTGAAATGTAAAAGTTCTGCAAAGTTATAACTAGTTTGCTGATTCTTTCTGTGTAGTATAGTCTAGATTGTGTGATATTAAATAGGCCATATATTTGGTTGCGCTAAAATATTATTGGTATTGTCAGGGGTGGATCTACCAGGGGAGGAGCTGCAGGGGGGCCCATCTTTTATTTTTTTCTATGATGGATACAGCCTCTTCACACCGCTGTGGATGAAGCAGAAATAGAGGCCCCATCATAGTTTTGCTAGGGGGCCCAGTTATGCCCTTGGGTGCTGCTTTCTACGATAAGACCACGATTACTGATCAATTTACTAAGAGTATAGTGGCAACCAAAAACAAAACCATAGAAGATGGTGTAGGCACAGATGAAAGCAAATATATCATGCAATTAAAGTGGTATTTTTTGTTGGCTAACTAAAATGATTGAAATGCAAACTTTTGACATGAGAAAGCAATATATTTTGAATACTTTACAAACAGCCAGAAAATGCTTTGAAATTTGTTACATTTTAGCAAATTAAAGGAATACTAAATCCAAAAAAACAACTATTTGCCATTCGTTTGTATTATTCACAGGGAGGTGAGAACTCTTATTCTCACCTCCCTGTGAACAATATTACGCTCGGGGGACCTGGAACTTACCTTACCGCCGCTCCTTTACTGAACAGCTGTTCTCTCCCGATCCCGCGCCCTATCTTTTGTATTATCTAAGATAGGGCGCACGGTCGGGACAGAGCGGCTGTCAGTGAAGGAGCAGCTGCGAGTGGAGCGGCGGTAAGGTAAGTTCCAGGTCCCCCAAACGTAATATTATTCACAGGAAGGTGAGAAAAAGCCTTCTGACCTCCCTGTGAATAATACAAACGAATGGCAAAGAGTTGTTTTTTGGAATATGGGAGTTTAGTGTCCCTTTAAACCAAAAAAAGGGTTAATATTGACTAGATTAAGCTTGACTAGACTGGACTTGACCATTCAGCAGTGGCTACTTTAAACACAAATGGGCTCATTTAGTGAGAGCTGCTATTGGAGTTACCAACACTATAAGGGAGAAGTTCTTAACGTTTAAAATGGTGCTAATTTAGCCCAAACCAATCAAATCTTATTTAACATTTGAAAGCTTACACCTGATTGGTTGGGGCAAAATTAGCACCATTTTTAACAAAAAGAACTTTTATTGAATAACCCTGTATGTGCTTAGCTTGGGAAATGTTAAGACTGGCATTAAATTCTTGCAAAAAACACTATTTGAATAATAAAAAGGCTCCTGAAACTGCTGCAGCCACTGCAAATCCTTTCATAAAGTCATGCTAACCTACTGTATATTAAATAGGTTAGTGCAACTTTAAGACAGCATTTTTGCCCAGCACCTCTGGGTTAGTGAGGCCAAATTTCTTCTAATGGTTTGCATTCGAATGTCCCTACTCCCTTGTATGTCCCTACATATATTTTATGAATTAATAATCAGCGTTTGGTGTTTGGCAGTAAAGCATTTATTTTCCGTTAAAATATGTTTAATGAATTATCTTAGCAAATTGGGTAGATTTATATTTGGTCTTGTCCAGATATTTCACTGGTGTTAACTTTGTATCTGAATCTGTATTCTTTGCCAAAAACACTGTAAATAAATATGATGTAAAATATGAAGCTGCCATTCCACATTCTAACATTTACATGGTGTTGATAGAAACATCTTATCTTTGGGATATGGTGCCATATGCATTGAGGCTGATTCCTAGATCTGCTCTTAATCATCAAGCTCTTGTTTTACAACTATTTACTGTTATTCTCCCATTAACACAAATACAAAAGCTTAGAGAAGGATTTGTCTGAAAGTGTATTGAGGATATATGAAATCTCTGATATTAAAGGGGAACTGTGGTCTCCAAACAAATTAAGTTTAAATGAAAGGCCAGTTTCCTACCTTTTAAAATGAGCCATCAACCACCTCTCTGCGTGCTCCACAGACCAAGATGTACAGAAATGACTGACCAGAAAGTTAATGGGTGGGAGGCTGACTTGTGACATTCCTGAGGCTTCTCCACTGCTTATAAGGGTATACATTTTACGGATGCAAAATTATGCTTTTAAAAGCTTGCTCCTAAAAATTTTTATCATGTAAAGAAAGTATTTTAGAAACAAAATCCCCTTTAATAGTAAAATTTTAGAAATGTAGTTATCCAGACTTGTAGGTTAAGCAGAAGTCTGGACTATCAATATATGTTATAATGCTGATTAAAAAAGTTATACAAAATCTAAAATAATTTTAATATGTCATATGTGCACTGTCCAATGGAAAGACACACTTCTTGCTGAGTATTGTTTCCCACTAATGTAGCTTTGGGTTGGGGGGCTTACAAACTAGCTAGTTCTACTGAATAAGGTAAGACCCAGGGGTGAGAACTTAGCTGTTTAGGTTCTCACCCTGGGTACTTTCACTGGGAGAGGGGATGAGCTGCTTTTACAGTATAGTTGCCTTTAAGATATTAACTTAAAGGAATTACCCAGAGTAACCAGTTTGATTCTTCTAATTTGTTTAAAATGTGAAAATAAAATCCCTGTGTACTATAATTCATGCAAATTCCAGAGATTCACAGGGCAATTTACGGAGAGGCGTTATTAGTAAAAAGTTGCGCAAAGTGGTGCCCTATGTGTAGCATGGCCGTAACGCCAATTCAGTATGCTTACCTCCAGGTTAGTGCAGGTGTTAGTGAGTGTAGCGTGTTTTACGTAACATGCTGTAACGCGGTCGGCAGATGCTATTCAATATTAGCTACCGCTGGATGTCAGTCAGTTTACTGCCGGTTACCTACCGCCTGGAAAAGCAGTGTTAAAGCCGCGCTACTGTTCGGTCCACAATTGCGCAATAGGTAATTTAATATAACGCGCACTGCCCATATTGAATTCCATTCTTGCACCAACGATAATTTCTTCATGCAGGTTAACGCCTCTGTGTAAATCGCCCTTTCAATGGGCTATGTTTGGAACATTTCTTTGCCTAGAGGAATATTTATATTTAATATTTTATTGTAATTTTCTTAAAAAGCATTTTTTTAAATAATAAAACTGTAAATTACAAAATTAATCCTAAATTAGGAAAGTAACCTTCTAGGGCAAAACAGATTGAACTCAATGGACATATGCCATCTTGATAAGTTCTTAAATGGTTGTTTTCTATTGTGTATTTATTCTTTTTTTATTGTTACTAGTGTATAAATATGTGACATTAATTGAGAACAGCTACATTCAATATACTGTGCGGCCACACAAAGCAATACAAGCAGTTGGGCACTTGTTTCCGGAAAACACGCTTGTTTCTGGTTCGGAAGAGATCCCTGGAATTCTATCACATGATGAGTCTGGTAAGGCAACGAATAATATTAAAAAATATAGAATATTTAATATTAAAGGGCATCTATAGTGAAATTTATACATTGCTCCAATCCAGACATAATAAAGGTTAGTGGATTCTGCCTTATTCTTACCTTCCTCTGTGGCTCCGTGCTTGCACACATTTACTGCAGGGCTCCCCACTCCCCCTCCCCTTTCTGGTCATTCCCCCATTCAAATAGTCCGGCTGTAAATTAAGGCTGTGAAACAAGCCACTCATGCGCATTAATCTTACTACACATGACGCATTACTCTAACCTTTGTAAACAAACAAAAAAACCTAGGTATGTAAGCCTGTAGAAAGCAAGTACTGTATCTCTGTTGTTCTGGTTGAGTTAGGAAAGTCCTGCCATATCACTGCAGCCCGATCTCCCTTTGACAGGCAATAAATTGGGTAAAGCTTGGGGGGGAGGGGGACTTCTCCTTCCCTTTACTTCTGTTTTTAACCCAGTATTTGGGTTAAATACTGGTGAGGAAGCAATCATTGGGAGTGAGCAGGAAGGAATCATTGGGAGACTTGCTGTAAAACTTGTGCAAGCCTCCACACTATACCGGCATGCTGTTTGGGAATTTAATTGACAGCTCAAGCAGGAGTGGTGTATTGAAATCTTCACTTCTTTTAACTTTGCGCAGAGTGGTGCCCTATGTGTAGCGTAGCCATAACGCCAATTCAGTATGCTTACCTCCAGGTTAGTGCAGGTGTTAGCGAGTGTAGCATGCTTTACGTATGTAGTTTACCATGAACCCAAACCCAAGTTCGGGTCGAACTTTATGAGTTTGGATGAACTCAAACTATCCAAACTTGTTCAAACTAGTGTGGTTTTCTGAACTCGTGGCTGTATTTTATAATTATCATATATATGGGCCGTTTTGTAACTCTCTAATGTACTTTTTGTTTTTGATAACCCTCGAATGTACCCTTCTACTTTCGGAAACCCTCAAATGTAATGTTCATTTTTCGCTAACCCTTGAATGAAGCCTGCAACTTTTGGAAACCCTCGAATGTAATTTCATTTTCGCTAACCATTAAATGTAGCATTACTTTCGGTAATCTTCAAATGAATTGTTAGTTTTGCTAACCCTTGAATTTAGCCTTCGACTTTTGCTTACCCTCAAATTTATGACAATTGCCCGATTGTGGGGAAAGAACAGGGCTATGTATGCAGAGTCATTATCTATTAAAAATAATGATTTTTTCCACTGAACTTTCCATTTAAGAATAAGGAATCCTACCTACCTGTCTCGCGTTCTTTTTATTTTTGCAATGTTGATTTTTGCTGTGTAGTTGTCCTTTAAGGTGGGACTGTGTGTGGTGCTTGCAGCTGCAGAGTTTTAGTAGAATTACTACTGGGAGGTTAATGTAGACAAAGTCAGATTGCTTTATTCTGTTCCATAAAGCATCTAGCAAACAAGAACGGAAGGGCCCTTTGAAATATATTAAACCATGGAAATGCCTTTTCCCTCTTCCATTATTAAATAGCTTTACTGTTTGTATTGTTAAAGGCTTTGACAAGAGACTGCAAGTATATAGTCACAACAGGAACACAGCTGTTTAACACTTCTCATATACAAATCCCAAAGGATCGTTTTCCCATAAAAATACATGTATTTGGTATATATTAAAACCATCATTTCTCTACTAGTTTGCAAAAAATAGCTGTAATGGTTTTTACAAACATTTATTCATTGTCGGTGCTAGTTATTTATATTGTTTCATTAAGTAGTGGGTGAAAGGGTAGAGGTTTCTTTATTAGCTTGCTGTCCTTGCAAACTGTCTAACCAATGTTTTTGTCAGGGTAGTGGCTTTCCGGTCATCCTTTTATGTGCTGTGTGTAAAATGGATCTTGTCAAAATCAGGAACCAGTTTTAAAAACTATAGGACTGGGCTTCATAACCATATTCACCTGTAATATGTGCCCATTTGTGCAGGCATTGCCATACATTAAAATTCCTGCTTACAAATTTGAAAAAGGGAATAATCTTTACCAAAACGTTTGTGAGCATGTAATAAATTACATATCTCTTTGAATAAATTCAAATTGAGTGCGGCTCATTTATATATTCTGTATAGTAGAAAGAAGATCGGAGTACTTTAGAGATACGCACCATCAAGAGCCTGAATACTAGAGTGCTGTTGCAGTCTTTGGAATATGTATATATACATACATATATGAGAAAGAGAGATAGTTAAAGGAACACTAAACTTAAAAAACAAGTATTTGGCATTCGTTTCTATTATTCACAGGGAGGTGAGAACGTTTATTCCTACCTCCCTGTGAATAATAGTTTGCTCGGGGGATCTGGAACTTATCTTACCTTGCTCCTCTCACAAGCCGCTCCTTCACTGACAACCGCTCTGTCCCGACCATGCGCCCTAACTTAGGCGCACTCGCGCCAATACAAAAGATAGGGCACGCGATCGGGACAGAACAGCTGTTCTGTGCAGGAGTGGCTTACGAGAGGAGCGCGGTAAGGTAAGTTCCAGGTCCCCCGACCGTCCTATTATTCACAGGGAGGTGGGAATAAGCATTCTCACCTCCCTGTGAATAATAGAAACAGATGGCAAATACTTTTTTTTTTAAGTTTAGTGTTCCTTTAAAGTATAATAGAATAAGGCATTTTCGTGTCATATTCATTCTTCTGTTACTGTTATTGTCTAGGTGATGCATTTAGAAAGCCCCACATCCAGAAGTCTATTGTTTATTACTTAGATCAAATATGCTTGTTTCTTCATCCTTCACTGGAAAAGTTTGAGGAGGATCTGACAAAGCTGATTACCATTGAATGGCTCCCTAAGGTACGATCCAATGCATATTTGTTTTTCAGGACCTTTTAGAGATAATTGATAAGTAAATTAAAGGGCATGTCCATCCTTAAAACAAAAAAACTAGTCACTTGTCAGTTACCTGCCCCTACTTCCAACCTATATATTTAGCATCTTATTAGATGTATTACTAACCAGATATTTAAAGGGGAACTAAAGTCTCCAAACAACATTGTCCCAATAGACAGAGCACATTCACAAACAAACAAAAAGCTGTGTCTCACCTCTCCCTTTGCTGTGGCCATTGGGTGATTTATGAAAATAACCTGTGAGTACTAGGGGTCAGCTCCCACAATCCACCATAGCTGGGTAAACCCCCAGCTAAGTGTCTGCGTACAGGCACATGCTCCATAAAGCTCAACAGATCGAAACATGTAAGTTGCAGCCTTGCTTCCTAGAAGCTGACAACCAATCACATTATAGCACAGAGATCCTCCCTCTCCATGACACAGAACAGGGATTTCAGTTTTTTGTTTTTAAACACATTCAAGGCTCCTGTCCTAACAATGATATAATCCTTTACTTTTCATACAAAAAGAAAAGTAATCTTTGCAGTGTATTTCATAGATAGCATGGATGTAAGAAACAGAATACTTACATTTCAGCAAAAATAAAAGTAAGTGTGGGGAATAGAACCTGCAACTTGTAAATTTACCCTGTCTTGCTAAAAGTGGGAGTCCTACCTCTAGGCTAAGAGAGACACTATATAAATTATTGGTACACATAGAATATTGTAGTAGGAACATAATGGAAACAAAAATAAAGATATATTGGGGGAATCAAACTCATAACCTTCTGAACTGTATGTGTCTAAATCTGGCATCTTACAAGGTGAGCCACCACTGAATAAGCTAAAAGCTTAGGAACATTTAGAAGCTTTATCTTTTGCATGGAATATAATAGAAACAAAAAAAAAGGTTTAGCTGGGGTATAGAACTTGTGACCTTCTGAACTGTGTATTTTTTAAATCCGGTGCCTTACCTGGTGCGCCAACACTGAATAAGCAGAGAGTCCAGTTACATTTGTAAGCTTTATCTTTTGCTAGGAAAAGAATAATAAAAAAAAAAAATGGAATATGGAATCCCTGATAACTTTGAAAGCTGATTGTTACCCTGCAGTTTATTTTCCAGCAACTCACACTGACTGGTAAATAAACTGCAGGGTAACAAGCAGCTTTCAAAGTCTTATCAGGGATTCCATATTTGTGTGTAGACTTCTGTATAGAAAATACTTTGTGCATAGAGATAGTGAATACTGGGGTCAGGAGGCGTGGTTCTTTGGTGACTTCATGGGCTGTGGGTTGTACTGGCAACAACATGGAAGCCTTCTTATTTACAGAATCTATTTCTCACATATACTATGTGCAATATACCACAGAAGAATCTTACAATGTATAGGTATTCTCGGGAGAAAAACTTTCACATTAGGTTTTTGAAAATTTAAGTTTAGTTCTCCTTTAAAGGGCATCTCCACCCCTCCTATAAAATGTTGATATAGTGTAGTCCACCCCCCCAAAACCCCATTTACGCTATACTTACATTTAGAAGAAATGCTCCCAGCATTAGCTATTTACCTTACAAATCCCCAATCCACAGGTGCGGCTCCCTGCTACATTCTGGTAACAGCTGTTAGTCATGGCCATGACGGTGACGTCACGACCAATGACTGACGGCCTTTGCCAGACGAGCTCCGGTGGATTTGGGATTTGTAAAGTGAATATGTAACCAGCCTGATAAAAGGGGCTTAGGACTCCTGAAAGCTTGCTTAATTTTTATTATCTAGTTAGCCAATAAAAGGTATCACAGCTCTACTTTACTTCTCATACTTATGGCTAACACGGTACAAACCTCAACTATTAAGGTGAATATCTAACTCTGGGAGCATCTATTCTAAATGTACAGTAAGTATACGTAAATGGAGTTTTGGGTGGTGGACTCCAGTATATCAAAATTTTATAGGCGGGGTGGAGATGCCCTTTAAGCATAATTAGTGCCCCCAAACTGGCGAGAGAGCAATACTTACCATTAAATATCTAGTTAGAAATGCATGTAATAAATTGCTAAAAATAGCAGTAAGGATTAGTGGGAAATAAATGACAAGTGACCAGTTTTTAGTTTTAAGGGTGGACATGTCCTATAAAATTAGCTGTGAAAGGATGAAGTATGCAAAGAGTCTTTTTCACATTGTGTAAGGTGACCATGCAAATTGGCAAATCTTGAAAAATTATGTTGGGTCCGATGGGATTGTCTGAAAATTGGAAAGGTGTGGGGGCTGGAAAGGATGCTGATGAACTGACCACGATGCTGCAATTAGCAACATGGACAATATCAATTAAATATTGTGTATAAGGGATCAGTCAGGGCTATGAAGGCAGTTACCCTTGCATGTTGCGGACATGTCCCAATGGAATCTCATCACAATTGCAATTGTAATCATGTGTATGGCCACTTTTACCACGTTTGTTTTGTAAATGTAATGACTATAGATTTGAATACGACTCCCTTCTCTCTTGCAGTTATCTTATAGCTAATATTTCCAATGTATCAATAATACATGTTTTTTATAAATTGATCTGGTGCATTTTCATTTCAATCTTGCCTGGCCAAGAGCTTTTTAAATGTTATACATTATTATTAAAGACAAAGTAAATCTAAAGCCTGTATTAAAGGGCAAGTCCAGCCCTAAAATGAAAGCTTACATACAGGCAAATCACCACCCAAAAACCCTAAACGGTAATAGTTTGAAATATGAAATATATAAGTCTAACCTGAAATCCTGCACAATGTCCTTTTTCCCTGTTTCTACTTCCTGGTTCTTCCAGTTAGCAACTGTCAGTTATGGATTTGACAGTTGACATCACAGGCAATGACTGAATGTTAATCCCCTGTCTGCCTCTTCTGAGCATGCCCAGGCTCAGTACAGGTTTCTAAATTACTCAGTTTCCATGAGGCATCCAGGAGCATAGCAGGTATACAGTAATAAATTCATAGGACAAAGTAGGATATATCAACATATATTAAAGAGGCCATTCTTTCTAAGAGATGTTTTTATGATGGTGGAGTTGTCCTTTAATGACTCCCCACCTAATGGGAACCAGCAATGTACACAATTGCAAGTGTGATATTTTCTGTGTGGCGTAGTCTGTAGTGTGAATAAAGCCATTAAAATGTATACTTGTATAAATTACAATCTGCTCTTGCATCCTCCTCTTGTTTTTTTACTTTCTCTATTGCTTTGTACATGCTGAATAGCTTTCTGTGGGGTGGACATCATCTGTTGTACGCTTCGATACATGAAAGTATTTAGTATTTTCTGCTTAACGGTTAACATTTTAGAAAAATTATTTGCTACTATAAAAAAAATAACAATATTTTTTATCAACCCAGGCTTTACTGGATTAATTACTTACTGTTTATACCTTTATTTAAATGTAATAAGAAAAGACTCCACAGTGCTTTCCAATTCACATTATCCATTCACATCACTTTTCTGCTAGAAATCATTTTAATAATTATAATACATTGGATAAGGATACATTGGAAGTGCACGGAGAAAAACTATGCTAATTACTGAATGTAAATTTTGCATCTCTTTGCATTAGATTATAGAGGTAATGTTATTTATACACATGACTTGCAAATATAAATGATACCCTATGAAAAATGTAAATTTTTAAAATATTCATTAATGAAGTTAATAAATAAAAGGGAGTGTGATTCTATCATTTCTATCTGGCTGTAAATATGTTAACATTGAGCAATGAAGGAGTTAGCAGAGATCAAAAACTAAAGGTGGCCATAAACATAGGGATATTATTGGCTGATTATCATTATGTATGGTATCCGCCACAATGGGATGATTATATTGTTCTTTCTATGGCCACCTAAAACATGTCTTTCGTACAATCACAATAATATTGAGACGATTGGGTTGTGTATTGTACAACATTTTTGGAATGCAATAGTGTAAAAATCTTTGCATGTATGACTACTTTTAAATGTAAATGTGCCTGATGGATTCTGTTGCAGATAAATGAAACACTTATTTCTAAAATCAGCAACATGGGGAAATCAACTGTAATTCTGATGAAACATTGCACCTGATGTGTGGTTACCAATAAAACACAGTTACAATTCGCTCAGAGTGTCTATTATTTTGTTGATGATTTACCCCTGGTGTAGGGACCCTAGAGATTTCTGTACCCAGTGTTCTCCCTAGGGTCTTTTAGCCGGGCGGCCCACCCAGCTATTTTTTCATGCCACCCGGCTGGAAAATGATTCTTGATAGAACACTTGTGATTTAATAAAGAATTTAGATGTAGATTTAATAGGTGTGCCAATAGGTCAGTAAAAACTCCCACCAAAACAGCCCAGTCTTGACCCCTTTTTAACAGCGAGATTATTTTAGCACGAGTTTTAGCAAGTTCCCCAAGGCCACAAAAAGATGGCACAGCAAACCTGCAACTCATTCTGTATGTGGATCACATGTGCTCAGTGGCATAACTAGGAATCACCTGCCCCTCCTGCAAAACTATGATCGGCCCCTATCCGTGTTTAAACCACAATTATTTTCTTGGATAAGGCTATATCTATCATAGGAAAAATAAGAAAATGGGGCCCCTTGGCTCCCAGGCCCCCCTGCGGTTGCCCCCCCTGCTCCCTGGTAGTTACGCCCCTGCATGTGCTTGTGCTGCTATGTTACATCTGGGTTACAATCAGATGTTTGGCACTACAACTCCCTGCATTCTGAAACCAAGGAATGCTGGGAGTTGTAGTTTTCAAACATCTAGTGGAACGAAATATAATGAGCATGATGCAAGGCTGATCAGTATTTCTATTAGAATATGAAGAAGGCTGTATTGGTTTCAATGTAGCTTTACTGCATGAGTTTAAAGGGGATGTCAAACCTTAAGTAATTGAAAATAATTAATAATAAGTAGTAAAAATTTTCCCTACCACCAAAATTCCCAGTCTCACCCGGCTACTTTTTTATGCCACCCGGCTGTAAAAAATATTCTGGGGAGAACACTAAATTCAGACATATTCAATTAGAATTTATAGAATTTCTGCATAGGGATTTATATTTTAGTTCTCCTTTAAATATTAATTTAGGGTTGTTATTTTCTATCTTGCAATCTTTATTTAACTGACTTAGCTAAGAGTCTGTGATGCCATATAACACTGTATATATAATAGAGATGTTACTGTAGCTTTTGGACCACATAATGCATAATAAATTATTTGTTTATAGCCCTATTACAGTTTAGAACAAGCTGGTAAGGTTTTATTAATACCAATATACCTTAACACCATATATTTCAGTTTAGCAGAACTGTTTATTTTTTGTATTTTGTATTTTTGTTTCAAAAATACTTATTTTTGTTTCTTTCAAGTGAATCCTAAAAACGTAAAGAATAAGGATAAGCCACATTTGTCAGGGCAGCTGATTAGTAACTACAACTCATTATGCCCCTCCCCTATCACATCTGCCAAGAGTGTTTATGGATTTATAGTTCCACCTGAGCCTCACCTGTGAGAGTTGCCCGTCGTTTTTTCTTTAGAAAATGTCATGTCCTTCAATGTCCCTAATATATGGTATAAACTAATAACTGCTTTTTATTGTAGGATAGTGGCACCATCGATGGAGGCCCTGTGTTAATTCAAGAAAGACGATTGCATATTGGTGTTCACAATGGCTGTGTATTTGTACAAAAGCCACAAATTGTTGTTGTAGTCCCTGAGGCTGAAATGATCAGAGGACAGTCCACAACAAGTTTAAAAAGAAAAAATACTCTACAAAAATTAAGGTACTAACAACACTTTAGCATGCCACAATGCATAGCTGCACAACCAGTAGTAATATAAGTCTAGATTGAATGACACCTATACAGATTTCTTTTTTGTGACCTGCTTTTCCTACTCCCTATCTACATTCTCTATTTCTTTCTCCTATCTTGAAGCTGCTTTCAGTCTCCTTTAGACTTCAGGTATTCGGACACAGAGCCAAGGAGGAATTGTGTCACTGTCTGATCCAATGACCCCACTCTTTTATTTGCTTGTTGGTAGAGGAGGGTGAGGAGAGCAGGTCAAGACACAGTGACATGAAACAAGCAAAGAGCTCCAGTGTTAGAATAGCAACAACATTAAAACAAAGACACAAGGAAAAGGCGTTAAAACATTTTTATAAATCATAGGACTTGTGCATAGACATTTATACTTTTTCAGTACAGATAACATTTAAACCCTGTTCATTAAATGTACAAGTCATTTTTTTGTACACTACTTCTATTGTACATTTCAGTGTACCAAAACTAAATAGTAGACATGAAAAAAGTAAATGGAGACATATATGTGCAAACACATTTACTTATTAGATGATTATTACAATTCTTTGACAGGACAGAGCCACAAAGAAATGCCTTAAAGAATTTTGTTTGATTAACAGCGTTGAAAAAAACTAAAACTGTATGTGCAAAACTGCAGATTGGGAGCAGTGTTTTCTCTCTCTGTTAAGCAGTTTATTTGAATGGACTTGGGCCTCTAAGTAATTGTTCTTGTGACTTTCTGGATTGTTCCTTTAGGATGGTGCTGCAGTAAATAATGTCAGTCAATTCTCAGTTGTATAGTAATAAATGTTCTATACAGTACGTACATAACATTTTATGTTTCAGAAACACTTCATATAAATTCTTTGTTTCCTGAGAAAAGCAATCCTGTACTTATAAACAAACGGCTCACCGTACATAGTATTTTAGGTTTCGAGCCTCAAGCCAGAACTGAACACAAATCTTTTAAATGATAACTACACCCTAAAAGGAACCACCCCACCACTTAAAGGGTATGTCTATTCACCAAAATCAAAAAATTTTTTTTTTCATTATAAGGTAGTACCCATCCCCAGAAGCCTTTTCCTGCCTTTCTTTTGAAAAAATTCCATTCCCTACCTTTGCAACAGTCTTTAGAAGTTCTATTCGTTTTTGGGGGTGTGGCCTTAGCTGTGCTGGATAAGGAAGTGAGCTGATTACTAAATGAGGCTATTACCATGCGTTTTGGTCCCGCCCACTTGACCCTGTGCTTTTATGTAAACAGATCCTCTCCTGCATTGTCAGAACTGTAGTAAAACAGACAATGCTGGCAGAGACAAAGGAGAGAGTTCATACATAAAGTGTGCCATTTCTGTGGCTGGGGGAAGCAGGGAGAGTGTGTGTAGATAGACCAAAGATCTAAATATCCAATCCAGACGTAAGAGCCATTTCTGTGGCTGGGGGAAGCAGGGAGAGTGGGTGTAGATAGACCCAAGATCTAAATATCCAATCCAGACGTAAGAGCCATTTCTGTGGCTGGGGGAAGCAGGGAAGTGTGTGAAGTAGACCCAAGATCTAAATATCCAATCCAGACGTAAGAGCCATTTCTGTGGCTGGGGAAGCAGGGAGGTGTGTATATAGACCAGAGAGAGAGAGATATATAGAGAGATAAGAGAGAGAGATAAGAGAGAGATAAGAGAGAGATAGAGAGAGAGATAGAGAGCGAGATAGAGAGAGAGATAGAGAGAGAGATAGAGAGAGAGAGAGAGAGAGAGATAGAAGAGAGAGAGAGAGAGATAGAGAGATAGATAGAGAGATAGAGAGAGATGATGAGAGAGTCGGAGCGCTCGCGCGCGCCGCTCGCGCGCGAGTCTCGGTCGCTCAGCGCGCTCCCTCGCGCGCTCGGCGCGCCGCTGCTCGCGTCTCGCTGCGCTCGCGCGCGCGCTCGCTCCGCGCTCGCGCGCGCCTCGCTCTCTCGCGCGCGCGCTCGCTCGCTCGCGCGCGCGCTCTGCTCCTGCCGCTCGCTCTCTCGCGCGCGCTCGCGCTCGCTCCGCGCGCCGCTCCGCTCGCGCGGGTCGCGCGCGCGCGCGGGTCGCGCGGCGCGCGCGGGGTCGCGCGCGCGCGGGGTCGCGCGCGCGGGTCGCGCGCGCGCGCGGGGTCGCGCGCGGCGCGGTCCGCGCGCGCGGGCGCGCTCGCGCCGCGCGGTCGCGCGCGCGCGCGTCCGTCGCGCGTCGCGGTCGCGCGTTCGCGTCGCGCGGTCGCGGTCGCGGTCGCGGTCGCGCGTCGCGGTCGCGGTCGCGCGGTCGCGGTCGCGCGGTCGCGGTCGCGGTCCGCTCGCGCGCGGTCGCGCTCGCGCGCGGTCGCGCTCGCGGCGGTCGCGCTGCGCCGCTCGGTCGCGCTCGCGCGCGTCGCCGCTCGCCGCGCGCGGTCGCGCCGCGCGGTCGCGCTCGCGCGCGGTCGCGCTCGCGCGCGCGCGGTCGCGCTCGCGCGCGCTCGCTCGCGGCTCGCGCCGCGCGCTCGCTCGCGCTCGCGCGCGCGCGGGGGTCGCGCTCGCGCGGTGTGTGTGTGTGTGGTGTGTGTGTGTGTGTGTGTGTGTGTGTGTGTGTGTGTGTGTGTGTGTGTGTGTGTGTGTGTGTGTGTGTGTGTGTGTGTGTGTGTGTGTGTGTGTGTGTGTGTGTGTGTGTGTGTGTGTGTGTGTGTGTGAGTGATGTTCCGTTTTAATCCCTCGGGCGGGCAGGGTCGACGAGTCCGACGCAGCATGGGTGGATCTGCGCATGTGCGGGATGGCAAGCACGTCGGACTACCTGCTATTGGGAAGGCAGCAACATGAATATTCAATGTGCCAAGCGGATCTTACAGCACATACATCGGACAAACTAGGGCACACAGACAAAATCCATAAAAGGTATCATGCATATTTAAATGGGCTCTTTTACTTTAGGCAATGTTAATTTTTCAGGTGGACATACCCTTTAATTTCAGAATGAGGCCCCATGAGTGAGGAGTTTTGTTTAAGGTTCGAGTTATCTCATTGACTCCTGGGTGAAAGTAACTAAAATGCTAGGTCCTCAATGCTGGGTTTTAAAACATTGCCCCAATAGATAGGGCACATTTGCAAAGAAACAAAAAGCTATGGCTCACCTCTCCCTTTGCTTTGGCTGTCGGGTAATTTATGAAATTAATCTGGGTACTAGGGGTCAGCTACTTTCAAAGTGTAAGAATGTAGTAGGCACGATCCGCACTCTTTTCTAAAACTGCAGATCATACGGCAAATCCCATAAAAACGGCTTTATTGAATACACATTAAAAAGATTCCCACACCAGACATGGGGATCTTTTTAATGTGTATTCAATAAAGCTGTTTTTATGGGATTGTCCGTGGGACCTGCTGTTTTATTAAAGAGTGCGGATCGTGCCTACTACATACTTACACTTTGAAAGCTGTTTTGGACCAAGCGAAAGGCCCAGGGTGACCCAGCACCTGGACCACCACGAGGAACGAGTGAGTCTGCTGGTTTTTCATCTGTGTGTTAATGTGTTAAGAATACATAAGAAGCAAATGCTCCTGTTGGACAGAGAGGTGGGTATATACACACAGACCTCACCATAGAAGATGTGCACATGAAGGGGGAACACAGTAACTGTTCATAGTTACACACACAGGCATACAGCAGGGGGTGCCGATGAAGTTGCTTAAATGTACTTACTAGGGGTCAGCTCCCTTAACCCACCTTATACAGTACACTTCACAGGAAGACTGCAGCAGTCTTGCTTCCCCGTGCTTTTTAGTTGACAGCTAAAAGCATGTTACAGCTCAGAGATCATCCATCCCTCTGACACAGAACAGAGATTTCAATGAAGTTTTTGTGTAAACAAATTGAAATACTCCTGTCCGTCACAGAGATAAATTCCTGCTTTCCTTTTCATTCAAAAGAGAAGTTATCGTTGCATTTTATTCTAATTATCGCTAGCATGTAAGAAACATAATATTAATAATTTGGTAAAAAATAAAATAAAGTCTGTGAAATAGAACCTGCAACCTTATGTACTATTTCTTGCTGAAAGCATAGCTTTCTACCACTATCCAAACAGAGCTGATATATACTGTATAAAGCCATGTACAACAACCTAATATTTTCCTAGAAAAATAATGGAAACAAACAAAAAAAAAACCAAATAAACCGTGAACTCAGGTAGGTAACTATTTTTTATTATTTCATAAGTGGATTTAAGGGATTGTATCTGGCTTTTATAACCCTGCTCTCTGCAGTTGCATGGCTTCCATTTAGTTTCAGCTACTAGATTGTACTGTAAACAAATTAAACAGCTGAAATAATTGCATGTCACATGTTTACTTCTCCCTCCTGCCTACATTTAGTTAATTGAAGAAACCATTGTACCTTGTTTTAGGGCAGCTTTTACAGCAACTATGATATATTTGAACTGTTAAGTTATAATAAAAGTTACCCGTGTACCACTGGATGTCACTCTGACATTTTAATGTATTTGTTGCTATTTCTTAAGTTCCATTTCTGATTTTTAGCTGATGATTTGATAATTTATGTATAAAAGTAAACTACTCTTACAGAAATTTTTTTAGATGTGTACTGTATGATTATTCTAACAGTTTCTTTTCTTCTAGCAATTCTACAGTACAAGCACTAGTGCTGCGGAGTCGTATTCGCCTTCCTGAAATGGTCAATCACCCTGGATTTGCAATTGTTTTTCAGCTGGAGTATGTCTTTTCTTTCGCTAGTGGAACTAGCACCAAGGTACTGGGAAGTTTAGATATAATTAAAAATGTGCTAACCCCATCCCAAAATGATAGATGGTTACTGACAAAAGGAATAATGCCTAAGTGCTGTAAGAAATACACGGTAAATGTACTGTATTCAGTTAGATCAACTGGACTTAAAGTTTAGTTCTTGAAGACGTTTCCCTAGTCATCCGACTTGCTCTCTCAATTCAGAATGACTTTTACAAGAATTTGTTGGCAAATAAGTACCGTATATACTCGAATATAAGCTGAGTTACCTATTTTTTTACCTGAAAAATAAGTAAAACTGATTGACTCGAGTATAAGCCGAGGGTAGAAATTATCACCATTACTGCTAATCAAGGCCAAAAAAAAGGCTCCTGTCCACCACTCTTAAACCACTATACACCACAAGGACCCAAATACATTAACCCCCGTTCAGTAACCCCCAATTCCTGGTCACTTCAGATGTTTTGGAAACTACAACTCCCAGCATGCTTTGATAGTTTTCTAAACATCTGGAGTGACAAGCAACAGTTATTGGCAGTTACAAGAAACAGTTAGTCTGGTAGTTTTTACCAGTAACATAAAAGAACAAACTCCTGTTCACCTCTGACAGCAGAGTCGGAGCTGCTCGCAAGCTACTCCATTACTGGCACTGTAAGGCTAGATGGTGCTGTGTGAGATGTTACGTGTGCGCGTGCGCTTACACACCCACGCCCGCGACCTCCTGCTCTTCGGACTGCTTCCTCCATTGCGGCCGCATGTTAAGTTTATTGCTGGCTTCAGTAAGGTACCAGTGTCTTCCGATTACTGTGCTTCTTCTCTTCTAAATGTCTCCATGTCCTCTTAATGCCGGAATAGGTATTTTATTTAGCGGTGTCACTATTTTTCCTTTATGACTCGAGTATAAGCCGAGGTTGAGTTTTAAGACACATTTAAAAACAAAAACCTTGGCTAATACTCGAGTATATACGGTACCCTAGAAAGTCCTAACTAGCATATAACAGGTGTAGGGACCTTCTGTGCAAGGTAGTCATTCTCGAATGAGCGAGCAGTCAGGAAAGACTGAAAAAGACCGAAAGACCTAGGGCGCGGTAATCTCCCTATAGGGGAGTCGGCCACGGTCGAGGGAAAACAACACAGTCCCAAAGTTCTCCCTGTGCTGTGCATAGGGAGAATGCTCGAGACTGTGTGTATCCTGATGTTTGAAAAATTACAGACAGGATCTTGCAGATCCTGTCTGTCATCTTTCAAAGGTCTGCCGTGTGTGTACCCAGTTTCACAGCCAGGTAGATTTGACCTCACAAGCTACAAATAAAGGGTAGCTTTACCCTTTACATTACGCAGGAAGTTAAAGGGACACTAAAGTGGACTTTTTAGCTAGCATGAAGCTGCATCTATTATTCACATGGATGTAGGATTGCTTATTCCCACCTCCCTGTGAATAATAGAACCTGGGCAATCCTAGGTTAAACTTACCAGGTAATGGTGCATACACATGTGCGATTGTGGGGGCCGACTTGCAACGTCCATTTCGGCCGATAATTGTGCTGTGTATGGGCACTTTGTTGGCCAAAACTGCTGTCCGGTCAGAGGCTCATTGCCTGATCCACCATACAGATCATCAACGACCCCCACCCGCCCGTTTCGGCCGACAAAGTGCCCATACATAGCACAATTATTTAAATTATTTAAAATTATCGTCTGTAATGGATATGCATACACAATCGGGGAGATTCAATAAGGCAGCTCCCGTAACTTACCTTAGCCCGATCCCGCGATACAATAACTGACGTAAACGAGATTACATCAGTTATTGCATCGCGGGATCGGGCTAAGGTAAGGATAGGGACTTTAACGCTCCAAAAGCCGTAGCATTAGGTTTCGCGCTACGAAGTAGCACAAAACTTAATGCTACAGGTTTTGGATCGTTAGCACAGCGCTACTTCCAAAAACATTCGGAAATGTCGCTGTGCTCTAAAAGCCATCTAAAAAAAAAAAAATTTTTTTTAGGGTTAACGTGGGTTTTAGACTGAAATGGGCTGTATTGTATCTCCCCCATTGTGCGTCACAGGTCTGACCCTGTGATCGCATGTGTGTAGGAGGCTTGCATTGCCTTGGTTCTATTATTCACAGGGAGGTGGAAATAAGTAATCCTACTTCCCTGAGAATTATAGATGCAGCTGCAAGCTAACTAAAAAGTCCAGTTTAGTGTCCCTTTAATTATTAAATAGTACCCAATTATTAATTATTACCCAGCACTTGGAATCTGTACGTTTCCTTTCTATATTCTTTACTAAAGGCTTTAGATCAAATTTTGTTTGGAACTTTTAGGCTTTTTCAGATATGATTATAAAACAATATTTGTAGGTAAATGTCTGATTCTGCTGTTTTTTAATAGAAAAATAGCTTTCAGTCACCTAGGGGTCTATTATTTCTTTAAATGTCTGTAAGACCTTGTGGTAAATATATGGTTCTCCATACTTCAGCTTTCCCTAGCAAGATTTATCAGTTTGGTTTTCAATAAAAGTTTCTGCCTCTCTTAACAATTTTAAATGGATTACTTAATAAAACACTTCCTTGGATTTACACAAGCATTTCCTTCATAAATCATGGCAGTGTGTTGTCTGGCTCTTAGAAAATGACTTCTACCAGCCATTTCCCTTGTTGTCCTACATGACATTTCTACAGTTTATTAACCATTTTTTTGCTTAGTTTAATTCTTTTAAACAAGCACACTCTTTGTATTGACTTTTCTGAATTTTTAGAATTTAAACAGGTTAAAATATTCCTGTTTATCTAACAAGTATCTAAAGATTTTTTTTTAGAGATTTTTTTTTAAACTTGTTTTTATTTAAAAATATACATAAAGCAATGTATCGTTTTGTCATACATAAATTGTACATCATTTGTATTCAATAAACAATAAAATGATTTGTTTGTTGTTTCTATTACATTGCATATATGGTTTAACAACAATTAACCAGGGGAGATTAGGTCACACAGTGGAGGATTAATTAACACCATATTGTATATTTTGCTATGTCACACAGTGGAGGATTAATTAACACCATATTGTATATTTTGCTATTTGCTATAAATCGGGTATGTTGCCTATGAAGTCGTACCATGGTGGGAGGGGGTGCATATTTTGGCAACGTTTTTTAGTTCCCCTGTGTTTATGTATTAATTTATAATGGGTTGCCTGGGTGACCGTTTCTTTCCATGCCCGTAGTTTGGGGGCTCGACCGACATCCACTCCAGGACTACTGTGCGTCTGGCTAAAACAGCAACTCCTGAGGAGTATTAGCTGCGCTCTTGGACCAGTAGTCTACTTCAGCAGACCAGAGCATAGCTTGGGCTCCAGAAGGACCGGCTCGTGTATAATCTTAGACACAGTTTGTACATATTAACCCGAAGCGTGACACAAAGGACAAAGCCAAATTAGATGCCAAAAATCAGCTTGTGCCATATGGCATTTAGGCGCTCAGAGGATATACCTGGGGACAGTGTGAAACGGCGGGGAGTCAAATACGTCTGAGTGTATTATATTAAACTGTATCAGTTTATTATTGGCTGCTTTTGAGGCCTTAATATGTGATTCTGCAAAATCCTCCCATTCCTCCATAGTGAGGGATGGGATATACCTTGTCGATTTGTTTAGTATATTCGGAGCATATTCTGCACTTTTTTTTTAAAGAGATTTTTAATTGATATCTGTTAAATGGTATTAAAAATCACACACACTTAAATAATCGGTAGAAAAATAAAATTTGACCCGCAACCATTTAAATACTGTGTATGGTTACCTAAAAAACCTTAAGTGAAGGTTAAATAAAGGCCTGCTATCTTGAAGGGCATGTCCACCCCCACAACTAAAATCTATACCTACTTTCTCTACCCCCTGAAACTTACAAGATTACTTACCTACCTCCCAGCCACCCCTGAAGCTTTTTACTATTATTTTCTGGGATTTTTCCTTTCTGGTTGCAACCGTCCTTCAGAGCAATTATGGTGATGTCACGGCCCTTAATGGTTGCAAACTGGCTCCTCTATGGCTGTGTGAACTTGCAGAGGAGGCGAGAGTACAAGAAGCTTTAGGGACCGATCTGGGTGTCCCTGCTTATAGTCATGTGTGCACTCTGCTATTCCTGCATTAAAAGATCCCCCAACACCCTAGAACTGTATTTGCCCTATTTCAGCATGTGTAAACATTAGGCAGAAGCAGATGTCCATTTTACATACTTTTTTACTATCTAAAAAAAGTTTGGAAATGCCTTTTACTACATATCTCTAAAAAGGACAGGTAATAAAACAAAACAAAAAACAGACACACAGAAGGATTTCCATGTATTATATATGAGCAAAGAAGGAACATACAGTATATACATGCTGACAGGCCTATCAAACACAAACACACAAAGCAGAGTACTGTAGCTCTGTCCCGAGGCCAGAGTCCCCCCCTCGGTCCCGAGGCCCCCCCCTCGGTCCCGAGGCCCCCCCCTCGGTCCCGAGGCCCCCCCCCTCGGTCCCGAGGCCCCCCCCTCGGTCCCGAGGCCCCCCCCTCGGTCCCGAGCCCCCCCCGTCCGCCCTCCGAGGCCCCCCCCTCGTCCCGAGGCCCCCCCTCTGTCCCGAGGCCCCCCCCTCTGTCCCGAGGCCCCCCCTCTGTCCCGAGGCCCCCTGTCCCGGCCCCCCTCTGTCCCGAGCCGCCCCCCCTCTGTCCCGAGCCCCCCCCCTCTGGCCCGAGCTGCCCCCCCTGGCCCGAGGCCCCCCTCTGGCCCATAGGCCCCCCTGTCCTTTTGGGGCCGAGGCCCCCCCTCTGGCCCGTAGCCCCCCTGTCCCCCCTTTGGGCCCGAGGCCCCTCCTCTGTCCCCCTCGGGCCCGAGGCCCCCCCTCTGCCAGAGGCCCCCCTCTGTCCCGAGGCCAGAGGCCCCCTACCCCTCTGTCCCCCCTCTGTCCTGAGACCAGAGACCCCCCCTCTGTCCCGAGGCCAGGCTCCCCCTCTGTCCAGCCAGAGGCTCCCCCTCTGTCCCGAGGCCAGAGGCCCCCCTCTGTCCTGAGGCCAGAGGCCCCCCCTCTGTCCCGAGGCCAGAGGCCCCCCCTCTGTCCCGGGGCCAGAGGCCCCCCTCTGTTTCCGAGGCCAGAGCCCCCTCTGCCGAGGCCAGACCTGTCCCGAGGCCAAGCCCCCCTTCCCGAGGCCAGAGCCCCCCTCTCCCGAGCCAGACCCCCCTGTCCCGAGCCCCCCCCCTCTGCCCGAGGCCCCCCCCCCCCTCTGTCCCGAGGCCAAGCCCCCCTCTGTCCCGAGGCCAGAGGCCCCCCCCCTCTGTCCCGAGGCCAGAGGCCCCCCCCTCTGTCCCGAGGCCAGAGGCCCCCCCCTCTGTGATGGCCCCCCTCCCCATGACAGTCCCCCATGTGACAACCCAATTCTTTGTGACAGTCCAACCCTCTGTAGACCACACGCCCCCCTTCTCTGAGACAGACCTTCTTGTGACAGCCCCCCCTCTGTGACAAGCCACCCCGCCCCCTCTGTCTTCCTTATCTGCTGTCGCTGTCTCTCTCTCTTTCTCCCTCCCCCCCGTCTGGGACTGAGGCTGGAGAGATTTCAGTGTGTCACGGAGCTAAACAGATTTCTACTTGCAGTGTCTCAGAGCTTTCTGGTTCACAGAGCTGGAGAGATTTCTGCTGGCAGTGTCGGGTCCTGGGAGCCGGGAGTTGCAAGTGCAGGATGTAATCGGTCCGGGTCACTGAATCTTCTCAGTCCGGATCATTCGCGCATAGCCGAGACACTCCTCCTTGCACATGCGCATTAACGAAAAGCCACACACAGATTTACGGACGCACATTATGGCTTTTTTTTTATATATAGGATGATAATTTTTAGAACCTGTGTTTTAACCTGGACGTGCTTCACTCCTAAAAGTTGATGTAGCTTTGTCAGCAAACATATAACATATTGTTGTGATAATATGGCATGTCATATCTATACAAAATACATCATTGTATTGAGATAGTCAGATAAATAAGATGCCTGCAAAGTTCAAACCCACAGTTCAGTGCACTGATTTGCACTCTTGATATATAACTCCTTATTCCTAGGTGGGACATTTTTTAAGAAGGCGCCAATTAGAAATGATTTTTCTTGTCAGAAACATTGTTTGGCAGACCTATGCATTTTTTTTTTTTATTGTACATTTTTAAAAAACATTTTAGACAACAGTGACAGTTCTAATGGTATCCTAAACAAAATATTGAGTGACCCATCTGTAGTTTCTCTCCTAAACTCTATCAAAAATATTGTTGATACAATGCATTATTAACAGGAAAAAGTAAAGAAAAAACCCTGTTATACAATTATATTGTTGTTTTGTTTGTTGTTAAGTCGGGTTTCAGATATTCCGATGTGTACCGGAGCTATTAATAAACCATCACCGTCTGTCCAAATCTTATTTTCTATTTTACATTATTAAAGAAAAAATAGAAAACATATTAATGCGTTGGGTGGCATCCCCCTTCCCCCCCAGGCAGCGGCGTCTGTTTTAATAAAGGGGATATCGATTATTGAATTAGTTGGGTCATATCTCCCTCTGTTAGTTCTTGTTTTCTCCAGGGTAGCTATTGTCCCAGTGCCATGGTGTCCATATTTTTTCGTGTCTGTCTGTCTTCTCTCGCAGCTGAGCCATCATATACTCCAGTATGTGTACATCATTAATTTTATGTATAAGTTCTGAAAATGTTGGGGTCTGAATTTGTCTCCAGTTTCTGGGTATTAGGCATTTTGCTGATGTGAGTATATGTTTAATTAGTTCCCTCTCTGTGTTTATTAGATCTGGATGGGGGACATTCAGTAGTACATGTTGCGGGGAATGAGAAATAGAGCGTCCCATCAATTCGTTCACTAGTTGTTGGACTGAGGTCTAGTAGGTTGATAAGCCAGGGCATGTCCAGTAAATGTGTAGCAGTGTGCCTGGTGCGGTACCACATCTCCAACATGTCACTGGGAGGGATGGTTTGATTGCATGCAATTTCTCCAGTGTGTAATACCAGTGTAGTAGGATTTTGTATCCATTTTCCTTGTGTGTTATATTTATCGATGTTTTAGCTGTGGTTTCCCAATGACTTCCATCTGTCTGGAGGCATATGCGTGCCCAGGGCCTTTTCCCATCGTGTCATATATTTATGTTTGAAGGGAGGTTCGGAAGGTATAGTGTTCAGAATATAATATATATGTGAGATTATGCCTCTTCTCTGGGGACCTTGGACGAGCAACTGTTCAGTGTGAGTTGAGAGAAAATTCCTGTTAGTGTGTCTGCCCTGTGTTTAATCTGGCAATAAGCGTAGGACAGAGTAAGGGAAATCTTTTTGTTTATAAGTTCTTCGAATGTGTAGAGTTTCCTAATGACACTATCTACAATATCATAATAGCATGCCATATGTAAGTTTGTCCAGAGTCTGTGTTGTGCTGCAATTAAACTAGTGGGGATGTCTGGGGTCTGTGTGAAAGGGACAAGTTGAGAGGTTTTACTGAGTAATTCATGGAGTTTATTGAGTCTATGCCAAAGTTTGTATGTGACTATGTCGATTGGGAGAGTTGTAAATAAGTATGTTAGTTTTGGAAAAATGGTAATTTTTGCTGTGGAGATTTTTCCAAACCAGGATATGGGGTAGGTTTTCCATTGTGTCAGTAGGGATTTTATGGTAAGAAGCATGGGAATAAAATTTGCTTTATATAAGTCTTTGAATATTGAGGTGAGTTTAAAGGGCATGTCCACCCCCAAAACTATAATCCCCCCACTAATGGCCCCACCATGTAGTCTAATAAAATCCTTACCTCACATCCCAGCTCCATAAGGTTCTCCTGTAGTCCCCCCCCCAAAGTCCCAAAAACTGCCCACCAGGAGGATAGCAGAGTCCATATAGGACTCTGCCTACCTGGCCTCCGGGAGAAGTTTGGCATGCGTACTGCAGCCCTTCTCCCCCTCCCTCTCCCTCCCGTTTTGCTATCCCTCCCCCTACCTTAAAACCCCTTGCCCATTTAATAGAATATGTTCCCCCAGCCCCAACCGCAAAAAAAGTATTTTAAGAAAGTCTCCAAAACTGTACTTACCTTCCCTCTCTCCCCTGGCATTCTGAGAAGCCAGCAGCCACGTCCATGATTGGCTGCCTCTCAGCCAATCACGGACGCGGCTGCCGGTCCTGCCCCCAGCTTGCAGTGTCTCGCAAGCAGAAGGCCGGGCGTCGGATGAGAGAGGGAAGGTAAGTAAACATCTGGGGACTTTCTTAAATTATTTTTATAGCAGTTGGGGCTGGGGGACTGTATTCTATTATATGTCAAAAGTTCTTATTAAGGGTGGACATGCCCTTTAACGCCTAAGTACCTAATTTCGTCGACTTTCCACGAGTATGGAAAGTTACGTTGCAGTAATTTTATGGTTGGGTGTGGTGTGGGAGATTTAGTGGGAGGGCTTCTGTCTTTCCTTCATTTATCTTGTAGCCTGAAAGTTTCCCATATTAGGTCAGAGTGTTGTTTAGGTTTGGGAGAGTGGTTTGGGGTTGGGTCAACATTAAGAGCACATCGTCGGCATATAAGGAGATTTTATATGTGTTTTTGTTAACTGTAAGACTATATATTATAACGGGGGTCCTGGGACTTTAATCCAACCTGTAGGGGATGATAAGAGAGTGCTCAATGCCGACACAAATTGTCCTGTTAACCCAAAGGCCCCCAATGTTTCAAACATGAAAGACCAATCCAGTCTATCGAAGGCCTTCTCAGCATCTAGGCTTAGTACTATGAGTGGTGTGCCTTCTCTGTTAGCTATGTCTATGGTATTTATGACTCTGCGGGTACTGTTGCATGCTTGGCAGCCCATAATAAATCCTACCTGATCATTATGTATAATTTTAGGGAGACATGGTGCGAGACGGTTTGCCAGTATTTTTGTGAAGATCTTGTAGTCCGTGTTGAGTAGGGCACTTGGGCGATAGTTTGCCATATTAAAGAGATCCTTCCCTTGTTTTGGGAAGAGTGTAATATGTGAGGATAGGAAAGAGGAGGAGTTTTAGAGCCGTCTAGTAGAGAGTTGTAGGTTAAATGTGGGGCCAGGGTAGGAAAAAATTTCATATTTTTAGATGAGGCCGTCGGGGCCTAGGGACTTTCCTGTGGGCATATCTTTGATAGATTGGTGGATTTCTTGGATGGAAATGTCTTTGTTTAGCTGGTCTATTTGGGTCGGTAGCAGGGTTGGGATGTGACAAGTGTGTAAATAATCTCAAATTTTTTGTTGTTGAGGTGTTGTAAGGGATGTGTGGGTCGCAGAGTATAGCTTAGTGTAGTATGGGAGGAAGCCCTGTGCTATTTGTTTTGGACTGGTGGCTTGTAGGCCTGAGTCTGTGTTGACTGGGTGTATTCTGTAGTCTTGTGTTGAGTTACGAAGGCATCTAGCTAGGATTGTATGTGGTTTATTCCCCAGTTCGTCAAATTTTTGTCAAGACCATAGAAGTGATTTTTTCTACTTTGTGTCTCCAGAAGTCTAAGTTGTGTACGGAGAGATAGTACTTTACGAAGGGCGGAGAGAGTTGGGTGATTAGCTAGTATTTGCTTGTGATGTTGAAGATCTCTGAGTGTGTCTAGGTGAGGTTGATTTTTGTCTCTCTTTAATCTAGAGCCCCATTTATTGCAGTGTCCCCTCAGGACTGATTTGTGAGCCTCCCAAAGTGTGCCTGTAGTTGATACGGAGCCTGTGTTTAAGGAATATTTTTCCTCCAAGATTTTAGTGAGGTCCTGTGTTACAATTGGGTTTCTTAGCATGTCCTCATTCAGACGCCATTGGCATGTTCTTGTGGTGGGGGTGGTTGAACAGAGTGATAGTGTGATTGGGCGGACCAGGAGATGTTGGAGATGTGAGAGGTGGAAGTTAGTAGAAGCAGCTGTGCGGAAATGAAGAAGTAGTCATTCCGAGAATGTGTATGGTGTGGGATATAAAACGTGTATTGTCTTGCGGTGGGGTACTCTATCCTCCATGGATCATAGAGATGGCAGTGGCGTATTAGTTGTCGAAATCGTTTTACTAGACTGTCTTCAGAGCCTCCAGAGCATCTAGGTCTCAAGGTGATTCTGTCTATTCTAGGGGAGAAGTCATATTGAAGTCTCCCTCTAGTAATATATGTGGGCAGTTCAATGTGGATAGGCGGTGTAGTGTCCTTTTTAAAAAAATATTTGGCCTGAGTTTGGTGCATAAATATTACATAGTATCACCTCTAGATTATGGAGCATGCCCTGCTTGAGATTTTTTGACCTCCTGAAGTAGAAGTCGTCTTTTTATTGGAGAATTTAGACCCTTTACATTAAGAGAAAAAAAAAGTCAATGTACCTGCCATGATCTCCTTGTGAGTAGGCGTACATATAGTATGTTGTGTCGCCTGGGGGGGTACCGGGAGAAGCCGTGCAACCAAACTAATGATAAAACAAGCAAACAAAACATTTTGTGAATAACAAATATATGTTGAGAAAGTATGGTTTAACCAATATTCCTTTCGGGATCTCTCAGGGAATGTCTGCTGTACACACTGATGGGGTATGGGATTTAGGGGTCCCTCCATCAGTATGACAGTGCAGAGGTCAAAATATAACATTAATACAAAACAGAAAATCATTCCCTTGTGGCGTGGGGAAACGTGGTAGAGCCGCTTCATCAGATATGCTGCTCTACGTGTATACAAGGGACTTCTAGAGTCCAGTCTTGTGGAGACCATCATTTTTATCACTAGGCCAGGGCTAACTATTAAGAGTCTTAGAGAGTGTGGACCAAGAGTAGGAAAGGTTGGAGAGAGGTTTTAGAGAAGGTAGGAGGATAGGGGGGAGGGGGATGGAGGGTGTTGTATTGAATAAGCATTTTGTATTTTGAGTGCATTGCACCTGCTTGTGTTTGAACACTCCGCATTATATATATTCAGTTTAGTTGTATATTGGGCCTTTTAGCCGCCTATATACCTATATATGTTTGCACCCCCATGCCCATACCTTGGCAAGAACTCGTAAAGTGTAACGCCTGTACAAGAATTTTAGGGAGGAATTTTAGTAGGAAGTGTTTAAGGAAGGGAAGGGGGGAGGTGAGAATTATGTTAGATAAAAGTAATTGTATATACGTTGTATATTAGTCATACATTTGTCTATATTTTTTCGTCATTCATTCAGTTTAGCCATATGGTGAATAAACATTTTACATATCCTATGCTCATGTGTGTTCGCATATGTCCTCACATATCTGCCCGCACATCTATTCATTCTAGCAATACCCCACATGTATACACGTCTACACATTTTGCATCATACAGTTTAATAAACCTACATTTGTTTATACCTTTTTTTCATTGTATAGTCAGTTTAAATATATGATGGGAAAACTCTTTACATGCGTCTATATACGAATATATGAGTCGGGGTTAGTGGAGATTTTGGGGAGGGGGGAGAGGGAGGTTTTATGCTGATGTTGGTTCCATCATTGTCTGGATTTAGGGATATGGGAGAGGAGTTTAAAGAAGTCTCCATTGGGTCACATAACCACTCTTAATAAAATATTTATGGTCTGGTCCAGGGTGGTTGAATGTCTCCATGATAGATAAGTCTTGTTGAGTTGCAGGGGGTAACTGAAATCACCCGGTCGGGTTTGTGATGGATATTGTAGGTTCTGCGGCGGGATTAGACTACCGTGTTTTACTCTGTTGGCATTTGGTAGCCTGTTTGGATTTGGTTTCTTGTGGCTAAACTGTGCGCCAAGGTTGCAAGGCGCAGTCAGACAAGATCGGGATCTGTGTCCAGTCCGGAAGGTTGATTTTGGGGAGATGGAGTGAAGCACAGAAGTTGGGTAATTCCTCTGGGTAGCTGAGGGAGTGAGTCTTTCGTTCGTGGCAGACTATAAGTTGGAACGGGAATCGTCATCTGTATGGCAGATTGTTGTCTAGGAGAGCTTGGAGTAGTAGGCGAAGTTGTCTTCTTCGTGTTCAGGTCGACGGTGCTAGGTCTGGGTATAGTTGTATGGTGGCGTCATGTAGCACTTTCTCCATGGTGCGGTAGTAAGTTAGAATTTGCTCTTTTTGTGTGTAATAGTGAACTCTACAAATTACATCTCTAGGGAAGTTTGAGAGGTTTTTCGGGCGTAGAAATCTTTGTATTCTGTCTATTATAATAGGCTGTATAAAATCGGTGCCTAAAATAGGTTGGAATAGGGTTAGTGCAGTGTCCTGTAAGGAACCGTCCAAAACTTCGGCTTTCGGGGAGGCCGTGGATTCGTATATTGTTATGTCTTCCGCAATTTTCAAAGTCCTCCATATGTCTAAATAAGTTTCTTATGGCTTTCGTATGGTCTTTTACGATGTTAGTGACTGACTGTAGATGTTGCCATTTGTTGTTTGTTTTCCAGGTCCTCGACTCTGCCAAGCATTGTCCTGAGATCCTCTCTCAGCGTGGAAATTTCTGACCTACAGGCCGATTGGATTTGCTGGGTCTGTTTAGTCAGGTCCTCTTTTGTGGGGAGGTTAAGCAGCAGGGCATGTATAGGGTCCCCTAGAGGAGAGGGAGTAAGAAAGCAGGCATTTTAACCTGCATAGTGCCACTTGAAAAGCAGCTCATGCTGCAATGAAGCTTCTTTTCTCTGTTTTTTCCTCTGTGTCTCAATTCCTGTGATCAGTGTACTTTTGAAAGACCTCAACACGCCTTTGTGAGAGAGCACAGCTTGTCTATATGTCACATCAGCCTGTGTATTGTGGAACAGGATGTACTGTAGGATTTATTCTCTGGCACCCAGTATATTAGCTTTAAAGGAGAACTAAACTCAAACAATCAAAATTTAAGTTACAAAGTACTTGCCTCAACATCCTTTTCAGCATGGAAGATTCCACTTGGGCCTTTTCTTTACCTCTATGAGCTCATGTTAGGTTCTGTTTGTTCCCCAAATCTGGAGCTGACATTTCCCCCTGCCGTCCAATACTTTTATCTTGATTACATTTTCAGCACCTGTATGATTTCCCACCTCTTAACCCTTATGATGTAGGAATATATTAAATCATCATTATTCAAATTGGTGGTGTAGCTTTCCTAGTAGCAGTGTTGTAGTGTGGTGTATATAGGTCTGGGTATCTAGTGTGTCTGGATCTGAAATAATGTATGTCTCACCTACGGCTTTCACTCCACCAAATCCGATATATAAACAATAAATTGCAGGTAAAACATACAAAGACACAGGTCTGTAGCTGTGAATAGTGCAGGTTTATTGCTAAACATGAGTGGTACATGTTTCAGACCCACTCAAGCACTTGAGGAAGAACAAGTGGGTCAGAAACATGTAGCATGCACGTTTTGCAATAAACCTGCATTATTCACAGTTACAGACCTGTATCTTTGTATGTTTCACCTGCAATGTATTGTTTAAGTGTTGGAGCCATATTTAAAAACTTGCGATACCGCGGGTTTTCGTTACTGTACGACTGTGGCAGTAGTATACCATGCTGTAAACTACCGTAATGTTATTCTACAGGCGGTTGTAGATTTACGTTGGCTATCGTACATTTACAAGATTCACAGTAGTGATCATAAATTGATGATCGCCATAACGATCGCTAAAGAAGGTGATACCACACCTTTATAAATATGGCCCGTAGTGTGAAGGTCTCTAGCTCTCCCTGTCAGCTGTAGCAATATTAGTGGAAAGTGTAGCTTATTAAAGGGAATGTTGGAGGGTAGGAAGAGTGTGTTTTTATAGAAACAACATAGTGCAGAACTGTAGTGGGAGGATAGTGAAGTCAACCTGATCTTAGCACAGCTCTGTGCAATGCATTTCTCACCGGTGTACCTAATTAAAGGGAATATTAGAGGGTAGAAAGAGTGTGTTTTTGATTCAGCTGTTAGAGGGAATGCAAACATGTTCTATAAAATTAATAAAGCAGGAGGGCTGCCCATGGGAAGTTTTGCATAAAGAAAATAACTCTTCCAACTAGGGTTCCTGCCTTTGCCTTTTAGACCCCCAAACATATACAGGCCTATGTATTAAAAGTTCTTATCATTAAAAATAGTGCACATTTTGCCCCAACCAATCAGATTTTAGCATAAGAACTTTTATGACATAGACCTGGTAAAATGTATACAACAAAAGGTTTTTAGTATTTTTTTAGAAGCATAATGCAGGCTGATACAGTTTGTATTTAATGCAATGGTTCTTCAAGCACTGCAACATGTATATTTAATACGTGTTTGGGTCTTAAAGGCAAAGGTGGGGGAGGGGGGGCACTCCTGCATGTGCCAGAAACCTCTCAGAGGACAAGGAAGCAGCAGGGACCGGATAACTCACTGAGATCGTCTACTCTTTACTTTGTGGAACTTTGAACAGGCACTGCAGGAGAACCATTTGGAACAGAGATGTAAGGTAAGGATTTTTAACAGTACACAGTGAGGCCAGTAGTGGGTTAAATTTTAGTTTTGGTGGTGGACATGCTTTAATTGCTAATAAATTGTAAACACTGTTTTTATCAGTCGTTTTAAAACAGTTGCCAATACATATTTGACTAAGGGTCTGGGTACATTGCATTTGCACAATCTTGGTTTACCTGCTTCTGGGTGGCTTTGGCATCTAAGTAATCCAGTTTATAATTCTGCATCCTTATTCTTAGTCCTTTTGTTAGTACAGACTATACTATAGATTTAATTGATTTGTGTCCCTGTTAAGGCCAAAGTGACTGGACCTTGCTTAGTTTTATCTTCCCCGGTTTATGGTGAGATAGGAACATTTTGTTTGTCTTTGGCATCCCTGTAGAGCAGACTTGAAAAATGAGTGTAATGCCCGGCACTTTCCATTACCCGCTAAAATATGTTTAATTTAGCCGTGTCCTAATGGAAAATAACTGCCTTCTCATGTTTTATTTTTATTGATAACATTTCCCCTGAGCAGCCTAAAATCCAAATAGATAAACAATGGTGGAGGTGCACTCTATCCAACTATGGGTGCAGACGCCTCGTGGGTTCTTCCCCTTGGAACCAACAGCTGAACCACCTGAAGAAGGGGGCATTCCCCCGAAACGTTGTGACGTGTGATGTGTGGATCACAATAAAAGCAGCCTAAAATCCACCCTTACCAAATTAATGTTAAAGGTCATTGTGGAAAAAATTGTAAGAATTAAATGGTCAACCTTTATCCATGTATAACCAGAAATATGAATTGTGAGTAAAAGTATTGAGCTTACTTATGCCTTTTTCCTTTATGACTTTAACTGCCTTGATGATTGGTAATATAGGAAATCAACGCCCTAATTCCCTTTAACTCTTCAGTACTCAGCCATTTTAAACTAATAGTAATGAATGTGATTTTGTTCTAATCTTCTTTAAGGGTCATTTTGAATTATAAGGCTTTTAATAGAAACGTATACTATTTGTATATATAGTTATTGTGTTAGGGAACTGGGATGTTGAGATTTGCTCTGCTTGACTGAACAAGCTCATTATCAGACATAAAAGTTGAGCTTCGCCTATCTTCTTTCTTTATCTTTTTTCTATTTGCTAGAACAAGAACACCATGCTTTTTTATTAATGTTTCTGTGTGATGAAAAATAACAGGGACATTTTCTATAATTTTCTAGCACACAAACCGAACATTTACTGTTTTTTGTTTAGGCAACTCGTATTTTTTAATTTTCCCCCCAAAAATTGGTGACAAACTTTTTAAACAAGGAGCTTCTTTAAACAGGCACTAAGGGCTAGGCCACACTAGCGCAATTTTTTTTTGCGTTTGCGCATGCGATTTTTGCAATCGCAGCAACGTATGTGTTTCCGTTTGCGATATGCAATCGCAAGTGATCCCCATTTTTATGCGCAATCACATACAATTTCATATCTCAAAAGGAGAAATCGCATGTGCAAACGCACCGTGCGATTGCGTTTGTGGCGCAGTGTGGCCGTACCCTAATAGTACCCAAAACAACATTTTTATTTTTGCAATTTTGAAATTAATTGCTCAGGGTGCCAGTTAGGCCTGCCATACAAGTCTATGCTAACAGTGGCAGCACTAGAGGCATTTCTGGATGCCACTCCCCCTTGCAATGCCACTGTTTGCCAGGGAGGTACGAGAGTACTCTTACCTCCTGTTTTTCAATACATGAGAAGCTGTAAAACGTCTAATATACCATTTTTGACAGAAATTCAATTCTTTAGTTGTTCAATTACTCTGCCCTGCCTCCTCTAACAGTGATGCACACATGCCTATGTTAGTGATTGGGATGAGTGCTGGGGGAACTGATGTGGGAGAGGGGTAGAGTTTTGTATTTGAGTATCGAGAGTAAATTGATTCCGATTGCTAATATTTTTTTTTTCCATTTTATGTTTCTATTGTAGAATCCACCCGCAACCTCTTTATCTAATACCTCTTACATGCATATGATTCGTTGGGCAGCTTGGACCCCCTCTAACGGACAGATTTCTTCAGAAGTGGCCTTAACGCTTAAAGGAGGACCTCATCCAAACCCCTCTCACAGTTTGGTATATAGGATGTTTCCAGTTGGTATTAATTCAGATGAGGTAAGTGTTTTTGCTTTAATAGATTAAAAATGTTGTGTTGAAGCCTAAATGTTGTGGTGACTTTTAGAATGTTCGAGATTCCATGCTTTCCTATATATAAGTGAAGACATCTTGGATATAAAGTAAAGAAATAAAGAAACCTTTAATTCTCTACTACATCCTATATATAACTAATTCAATTTATGATGCTAACTTTATATGATAAACGGTAACTAGTGCATGATTGTTAAAGGGCAACTATAGAGTCCCAAATAGTTTTTTTTATTTCAATAAAAGTACATTTTCCAGGGATAACATTACCCCTACCACCCTTTTTGCATTATAAGGATATGGTATGCTGTCAAAAAGTCCCTGCCTCCCTCTCTTAAGAAGGGTGCATGAATGACTATGTCAGAGGAGGTAGAAATAGAAGAGGAACTTGGAGTGGTTATTATTTGCACACATTTTTTTTTTCTCTTTGATTTACTTTGCTTACCACTTTATTCACTATATCACTATATTTACTGGGTCTAGCTGAGGCAATGCTGTTGACAGCTCACCCACCTGTTCTTGAACTGTGTGAGTGTTTGTGTCAGAGTTGGGAGTGGGTTGTCACTGTATTGAAAAGTGAAGTGCTGTTGGCTGCTCTGTCATTTGAAGTGGCCAATCACAGCTAAAGTAAAAATGGGAAGTAGGAGACCAGCCTCCTATCTCCCTGTAAGTTAAGCTTTATTTTGCAAAGATGCTACACTTTAGGATTTAGTGGCACCTTAATGGAGTACTGTACTCACCTCCTGTCCGTTCCACACCTGAATATAGTACCCAGGCTGAGGACCTAAACTCCAAGGTTGGTTCAGTTTTAACCTGCAGAATGACTAACCTAATCTTTCCTTCACTATTCTGGTCTAATCCGGTGGCAATGAGGCCAACGCGAAGACGCAAGGAGCGTGTTTTCCTATTGGCCATAAAACAAAGCCAGAAGAGGGACTGGTGCTGAAAAGAAAAGTCATTCTGCAGATCTAAAGTATGGCAGTAAGAAAAGCGGGGGGAAGTAAAGTTTTAAAACCATAATCATACTAAATGTAAATCCTGTTAACTTCATGTATGCATATGTGTTTCCTTGCATCTTTTGCTGTCTTTGACATTACTGTTTCCATTATGATGAAGTCTTATCCACGTCCTTTACTAACAAGGGGGAAATGTACTATGGCTTTTAATGTTCATTTGGTCACAGATGGCATTGCTCAGGTTTATTGCCCTTCTAATTAAATCTGTAAAATTTCCATATTGGTTTGGCACTCAAGGCAAATATTAAAATAGAGAAAGTGGCTAAGCTTGCCTATTTACTTTTCAATCTATGTAAAATCTACTGTAATGTGTTATACCAATTCAAACTTCAATTAAGATTTGAATTAAAACTTACAAATACTTTTAACAGTTTTATTGAAAATTATTATTTGCAAGTTTTAGAAAACATGATAAAATATACATAGTTTCTTTTGCTGAATATTTGACATTATAGGGCATTTACACCCCCTAAACAAAAATGTAGTCTTAGCCCCCTCAACCTACCTGCAGCCCAAATCCCAAGACCACAATTCAAAACCACCAACAGGATGTCCCTAAAGCCAGATATTCGTCCCAATGTTCACTGCCCCTTCTGTTTTATCCAGTCCTCTTCCTGGTTGCAGCAGTTCGTTATGACAGCTGAAGATCACGTCCGATGGCACCTCTGAGCTTGTGCAAGCTCATAAAGATCTTTTACAGCTTTAGGAATAGACGGCAACCTTTACATAAGGGATGTCCTGCTGGTTGGAAAGTATTATGTTTCTGTGGTTTGCAGGGGACAGCTAAGACTAAGAGAAATGGTGTGGGGTCTGTGTCTATAAATTAGGTAATACCAAGGAATTCATTATGTGTTTATGTTATCAGGGTCAACAAGTAGAAGCAGGAACTGTACATTTTACTTTTTGTGCTGGGTCAGAGGATCCACTGGAAAACAGAACCAAATCAGCACAAGACATCGGTGAAGAGCTTCTTCATTCTAAAAACATGACGACATTAAATTGTAAGCTTGTTTGTTGTATTTGGTGAATATTAAATGTGATGCTTAGTGTGTATTATACATTCTTAATATTATTTACAAGCAGGTTTGTCTGCTCCCCACCTTGCAAATACCAGATAGAGCTGCCATACTGTCGCTCCATATAAAAAAAAAAATAAACAACAATAACCCCATGGCCTCTAGTGAAAATATTAATGAAAAGTGGCATCTGCTAGGAATATAAAATGCTATTAATCAAAGTGTGAATGTTAAATTCATATTGATCATTTTATGAATTCATAAAATTCAATCCAGTGTTAGTTATTTCAGAAGATGTAGCACAGCATGTTTCAGAACTCACAGGGTCCTTCCTCAGGTGAATTAGGGTGCCTTGAGGTACTACGTGTTCTGAAATAAATATCACACTGAATTATTGAATTCCCATTGAGGCTCTCTTGCGCTTCCCATTTGTGTTTCAATTGACTTTGTACTGTGGTTAGGTCCTCCACCTGATTGCAGAGCCTGCTGAATTTGATATTGGTGATAAAGTTATGTTTAATATCACTTGTGGCAACTAATGGGAAGCTGGGAGTTTTAGTTTCATAGCAGATGGGAGGGTGTGATAAATTGGCAGTTCTTTGCCAGGTGCAGTTTTACTATTAATTGTTTAAGTTGTTGTTTTAACCATTTGAGTTTAGATTGTTTGTTCCCTGTGGACCTTTCTTTATAGGGAGTTAATACACTGGTTAAGTGTAATCATTGAGAAGTAGAGATGTATTAAAGTTATTGTTTATTAAAGGATAAACCACTCTAGCGGGTTTTTGACGCATTTTTGAAACTGTTCGTGCTTTGCTTTCCACAACAACACTTTTTATAATGTATAATATTTATGATAAAAATCTCGGGAATTAGGCCCCACTGTATGTGCTACGATCTGTTGCGATCATGCGATCAATATTTTTGGTCCATCTTAGTTAAAATTGGGATGTAGTGTGGGGGCTTGGGGGCTAGACAATAGGGTGTGACAAACACCATCAGAGCGATGTAATACAAGATTTTATCGTTAAAAATGGTGCCTAACCAATCAGATTTTAAATAACACGTGAGCACCATTTTTAACGATAAGAACTTTTATTAGATTTATTGGCTTTTGTTTGGCACCAACTGAATAACCATTTTCAAATCTTTTAATAAAATTGCAGCTTGTGATTTCCAATTTTACAGTTTAGTTTATTTTTAGTGCTGTACATTTACTCCCCATTACTAGAGATGTCCGAACTTCGCAAAATCCGGTCCGCTCGAAAATCCGAAAATCCGCGAGCGGACCCATTAAAACACATGAAAATGAAAAAATCCTCAAATACGAGAAATCCTCGTAATTTCGAAAATTTTCGAAAACGCAGTTCGGATAAGTTCGGAAGGCGGAAAACCGGAAAATCGCGAACGAGGTAAATCCGCTGCGGATTCGGGTTCGAACTGGGCCATCACTACCCATTACCAATCTGTTATTGGGGACAGAGCATAAAAGGAAATGTTTCAATCATTACATCTGAACAAAATTACTGTAAAATATAGGTTTGTTTTAGTAGATTTTTAGTATTATGAAATATTCAAAATAGTTTGTTTGGTTTATGATGTTTTGGTGCTTTTATTTAGCTTTTTATACATTTAGTAGTAGTCTGTAGTATATGATTGTACCATTAGAGGGCAACACAGCATTGTTATAAAAATTTAGAACGCCTATTCTTACCAGTTCCTTGGAAGCTGTTATTTGAAAAAGCCTGTTTAAACAGAAACCTAGTAAGTTGGACGCTAGGCTTTTAATTGAAAGTATCATACACTTTATTATGTTCCTCTAAATTGCAATAAAGTTAAAGGTATAATTTTATTACTTGGTACTTTTCAAAGTATTTAGAGGATGAAATAATAAAATATAAAAATAGTAGTGTACAAAGTACACTAAAGTACACAAAGTAAATAAAATAGGTAAATACAATTATGCAAATGAGTTAATAATGCATTAAGTTTTTTTTTATTTGAATCTGTTACCTGCTAGCCTGTAAAGAAATTTGATGTTGTGTCACTTTGCAGTGTTCTCTGGGTAATTTGAGTGTGTAGCACATTCATGGTCCACTGGACGAATCAGTCACAAGGCCTTACTAAACGCCTGCCGACAACGCTCCCATACACACCACAATCGATATCCGTCCCCTGTGATTACACATGTGTATGAGGCTTAAGTGTAGAAGTTAATATTTTAGGTTTCCGCAGCACATAAGAAAACTATAGATTTCTCTGAGCTAATGTGATTCTTATCTGCTAATCCCCCTACCAAACTTCTGATAAGGCTGCCTTTATTTGAATATCAAAAATGTGAAATGTCTGTAAGGAGACTGTAGAAGCCTAGTCTAGTATAGTGTGTGTGTGTATATATCAGGGCCTTTATTTCCATTCAAAATCCACTTATAGCTTTCCCCGACTGGATTGATTTTATCCAGTTACTTGCAACAAAATATTAACAATTTTTTACCAGTCAAAATAGTTCCACTCTGCAATTGTGTTATGGGTTAGTTTGCCTGCATTTCAGGCTAGGATTCAGTTTTAAACTATGCACTCATTCATGCGCACACAACTCAGCAGGCCTCCGCACACAAAAATCTGGAATATAAGCATTGCAGTGTTTAGCATGGGCTATTTTAAGGGGGGATTATGGTGCCCACTATCTCCCATTTTGCTGGTTTTGAGTTGCCTGCAGCTCTGGCACCTTAAGTTTCTCAGAAAGTGCAAGGGATATATCAGTCAGAAAGGGGATTAAAAAAAATGGGAGCCAATGAACAGAGAAAAACTGTTGGGGGACAAATGGGAAACTAATCATATAGACAATTAAAGAGCTCAAATAGCCTTTGCCTCATACTTTATTATGGTCATGGAACCCCTTGGTGATTTCTAATATCCTTATATTTTACTATAAATGGAAACATTCATGCAGCAAAACAAAGTCTACTGGCAAGGAAAATATAATAAAGGTATACTTTAACATGGGAGTGGCCTTTAAAAGAGGGTGTGGCTAAAGTGTTGGTGCAATGAGATCTCCAATGTCCGTGATAACCATTTCAAGAACCCCTCCCATCGGAATCTTGTAATTGCCCCTATGTAGTGCTCACAGATATTGTGTATCTGCACAGCCAATACAAGATTATTGCTAGGAACAGTCATAATGTATTGTCAACTAATGGCAATGTAGGGCCACTGTGCTGGATAATGCTGAATCTGTAACATTTACTAGCATTATGCCATAGGCTGCAATTGTGTGCTTCATTAGAATTCCTCATGTATTCCTCAGAAACTTCTGATTAAACAACATTCTTCTAGTTTTGAGTCCAGATGTTTTTAACGTTGTTAAAACCATACAAGTGAAACCAACAGATGAGTACTGTAGGATAAGGGGATACCTTTTTATTATGGACTAACAGTTTATTTTTATAGACAAGCTTTCGAGAGATACACTTCTCTCTTCCTCAGGTCAAGCAGTAAAACACATTGATGTACCCTGCGTTTCTTAGTACTGCTTGACCTGAGGAAGAGAGAAGTGCATCTCTCTAAAGCTTGTCTATAAAGATAAACTGTTGGTCCATAATAAAAAGGTATCACCTTATCCTACAGTACTCATCTATTAGTATATGCTACTGGACTAATACGGCTTTTTATCTGCAACTATGGTAGGGAAACACAATCAGCAAAATAAAGCCACTTGGATCTCTTTAAAGGAGGCCATTCAAGTAGTGATATTATCAGATGTGCCTTACCAGATTGTGCCTATAATATTTCCATTAACATATGATCGGAGCATTTCTAACTTCCTTAACACATTCTGCAATTTCACGTCATTGCTCTATTTACGATG
This sequence comes from Hymenochirus boettgeri, assembly GCA_019447015.1. Taxonomy (NCBI): domain Eukaryota; kingdom Metazoa; phylum Chordata; class Amphibia; order Anura; family Pipidae; genus Hymenochirus; species Hymenochirus boettgeri. The sequence continues at coordinate 180,026,385 of CM033475.1, read as the reverse complement.
CTTGCACGTAAAACTGTAGTTAATGGCTTTTTCATATGAGATAAGATTTTTCCAGACCCCAGTATTAAATAGCAGCCAGCATGACTAGATGTGAAAGTCTTTTAATTCAGACGGATCTGTTTGATACAGAGTTTCATTTCACCAACCTGGTGTGTTTAAGTCATTTCTTAGCCAGCTGCAGCATCCATTTTACTAGATGACAGTTGTTAAGTTTTTTCCTTGGATCTGTCAGAAAGCAACCTGTTTTGTTCTGATTACCACCTGCTTCTTGTCTTTGCATTCTGTCTTTATGGGTAATGATTTTCCAGGTCTGTATTTATTGCTCAGAACTCAGTGTTTGTTAATTCTGTAAAATAAATAATCTTTACTAATATTTCAATATTCTGGTAGAATAATTTTTATTTTGTTTTTGCTAGTTCTTTTGCAAATGCAGTAGCTATTTTTCTGTATAGAAACACAGACCTCCTGCTAGTTTGACCTATGTTATTGCACCTTAGTATTACATGTGCACACTTAAAACACAGAAGTATAAAATGGAAGCAATTACCTGTACCCTTGATTAGAAAGCATCAGTACTTCCATTGTGAAATACCCATGTCAAGTTTAAACAGAATGCAAGACAGTAATGTAACCTATTTACAACAAATACACTACAGCACACAGTATCTTTAGAGACCTTTATGACAGATTCAACTTGTCATTGGCCTTTGACAGTGTTATCTGCAATTAAAAATCTTCTCGGGACTGTTGGAATACTAATCACCCAACCCACCTGCTGCTTATTGTTTAACATTATTCTATTGAGTCAGTGAGTAGAAGCATTTTGAAGATTGTAAATTATGCACTTTTTAGTGCAATATTTGAAGTGTCTGAGACAATAAGAGGTGCTAATGTCAAGATTGTAAATTATGAATTATGCACTTTGTAGTGCAATATTCAAAGTGGCTGATGCAATAAGAGGTGCTAATGTCTGCTTGTCCTTTTAATTTGCAGCAACCAATCAAACATTATTAAACTGCAGTTAACCAGTAAAAAACGAATTTCTGATTGGTAGCTTCAAATTAATAAACATAAACATAAACATATTTTCACCCTTTTACTGCACCAGCCTCTAAATGTATTTTCATGATTATTGTTTTTAAAGATGTTCTAGGCTTTTAAATCCCCCATTTTCAAATTTTGAGTATAGTTGCACTTTTATTTAGATTTGTTGTAACAAGGTCATTTATGTATTATTATTGGGCAATTCCACCCACATTAAAATGTGTAGACAAGCAATGTGGGTAATGTAGAAATTACCCACCAAAACCACAGTAGTTGCTGTAACACTAACCTATTATGCCTTATTGCCAGCCAGAAAAAGGTAAAACACAACAGATTAATGTTACAGTAAAGAGCTTTGTAACTAAACTGGTTTTGAGGTTTGGATTGTCCTTTAAAGGACATGTCCACCCCCCAAACTAACATTTTCCCAATTGTTTTGTTAAAAAATCCTTAACTTTCTCTTCTGCTCCTTTATTGTTCTGCAGTGCCTGCTAAAAGTCCAAAAAAGTGAAGAGTAGGAGCCTTTGTATGTGTAATCCGTTGCCTGCTACTTCCTCGTAGAGGATTCTGGCATGTGCAGTGGACCTTTTCCCCCTCTCTCCCCCCTTCGGATCCCTCGGCGCTGCAGTATTCTTCTTTTAAAAAACAATCTTCCTATATCGTAGGGGACCCCCCCCAACCCTAAACGCTACCTTTATAACTTAAAAATCAGGCAAGAAATGTACTTACCTGACCTCTTCCCTTGGCTCCTTCTGCTGACCGGCAGCCGGTCTGGCCCCTCCTGCTCTTCCATTCCCGGAAGTAGCAGAAGAGGCAGTGTCCAGGGGAACGAAGGTGGCTAAAGTATATTTCTGCGCAGATTTTAAAGGTAGCATTTATGGTTGGTTTGTGTGTGTGGGGCTACATTATGTGAAGGGAATTTGGGGGGTGGAGATACCCATGTGTATTTATTGCATCTATAATTACATCTATGGGGACCAAATGTCTTTTAATTGCTCAATGTGCTTGTGTGAAAGTTTATATGGAGGTACCTCCCACCTCCCTTTTTTATTTAGTACAGTCAGATACGTGATAGGATGTCAGGACTTGGGGTGGAAAAGTCAATTTGTGTATCATCATCATACAGATGATAATTAAAACCAAATAAGCCAATGACATCTCCCAGGGAAGTAGTATAGAGGGAAAACAACAAGGGTCTCAGAACAAAGCCTGTCAGTCCCCTACACTAAGAGGAAGCAGGGCTTTATATCATAAGGGACAGAATAGGTTCTGTTAGAGAACTTTTATTTAAACATTTACCCTTACATGTCATCTTTTCATCATTTCCATACATAACACCTGTTTTACTTTGTGCATTTTAAAATCATCTGGGCTTTTAGTGTTAAGTGGATATTACATCAACCAATCAAATGGTTTCTTCAATAATGCATGTGGGAGATGAGGTGATGTATTTTCCATATGAGTTATGGTGTAATTTTTACACACACACACATACACACACTCTCACTATTGCGGACCTTCTATTGCACAGGTACATCCATATTCTTGTTGAAACTGTCACCATCACTGTGTTCGAAACAAATTGGGCCAGTAGCCTGTAATGTATACAACTTGAGCAGTTTTTAACACCTCGCATTTCATTATTTAATTAAGGGTTACTTCTAATATCTTTATAATTGCATATACACTGATTATAAATGATGACATAACTTAACACCATACAATATATTTTTTGTAAGGGTGTTGTATGGAGTAATATATGGCTTAGATGATTAGAATTTATTATTTCTTTATTTATTAATTTGCATAGTAGATAAACACAGGCTCAACTTTGCTATGCATGAGTGCCCACAGAAAGGGCTCCGAGTGCCACAGTTTCACCACCACTGTCCTAAATTTCTTCTGATGCATGGGCCAATCAAACCTGTGGACCCAGCCTATAGCTTTAGTACATATACACCAGGGATGAACAACTCCAAGGAACCAGTGACTAACCTTGTAAACCCTATAATCTAAAAATATAGGCTGGCTCCAAATACCCCCCAAAAATTAGTAAACACAGTTGTATTTTACCTTAATATTTACCACTTGTTATACTTGGTAACGCTATGTCTGAAACTAGCATTTTGCTTTTAAATCAGCAGAAATAGTCAAAGCTACAATCTGGTTAATATCACTTTACAGCATTCAAAAATACAATTTTTTAATTTAATAATAAAGTATGTATCCCTTTTTAATAATTGCAGTAGAAAGAAGAAAGATGTAAAATGACTGTTAATGGCAAATATGCTACGAATCAGTGCCTTTTAAACCTAAGATGACCTTGAGTCAGAATAATCAGGTTGGTATCTTTGAGCTTCCAAGGGAAACATAATGAAATAGCTTGTAACACTGACCTATCATTGTAGAGGACTATAAATTCCTTTTAAGTAAACTTGCCTCTGACAAACTTCACAGAATATTATGATTAAAGAAACTGAGAAACTCGTGAAACTCAAATATAATTTACAATTTGTGTTTACTTTTTACCAGTGCATTATAAAAAACAAAAAACATTGCTAGCAGAACACCTTTGTTAAAGATTGATATCTAACTTTATATTTTCTGTATGAAATGGTTGAAATTAATGGACTATTGCTTTGTTGTAACTTAAAATAACTATGTAACAATTAGAATGTTTCCCTATTTTTATAGTTTTTGTGTAGAGATGATGTTTGGGTCCGATTTGAACCCAGTTCCAAATCGGATCTGACGGAACGTTTGGATCTCGCAGAACTCAGAATTTTTGTATTTTGAAATTATTCGGAAATTTGAAAATCCAACTACAGTAGTGCCAAACCCTTGGGTATAAATGTCAGTGTTCCAGGAACCATTTGATCAGTGTGCTGTGTGTCCATTTGTGCTGCGATCTGTGCAATTTTGAGTAATCTGAGGGCATGTGGTTGGCAAAAAAATGCTTATTTTGTGTGCGCTCTGAAAATGGATCGCAGTGCATGCAATCTGGCCATTCACATTGACACGCACTGCTTTTCACGCATGTTACTATACCTGTTCTACAGTGTGCTCTTAGCCTTACTATTAAAATTCTCATATGACCACGCTTGTGAATCACAGAGAAGTGTATGTCAATGTGGGTGGCCAAGTTCCCATCACAAAAGGATGGTAATGATTGGGACTGTGTGTAGCCTGATCTTATGGAAATGACAAACAATATTTTAAAGGGCACCCCCAAATGCCCTAAAATGAATGTAATGTAAGCTCTAAGCACTCACAACATTGTATTTTTTCACTTTAGGTGCTGACCTTGCTAATCGGGAACTTTAAAGTAAAAGTTGAAATATTGCAAATACTTAGAGCTTTGCTTCAGCAGAATGTTAAGCTGGCTAGGAGATTGTGATTCATGACATGCAGTGAAAAATCCTCGTAATTGATTACATTAACCCTTTAATGCGGAACTTCGAAAATAGCTTGAACACCAAGAAAGTTTTTTTTAACAACTTTTGGTTGTATGTACATGTTCCCTAGACCATTTCCCAGGTCCCTGAGACATTTACACTAGCATACTAATTATATTTATACTTTAAATTTAATCTGAACATTCTCTTATTTATCTCACATTGACTTCCAGGGGTCTGATTTTTTGATGGATATTTAATTAATTCTTTTTAGTTTTTTACCTTTTTGAGTTTCAGAAGTACTTTAAAATTAGAAAATACTAATCATTGTAGTCAATATCGATGAACAGAGCTGAAAGACGGCCATACAGATTGATATTATTGGGTGATCACGAGATGATTTGCATTGCACAAAATTTCGTCCAGCCTGATCATGAAAATGGCCTAATTTTGTGGGGCCAATTTAGTTGACGGACACCCCACATAGGGAGATTATCGGCTGATACTGATTTATGTGAATAATTAAAGATAATTATTTTAGGTACATGATTTTCATTTCCTTATATCAAAATTAATATATAACTATTGTCATTAAAAACAAGCGAGGGGCAATAGGGTTATTGCTTGAGTTGATTACAGTAAATTGCAAATGAGAGTTTGCTTGTGATAAACTGAACTAAGAAAAAAAACAATAGTAATATTGGGAGGTGTTTGTGTTTATGCAAATATTATGAATGGATAGATAATACGATAAATGTAATAGCAATGCTCGATACCAATACATTTTGCGAACATGCACTAAGGGTTACTACACGCTTGTGTTTGTTTTAGCAAAACCAATGGCTCAGATAACATCTCCTCAAGAGACTCAAGTAGGACCTGCTGTAAGTAAGAATTTCAAATTCATTTTGGAAGGGAAGCAACTATATTGTGGATGTGGCTGTTTTTGTGGGCATGTTAAATTGCAGGAAATTATTATTGGTGCTTTGTTTCTTAGCAGAAGAGAATCTTGGTATGACAGGAGTGACAGTACCTAAAATTGTATAATTTAACTGTTGGCATTTTTATAATAATAAAATGTATGTAATAAGTTTTAAGTAATATATTTGCCATCTCTGCTTTTATGTCCTCCCGTTTCCTCAAACTCAACATGGATAAGACCGAACTTTTCATTTTCCCTATCTCTTGATCTATCCACCTACCTAACACTACTATCAGTGTCAATGACACACCAATCTCCCCAACACCTTACATGCGATCCCTGGGAGTAACATTTGACTCAGAACTTTTCCTTAAACACCACATTAATACCCTGTCAGTTACAGCTCAAGAACATCTTCATATATTAACCCAATTTTTCACCATGGTTCATTGCTCCCATCTGCTGCTGCCTGTAATCAAAACATCCAACATTATTTCCAAAAGAGACAGCCATCAAGAACATCTTTCACATTGATCCCTTCCTTTCACAGAACGCTACCAAAACTCTTATCATCTCTCGACTGGACTACTGTAACACCTTCCTATGTATATCTTTGGTATTTAGTTAGATCAACTGGACTCTTGAAGACGTTTTGCTAGTCATCCGACTGGTTTTCCCAATTCAGAATGACTTCTACAAGAATCTGTTGGCAAATTAATACCCAATTAGCATATGACAGCCAAGTGTTAGGGACCTTCTGAATGCAAGGTGTAGATTGCATTGAGGCTAAGAGGTGTTATCGAAACTGCCCAGGGTAAGGTGTAAAAACAGCATTGTACATGGCAGACAGTTGGTCTCAGATCCCCCCCACACCACACCACCTCTATTCAGGCTTGGTTTCTTTATTTTCACATAAATGGACTCCTTCACACCTCTGTGGACCCAGTCATGTTCCTTTGTCCTGTCATGTACTTTGCCAAAATGGCAAGACATTACAATTTTTCCCCCTTAAGATGCAGGTACACGGCTGTGTCCTGTGTTTGGTCTCCCCCACATACAAATCAGAGCACTCTTCACTGCACTGTACTGCGTATATGATGTTGCTTTTCTTGTGTTTCGGTAGTGGGTCTTTCTGATGTACCAATTGCTGCCTCAGTGTGATTTTTGGTTTATAGCAGACAGGTATACCATTTTTAACGATAAGAAATTTTATTGAATCTCCATGAGTGTTTTTTGAAAATTCTTCTTAATTTTTCGTAGATATGTGATGACCATGCTCTAAACGTTTAGTCCAGTTGACCTAACCGAATACCACAAATATACCATGACTTGGATAAATGAGAACCTTCACAAGAACCCTCCTTTGTGGTTTACCATGCAACTGACTTGCACCCCTTCAATCAATCTTTAATTCGGCTGCAAGGCTTATCCACCTTTCTTTCCGCTTCCCCTTTCTGCCCCTTTCTGTCAATCTCTCCACTGGCTTCCCATAACACAAAGGATACAATTTAAGCTTCTAACCTTATCCTTCAAGACTCTCTCCAATACAGCTCCCCCATATATATTTGATCTGATAAACAGATACTACCCAATGCGTAACCTCTGCTCTGCTAATAATCTTTTCCTCTCATCCACTCTAATCACCTCTTCCTACGCCCGTATTCAGGACTCTTGCTACCCCCCTGCTCTGGAATTCCCTTCCTCGCTCTATACGTCACTCGCCATCACTTCATATCTTCAAACTCAACCTCAGAACTCACCTCTTCAGGCAAGGTTACAATCTGGACTTGGACACCCCTGTTAGTGACCCATCGCAGTCCCACTAATTATACTCCATTGACAACCTAGTTACAGCTTACTGGTCTGCTTCACCTTATGTTTCATCTCCATCTCCTCTAGACTGTAAGCTCTCTTGGGCTTGGTCCTCCATCCTGTTGTACCACAGTAATGCTCTAAATTACCACACTGTATGCTGCTGGACCAGCACTTGAATTATTTGCACTTTTTATTACTTGCACTACACATGTATGTTTTCCCATATGCATATTAATGCAACTGTAAAGCGACATGGAAGATGTTGGTGCTATATAAATCCACAATAATAATGGTAATAATAATAATATATTGGATATTTATTGGTAATACATGATAGGATAGTATTAGATAGTATTCAACCATTTTGTTATCAGTGCTGTAGGAAATTGAAATAACTCATTGAGCAATATTGCATCGCACCCATAAAGGAGAACTATAGTGCATATAAACTTTTTTCAAAAATAGTTAAAATGAAAAGAACCTGGGGCAGGGAGGTAGGATTGGTAATTTCTACCTCCTAATATATGAGGAGCGTCAGCAGCATGAATACTGCTTCTGGTTCATCCCTATCTTTAATACAGGAAGGCCCAGGGCCATAACTTGTCTGATGAATACTGTATGTGCTGTAGCTCCTCAACAAAACAATATTGGGAGGTAGGAATAATCAAGACTACTTCCCTGTCTCGGGTACCTTTTATTTCTAAAAAGCAAATTTTTACAGTTATGTTGTCCTTTAAATTCTTGATCATTTTAGCAAACTAATAAAAACATATTTACATTATAACCTGTTTATTTAAATTGCAGTTGTCTATATCCCAGCTGGCTACATCCCCACGTTATCCATCAATAAGTCATTCATCTAAGACAGCCATGCAATACATCCCAAGTCAGTTGCTGCCTTCTCCAATGGCTTACCAACGTTCTCATGCCGTAAGTGATTTCTTATAGAGGCTTTAAAAAAAACAACAAAACATTTAAAGGGCATGTCCATCCAGTTTTGTATGTTGTCAGAACATCCCCCGCCCCCCAAACCTAGAAACCTGTATACTTACAAAGATCAATACAGGGGGCATAGTCGCCCAGCGTATCTCCTTCTAGAAGTAGTATGTAGTATTGAGCTTTGTTAGTATAATGGTTCCTAGGTTTTGGGGGTTGTTCTGTCACCATACAACATTTTGAGTCATATAGTAATCAGTGATAACACAAATGTTATTGACGGTCAAACAAATTTGGGGGCCTCTATTATATATGCAAAAACAGGAACAGAATTCATGTTGCAGGCTCCTGGTTAATACATACAGATCAATACAAGGTAAGGTGTATAATCAAGGTAAGGAGTATTTTTCAAAATGCATTTCTTTTAGTTATAAGGTAATTACCATATATACTTGAATATAAGTCGAATTTTTCAGGCTTTAAAATTAGCCTGAAAACCTAACCTCGACTTATACTCGAGTCAAGTCCTAATTTAGATCCAAATTCTGCAAAACAGATAGTAACCAGTAGGTGGCACTGTGTTAACCTGTATAGAAAGTTACAGGAGCTGATCTGCCTTTACACTTCCTGCTTCCTGTATTCTGCCTGCTGGACTCACTCAGCACTGTCACTGGATGCTGTAAATCTGATGGGTCTCCTCAGTTTGGGGCAAAAAACAGCTGCTAGTTCAGTGCAAATGACAGCTTGAAACTACAACTCTCAGGTGACATTTTTAACTATTGGGGTCAGAGAATCCTTTACTATATGGGGGTCAGAGTTCCCTTTACTATATGGGGTTCAGAGGGCCCTTTACTATATGGGGTTCAGGAGAATTGTAAATGATGGTAAACTTAATTAAAAGTTTACTGAACCTTGCCACTCCACGTGTTTAGAAACTGAAACTCCCAGCAACAAAGTATGCTGGGAGTTGTAGTTTCAAAACATCTGGAGTGCCAAAGAAATGGAGGTTACTGGTACTGGATTTGGCTATTACTGTATGGGATTCATGTATGGGAATTCTGCTGTCTATTTAAAGGGCAACTAAAGCCTAAAAACAACACAGAATCAGAAGGCAGTAGTGGTGATAATTTCTACCCTCGACTTATACTCGAGTCAATCAGTTTTTACAAATTTTTCAGGTAAAAATAGGTACCTCGACTTATACTCGGATCGACTTATACTCGAGTATATACGGGTAACTGAAATACTTTGGAGTGGGTGTTGTACATGTGAAACAGTAAAAAAAAAAAAAAACTAGAAAAATATTCCTGACTTTGCAACTAATACTCAGAGTAACATTTTTAGTATAGAAACTTGTTTATTGGTCACAAAAAAAGGAACTACCTGAATAAGGTTACTATGGTTATCAGTTACCCATGAAAGGTATTTCCTTTATATCACTAATGTTGCAACTCTAAAGTATTACTTGTTTTTTAATGCTTAAACCATACAACACCTCTAACTACTAAAATTCTACATCTGATAAATCTCATTCCTTTGAGATAACAGTGTGGAATATAGTTATGGTCGCTGGAAGACGTTTGTTGGCCATTATTCGGACTTAATAAGTGTAGCATGTTCAGTTTGGCCACTAGTGTGCAATCTAATAGCACAGATCCTTTTCATATTGCTTGCAGGGCAACCAAGGGATGTGCACCTGCTTGTATATGTGAGCTGGCTTGATCCAGTGGTTGTACTTGAGAGAGTGTAGACGCTTGTTATCTCCAGTAGGGATTTTTAATTAACTTCTTTTCGGGACAAATTGAATGCATATCTGCATGCTCTGCTGCTCTAACACCTTCTTACTACCCACAGTGCCATAGATGTTAAGGTAGATCATGTCAGACAGCTGTGCACTGCAATGTTCAATTGCAGATGAACTATTATAAGGGGGAAAAAGCCAATTTAGGTACAATTTAGTATTATTTGTAAGTTTACAGTTGGGACATGCACATGCTGCTTCTTTAAAACAGGCTCAACAAATTAATAAGCACTTTTAACCCAAAATGTATTGTCAGTCGACTAGTTTTTTTCAGGAGGTGAGATTCCAGAACAAAGATGTCTTTGTAGCTAACCAGATAGAAAATATTCCTCAGTTTAACCTCATTTGTGCCTGCAGTGGGAACCATTTTCAGAGATCATGTGAGGTGACACTCAGAAGCATTTGGTTTAATTATAGATAACCTGCTTGGCTGAATGAAAGTGGCATGTCTTTCACTTAACGTAATGGAATTGTTTGAGAACAGGATTTCTTTTTTTTTATAAAACGTAAGTCCTAGTTGTATATAGAACCTGACAGAAGTTAACAGTGTTTAATGCTTATTCATTGGGTTGGGCAGGGAAAGATGTTGAAGGAACCATCTGAGCGGTGTGCTAAATAAGATGCCAGACGTGTCAGAAACAAGTGCTTCTTAAAGATCTGTGCATTTTTCATAAAAGCCCTTTGAGGATCACCTTCGTACTGCCATAAATTTGTACTCTGGATTTTATATATATTGAATGCACCCTGCTATCTACTTATATACATATAAGTATGAGGACGGCCCTGTGGTAATGGGCTGAAACGCATAGGTCTTCTGCCTACATTGTTGTTGGTAATAAATCTGTTACAAGACCCAGGAGTGCTCCGTTTGTTCTCTAACTGATGTTCATCTACCCATCGGCAGCACCCGGGCGGTTGTTATTAGAACGGAGTGCTGACAAACATACTATTTTGTGATTCTAGTTATATACATATATACACGTACACACAAACCTTGTCATGTGGAAAAACTAGTGCGCAACATTTTAATAGACATTGATTTATTTGTTTTCCTTTAGAACAGTATTTAAAGATAAAGATGGTAAAGCTTTACTATGAAATAAATACATCCAAGGCAAAAAAAGCTCAGTCAGGCATTTTATGCATTTCTACCAATCACTTGCATTTACTGAAAGGTGGAATGTTTAGTGGGCTGCTTATTTTCATTGTACAACCTATTTCAAATCTTAACATCCTCTCAGGCAAATCTAGTTGCGGGCTTTGATGTGAGCATTTGAAAAATCTATTTCTTTAGCTATTCCTTTGTTGGTTTACTTGAATATGTAGGGCTACTGTCATCTTGCCAGGTCCACTTTCATTTGAGTTTCAACATCCTGAAAGACATCCCAACAATTCAGTACAATGGTGTAATCATTGTGGTGTCTGTAATGGTGGGTTGTTCTGGCCAGGTGCATGGTATTGATTTGGTTTCAGATTCTTTTTATAAAATGCCTTCTTTATCAGCTGCAGAACAAGCAGAACTTTGACAGCTCTCCTCTCTTGATTACACCTCACAGGGAGGTTGGATTAGACTTTCCTTCCCAAATATGGACTTTTGTTATATAAAAATGATTGCAGTTATAGTTATAGATGTTTTTTTATTATTCATAGTCCTAAAACTGCTAAAATAAAAGATACTTTTGTTTCAAAGGGATTCTTAACAAAACTTACACCTGGGAAGGCATTATAATTCCTACAGCAGCTGTACACTTACATTTTATTTACCCCTTTCCTCCTCCTTCACAGGGAGGTACCTAACCTAACTAGAGTACCTTCCTATATAATAACTCTGAACACACCAGTCCCATGACTATGAGATACTTTAGAAAGACAGGCAATCCATTATTTCAATCAGCATTTCCTGGGCTGTACTATATGTCAGGCAATATGTGTTTAGACCATAGTTGCCTTTTAAAAAGGGGAATGCAATGAAAGCATGGTCAAGTAAAAGAATTTGACAATAGCAAAGTCCAATAAAAAGAACAAGTAGCATAACCCTGTAAATCCCCACATATATTATACAAGTGGGAAGCATATAATCATGTGTCTCAAAGGTATTCTGCTCTCATGAGAATAATTATAAGTCCAGAACTGCACTATACATGCACAAACAATCATTGATTTCATGTAATTTATATCAGTGAACTCTGTTACTCTGAGACGCATAAATTATAAAATGGTTTTCTTTTAGCAGATCAACATAGTTGTGAAGGTTTAATAAAGCGATACATGAATAGAAGTCAGCCACCAGAGTCCTAATGTACATATGTAACACATATGTAATGTAAAGACAGACAATCCTGGCTCAACCTAATCACACTGCCCATTTAACATTAGTCCAAATAAAAGGTTATTTTCTGATTTTAAGTCTGTAAAGGACATAACATCAGATGTTGGATTCTAAAGATATTCAGGGTTATTCAATAAAAGTTCTTATTGTTTAACTTTGCCCCAACCAATCAAATGTTAAATAAAATCTGATTGGTTGGGGCAAAATTAGCACTATTTTAAACTATAAGAACTTTTATTGAATCTCCCTGAAGTTATTTCAAGCTCAGATTTGAAAGTCATATTACTTTACGATTTTCTCTAAGCATTGTTACCATGCTAGACATACCATATACTTGTGAACTTCCTTGTGGTTTTGTTTAGAGTTGACAAGGCAGCTAGAAAGCCTAGGGAGAGAGGGGCCAAAAGAAGCAAAAAGCCCTTCACTGAGCATAAAAATGGAGAAACACCTTCTTATAACAGAAGGCATCTTGCAGTCTCATGCTATATGAATAGCATTGTCCTCAAAACCAAAGAAACAAGAAGTAATTTCTTACTACCATGTTCCCCAGAGTAAGTGGCAGAGATATGCAAAATACTCCTTTATGTACCTTAGCTTATGCATGTGTCCAGAACCGCTGGCTAATAACATGCCATATAGCTTAATATATATAGAGCCAATCTGACCTGCAGACACAACGCGTTTCGATCTTGTTAGATCTCGTCAGTGCAAGATACAGATTTATGGCTCTGAGTGATGCAGTATTTGAATTCTCCATGATTGTTTGTTGTTAGTTTCACACAATGTTCATATAATAGTGTCACATTTTAGTTGAAGTAGTTAGCTAATTCTAACAAGATGCCTCCCTTAGAAGCAATTTAAGAACAAACCAGGCTTTAATGCCATGTGCTTTTCTAGATTAGTTTCTCAACCAAAATAATTGACAAACCCATTGCTTGTACTTTACCAAACAATACCATTCATTTCAATTTATTTTTTATGGAATAGTACATGAAGTAAACTAAGTGCTTTGACACCATAGGTTAGTTTCATTAAGAATCAAGTCTACTTTTATTTTCACTCATACAATTACAAATATACATAAATCCCAGTAATGATAATAATAAAAAAAACATGTTGGCAAGTGCTACACAATGTGAGGTAGGAAAAGGAGGTCCTACCTTTCATAGAATTATAGAAAACAAAACCTAGTAAGGGTATTGAAGTTATGGTTATACTTTTTATATTGTAAACCACAAAGAAAAGAAGCCTCTACCTGTGTATGGCTATAATATTATAGGTTATCTATGTTTGCCTAAAATTCAGATGGATTATAGCCAACCAATGCTATAGTCATTGAACACATTTTCTTCTAGATATTCCTTACATTATTTTGAATTATGTTTTGTTGTTTTTATTTTTTTTTTCAGGAGCTTCCATATGCAAGTTGTATTACTCATCTTGAAGCAGATGTTAGTGAAACTAACCTGGAAAAGTCTAATGGAGAATATTTGCAAGAGCTTCTTTTTTCACCAGTTCATGCACCTATAGTTGCATTGGGAACACAGACAGCAAGGTAAGACTTATTTCTCAGCCATCAAATCTACAGTATGTTAATGTATTGACTGACCAAATCACATTATTTAAAGGAGAACTAAAGACCCCAGACAACAATGTCCCAATAGACAGAGCACATTCACAAACACACAACAAGCTGTGTCTCATCTCTCCCTTTGCTGTGGATGCTGGGTGATTTATGAAAATAACCTGTGGGTAATAGGAACAGCTGCTATAATTCATATAATCTCTGAACACCTAGCTAAGTGTACGCAGTAAACTTCACAGGAAACTGCAGTCTTGCTTCCTGGAAGCTGACAGCCAATCATGTTACAGATCAGAGATCCCTCCCTCTGACACAGAACACAGATTTCAGTGCAGTTTTTTTGTGTAAACACATTACAAATGCTCCTGTCCCCAACAATGATGAATTCCTTTGCTTTTCATACAAAAAAGAAAAGTAATCTTTGCAGTGTATGTCTTTGCTAGCATGGATGAAAGAAACCAGAACATTTAACATCTCAGCGAAAAAAAAAGTAAGTATGGGGAATCAACCTGCAACCTTCTATACTGTGTCCTTCTAAAAACAAAGCTTTCTGCCTCTATGCCACAAGGGCTAATAAGTAAATATCTTGTCTTTATCTTTTGCTTGACACATGAAAAATAAAAAAGAAAGCATAGGGAATCAAACCTCTGTCCCAATAGTCTGATTTTTTTCCTAACGCAGCACTTTAGTAGAACATGCCACCAGTGAACTTCTAATAGATAAAAGTACATTTCAGTGAATGTCCGTAAAATCAGTTCACTATTTTGTATTGCTACTGGAAGACTGTCAGCAATTCACGCTGGTTGGTAAATAAATAACAGAGCTGCTATAAATAATGTTTGTACATATGTAGAAACTTTTTATTTTTCTAGAAACATGGAAACAAACAAACAAAAAATGCAATAATCTCAGCCAATACACTGTTATATTGTTTCATAAGTAAACTAGGGGATTAGAACTTGTGACTTCTTGGTCTGTTTGTTCCTAAAAACACAGCATTTACATGGTGCGCCACCAGCAACTCAACTTATCTTTCGCTAGAAACCTTGTGCATAGAGACAGTGAATCCTGGGGTCAGGGGGTGTGGCTCTGAAGCCAACATGGGCTATGAGTTGTACTGGCAACAACATGGAAGCCTCCTTTGTTACAGAATCTATTACTTATATCTACTAAATGCAAGTAACTAGAGAAGAATGTACAGGTATTCTGGGGAGAAAAGCTTTCACATTAGGATTTTAAAAAATTTAAAAGTTTAGTTCTCCTTTAATATATTCAGTTCCTGGTCACAGAGATTCATGGATATGCTTCACTTCATGGTTTTAAACGCCATAATATTTTTTATCATCATCCTGGTAGAATCGGATATTTGTTTTTTATTATAATAAATTCTTGTTTATATAATTATACAGTATTTATACTTTTATTTTAATGTTTTTTAATTGTCATTAAAATGTGTTTCTCGAACGGCCAATTACCCTCGCGGAGTCACATTGGAGGAAGTAGGGCTATTAAAATGTATTTGGATAAACATGGATAGAGCCAGATTAACTTGTTATATGTTGTACAGTATGTAATTCTCTGGTATACTGAGTGGGCTGTCTTATAAAGCAAAACACAATAGTCCACGTTTAATCAGAAATGTTAATGTTAGTTTATAATACGTTAACCATATTGTATTTCCTGTCAATTATTACAATTACCTAATCCAGATGACTTTATAGAGCAGTCTATGGTAAACTCTTCTCTCCTTTATCTTTGCCGTTCCTTTGTATTGAACAGGTGTAACATTCTTAAAGCCATGTGTGTTATTTGTATTGCTGACATTAATTGCATTGTAGGAGAAGGCGCAGTGTCCTTTGCATGTTTGATAAACATTTCTTATAGTAGCAAAACCTGTTGTTAAACCATATTGATTTGAAATACATTAGTGTTTCACTTTGGATCAAGCAAAGCAGCTTTAAACATTTCACTCTGTCCTCACTCCAGGTCTCTCTTAATATGTTCAGAGAAAAGCTCTCAGCTGTTTATACATACCAGTTAAAGTCTACCTGCTGTGCCAACAGGGAGATTTGGTTGTGTGAAAAAAGAAATGGGCTATTATATAAAAAGGAACCAACCTTTTTGTCTTCTAGCATACAACCATAAAGAATTTTAATATAGGAGTTGCACATTTCCCAGGCCAAATCACTTCTGTTACAGCAATATAGCTGATTAGCTTGCTAAGAGCTTCCTGATGGAGCCCCTTTCCTGCGTTTTGTAGAATGGACATCATTTTAAATACAAAGAAAGATAAATGAATACAGAGCTGTACAGATTGCATGTTTGATTAAAAACCACAAATTCAGAATTGTGGCGTGAAGGGGGAAATCATTTTATAAAGGAAGTCACATTTTATTGAAATGCCTACAGAAAGTGCTGTCAACAAACTGTGCCCAAAACCACTTGAGCTGATGCAGCTCACTACAGATCTATGTGAAGCATGAAGGGCTCTAGTATAAATTACCTTCACTCTCAGGGGTAGCATCTCTGTATATTTAACTGATAAAAAATGATATATGCAAAGAAATTCGAGAAAGAAAGAGAAAAATGTATTTTTCAATCTGGCCAGCCTCATAATTTACCATACTGTTTTTTTCTTAACTATTGTCAGCTGGTATAGAATATGTTTAGTGCTATTTATTCAAAAGCAGTACTGTACATTGTATGGCACAGAGGGGAATATTGGGTATTTGTGAATGTTGCAGAATATCATTGTAGACAGACTGGGGTGATGTACTCGCATTAACCTTTTAGCGGAGATAAACTGAGGAATAATGTGGGTTTAAGATTATATCTATGGTGGGGGTATGCAAAGGGACCACCATGCAATCATTAGTGTAAGTTCCAAAATGCCAGTAGATAGCTTGCATTAAAGACACTCAATGTACCGAGATACGCCCTAACCTGGGTACATTGCAGAGTGGGGGCAACAGAGCTTGATACAGGCCATATGTACAAAGCCCCCTTTGTCTCACTTTACTGTAGGTATAGGGAATCCAAGGTTATAATAACAGTCTGAGCATAATCCCTAAAACTAAAAATATATTTTGTCTGTGAAATTGATTCCTGCACAAAATTGTCTTCAGTTAACTCCAGGGGAAAGGTTGGGTACAGCAAACAGATAAGGTTGGCAGCCATTGTTTCCACCTATGTAGCAATGGCAGACAGGGTTAAGTATTGGAAAGGGAAATCATTGATTAATCTACAGATTCCCTAGTGACAGAGAGGAGGAAATATTCCCCATGATTTCATTAATTGGAGCTTGTGTCTTGCTGACATTTCACTTTTATACAGTTTGTTCAGCTTCATATATCTATGCACAAATCAATTTTCAGACAAAAAAAATATAAAAGAATAACATTTTCCTAAATGTTGTATAGGTTGTGACACTAATAAATAGGTGGTGAATCCTTCATATTTCTATTGTTTCTCTTTAATGCAGTTGTTAAAGGCATTGCTTGTTCTGTGCACAAAGGTTCCTTCTCTGTTTATTTTTACCATATTTTTTCTATTGGTTGGGAAACTCAGCTGTACAATTGAATCCCTGCAGGTTAAAGATTAATTTAGTTGTTGCAATTATTATATTATCATTGTTTTAGCACCCACTTGTTTACAAGTGCATTAAAGGAGAAAGTCAACCTAGAATGATTTTTTCCCGACTCATCACAGAAACTGCTATTTCTTGCTTTTACTTTTTTTCTGTCTAATGATAGACCCATAGGAGATGAAAACCTATAGTCACTTCCTACCCCTTATTCTCCACAAGCCACTGATATGCACAGTGTACAGTATTTCACCCAGGGCATGAGTTACAGTGGCGTAACTAGAAATCACTAGCCCCCAGAAAAACTATGATGGGGCCCCTATCTGTGCTTTATCTGCAATGTTTTTTCTAGGAGGAGGCTATATCTGTCATAGGAAAAATAAGGAGATGGGGCTCCCGGTTGTTCCCCCTGTTCCACTGGTGGTTATGCTACTGGGGAGTTACCTTGTATGTACCCGTGGTATCCATGTATTAACATTGCTTAAAGGCAAACCATAACTACAAAAGTATTTTGTGCAATGGCCCTAGATATTTTAACATTTAGAATAGGCAAAAAGGCAAGAAGTTTAGACATTCTGTGGCTGTAGGGTATTGACCATTATATGGAAATGATATAATTTTTATATTCATGTGAGATAATACTAAATTAACTCCTAATTTTTATGCAGCTCTACATCCCTTCTGTCTCGAGCCTCTTTGGTACGTTTGCACTCTGTTGAGTTTCCTGAAATTTTAGACATCCACAATGAAGTTGCAGAAGTAATTGAGCCATCAGTCCCAGTGAACTTTAATCTTCAGAGGGAAGAAGCTGATTATCTACAGTGTAATGAAATTATCTTGCAGTTCCTTGCCTTCACCAGGTGAAAAAAACTTTTTTAACATGTTTTTCAGAAACATTAATTGACTAGTAATCTAAAAATGATACGTTATTTAAAAAAAAAAAAATGTTTTTTTTAAAGGGTATCTCCACCCCAAAAAAATATTTTTAATATACTGTAGGACACCCTAGCTCTTAAAAAAAGCATCAGAACTGTACTTACAGCCGTTCGATCCCCCTGCGCTCTATTCCCGGCCCTCTGCTTGCCAGAACTTGCAAGCAGGGGCTAGACCAGCAGGCGTGTCTGTGATTTGGCTGAGAGGCAGCCAATCACAAACGCAGCTGCCAGCAATGCAGACCGCTGGGGGAACGAAGGACTGTTAAGTACAGTTTTGCTGCTATTTTTAACAGACGGACTTGGCAGTTGGGGGTGGGCTAGGGTGCCCTACACTACAGGAAAAGCTTTTATATGTAGGGCATCAGGCAGCAAATCTAGATCGGGAGGGAGGGCTCACCTGCGCATACCAGAAACCTCTTAGAGGACAAAGAAGCACCAGGGAAAGGATGACTCACTGACAGCTCCAACTCTTCTCTTTTTTTAGAGCTTTGAACAGGTACTACAGGAGAACAATTTGAAGCAGAGATGTAAGGTAAGGATTTTATAACACTACACTGTGGGGCCAGTAGTGGGTTAAATTTTAGTTTTGGAGGTGGACATGCCCTTTAAGAAAAACCTGCAAACAAACCCCATGGGAGAGAAGACCTTTGGGTAATTCCCATGGTTCCCCATCCATCTTAGGATAAGGAAAGACAATTTATAAAAAGGAACATTTCAACCTTTAAACATAAACTTGTCTTTGTTTAATAGATTTTTTCTCTTTATTAATTTTGGTCTTGTGTGATCAGTTCATATAAATAACATATTGTCAGTGGTTCAGAGCAGTAATTGTCTCTTTGTTTGGCTATGGTTAGATTTGTAACCATTGAGTTTAGATTAAATAACTAGTAATTTTTTTTGTGTGTGTAATCGTTTTAACAAAAACCTATTTAGTTAAATATATTTTATTTATTAGGGTTCAAGATGGCAGCACAAAATATCCTCAGAGTATTTACTTCACATTTCAGTTTTATCGCTTTCACCCTGTCACCACTCCTCGGCTGCAGCTGGCAAAATTAAATTCTTCAGATGCTGCTACCTCTGATCATTTGACTTACATTTTAATACAGATTAACAAAGATGGGTCCATTAGTAAAGGCAAGTGTTCATTGTGCATGCTTTGTCTTCCTTTGTGCGCTCATTCCCCCCCCTCCTGTATGTGTTTAATGTAGATATTGAGCTTGACTGTAAACTAAATAATTACCTCTGCTCCCACTCATACAAAATGGAATGTATCTATAAATGAATATGGATTGGTTGCTGTAGCATGTAGCCTTATTATCAGTCCCACTTTTAATGTTGGTGTTTGGTGGTTTCGAAAGGCAACTTCTCAGACTAAATTTAAAATTTGTATTCAAGCAGATCCCCCCAAAACCATAATGATTACAATAACTAATTACCTTGTATTCAGTCCATGTCCCTGCTTCTGGCTTTGCCACCTTAATAAAGATTACTACCTCAAACTTAAACCTGTACAAGCTTGCACATGTTCAGAGAAGGTGTGTGGGGGCAACAGTCAGACTTTAGCCATGACATCATCTGCCACAGTCATGACTGACTACTGCTACGCTGAAGAACCAGGAGGTAGCAGGACTAGGAGCAGGAATATCAGGTGGTTATAGTAAGAGAGTTCTGGCTATTAGATCAAGAAAATTTTTTCCCCTTGGGCCATGAACACATGAATAGATTTCACAGCATTTAGGCAAAACACCTTAAAAGGCAAGTCCAACCCCAAAATGAAAACTTGCATACAGGTAAATCACACCCCAAAACCCTAAAAGGTATTTTTTTTTTAATGATATATAAGACTAACCTGAAATCCTGCACAATGTCCTGTTTCCCCTGTTTCTGCTTCCTGGATCTTCCAGTTAGCAAGTGTCAGTTATGGATTTGACAGTTGACATCACAACCAATGACTGAATGTTAATCCCATGTCTGCCTCTTCTGAGCATGCCCAGGCTCAGTACAGGCCACATAGAGATAGCATCAGGGCACTAGTTTAGTAATAGGGAGTATTCATATATAGTGAGGGGGTGCTCCTATCCACCAAACGATATAAAATTACACAAAGAGCACAGTAGTGGATATAAATGGGCACACCACCTAAGTATATAGTAAAATAAAACTCCTTTATTATCGTACACATATGGGAGCAACTTTAGTACATAAGAGACATACAATTTAAAAACACATCCAGCATGCATCAATAAGTAATGCATCAATATTAGCAAAATAAGTTGATATACCGGTATATCAGAAAATACAAAATATAATTGGTTAAGTCGCACACATAGCCATGGTAGTAAAATACATACATATCCCTATGGATCATAAATATCCCATAAATATGGGGAAAGCAGTAGTATAAACACCCCTCACTGTCTCTTAGGTCAAAATAAATCTACATTACAATATAACCACCCAGTAGAGGAGTACGCAGATACGTGGCAGATCCTAACCCCAACAAGGTAACACCAATGAAAGAATACGATACCGATACTTACAAAAAATGCTGGCCTCTATGCAGCTGGAGCTAGTTAAAAACGAGCTAGACGCGTATCGTCTGTACAAGCAGACTTCGTCAGTAGCACAACACATATACCCAAGCTCAGTACAGTCTCAGTACAGGTTTCTAAACTGCTCAGTTTCCATGAGGCCTCCAGAAGCATAGCAGGCATACAGTAATACATTCATAAGATAAAGTATTATATATCAACATATTTTAAAAAGGTCACTCTTTCTAAAAGATGTTCTTATGAGGGTGGAGTTGTCCTTTAAATGTTCATTAATATTTTTAAATAGAACTTTGAGTTACATTGGAAATGCACCACTCTGTTCATAGTAAGTCATTGTAAGGCATTTAAATGACATCAGTTTCTTCTCTGAATAAAGGATCTCCTGGTTATGAACTCAAGCACATGGTTGACCCTGGGTTACTGAAATCAGGTGAAAGACAATGGTTTTTACGCTATTTGGCTCTCCAAACATTGCAGATTGATATTTGGGATGGGGAATCATTGCTGCTAATTGGATCGGCTGCTGTGGAGATGAAGGTATAACACATTTAATATATTTCATTATTTTATTTTACTTAAATGCCAAAAGGATTTTCATGTATTTAGATAATTGTGGGTACAGATCGAATCCATGAATTACTCTTTTAATTTCCCCTTGTGCATGTGATAATGTGAAATTATACTCTTAGTATTAAGGTACAACCACATAAACTTATTTATCATGTACAGCGCTGCATACTCAATAGGTGCTTTATAAATAAAATTATACATACATACATTTAAATTGCTTGGTCTCTATTCCAGGGGTTTCACAAGAAACTGGACTTTTATGGTGATTAGAAAGTTGCTATGTGATATGCCTCCAGTAAATAAATGTTGATACTCACGGAAGTCTTTTAGGCTGCAAGTCTACTCCACTCCATCTTTAGTGGTGAGGTACAAACAATAAGAACAAATTGTAGATGAGCCACAGGCAGTGAACGTGAACTGCATCAAACTTTAATGTGTATTTGGCAACATGTTTCGGAGCCACATGCTCCTTTATCAAGCATATGGTATGAGCGTGCGGCCTCGAAACATGTTGCCTAATACACATTAAAGTTTGATGCAGTTCATGTTCACTGCCTGTGGCTTGTCTACAATTTGTTCTTATTGTAGATTGTCTGATATGCCTCACAACACCAGCTTTTTTTTGGAAGAAGGGTAAAAATACCCATTTTTACAGATTCAATATATGAATCCTAGTATTGTAGGGGAGGTAGGTTTGCACCTACCTCCCATTATGATTTCTAAGTTGAGCTATCAGATTTGAAAGCTTTCTACAACTGCAGTTAGCAGTACTCAATCCTACCCCTGCATTAATAGGATGCACCTATTTAGTCTATAAAATGGGTTTAATTACACTTTAAGATATGAAATAATGTGAGTAATAATTCACTCCATGTATATGCATCCCATGTGCATTGCCAGCTATTTGGAGACATAGCTTGACATGCTAAGTTCAGCATTGAATGGTGTTCTCCAGTACATCCTAATGCAAAGTACCTTTTAGACCAGATAACTAAATGTTAATGTCTTTAATGCCTTTAGTTCTGCTGCACACTTGCTTTCAAACCAAACTTATAAAAAAAGTTGTCGAGAATATTGCCCCCTGGGTGGTAATTGCGATAATGTTAGGATTGTATTCTTCGGTAAAGAAATCAATGTAAGATGTTGCATTATTTTATATTGTCACAAAAAGGGACTTTAATAAAAATCCCAGTGGGGGCGGCTATGATAACCTTCTATCAGAAATACTTATCTCATTTTTGTACATTGGGGAGAAAGTTACTTTATTAAAATGATAGTCTCTGGATATATATAAAGTTCTCTGATTTATAAAAAAATATTGTTAGAATGTTTCTTAGTTAACACATACATGTCAGGGAGATATAGTACCTTTCAAATGTTTTGCAGAATTATTTTGTCTGAGGCAAAAGTTTTATGATTTGACTCAGTGGCTTATGGTTAGAACTGATGTCTTGCAGTCATTTTTGGGTTTAGATCTACTCTAACTTACATTTGGATAGTGTTGATATATTTTTCCTGTGCTTGTATAAGTTTATTCATCAGTAACAAAGACTTAGATTGTGAATGTGTTCCAAGATTATTAGGAAACTGTTTTTTTAGTAACGTGCCATAGAACTTTAGTCCTTACTCAGTAGGAGGAGCACATATTCTTAATGTTTTCAATCCGTAGTAGATCTAATTGGTTATGGCAAATTAACAGCCCATGAAAAGTTTTTCTTTCTGAATACATCCGTGAACTCCGGCGGCCTAAACAGCACCACTTCACCAATTGCTTTAAAATGAGCATGAACTGTTTTTCTTTCTCACACCTTACACAAGACAATACCTTGCTAGTTCTAAGCTATCTACTGTGCAATGCTCTCTCTCAAAACATTTTTATTTTTTTGTTAACATCCATATTAAATTTGAGGTTGTAAGAGTTTCTTAAATTATTCTGGTTAAAATTTTTAAGGTTCTACACACATACGATGTGTGCTGAGAATCATACATGTGTATGTGTTCGGTCACGTGTATGTGTTCGTTGATCCGCCAGGCGGAGGGTCGTGGCTCAGTTCCAAATTGTATGTGTGCACGAACCTTTAAAAGTAAGTTATATTATTATCTTTTATCCTTTTATAATCTTTTATCTAGATTAAATTGCCTTAATATGGTGATCAGTGTTTTTTCTAGGCAGCTGACACAACATGAATATTTCTGTAAGAGTATTTTGTGCTGAAATCACGCTTTAAGTCAATCAGAGAATTCACATGTGGGTTTGAAGAGTGCTTTCTGAATACTGATCCATCTAAGGTAGAATTTAGGATGCTGCTGTGTAATTAGTATTAAAGAAAAATGATGTCTTGAGATTTTGTAAACTTCTTATTACAGTCTGTACAACTGCTTTGTAGAACTATACATAATGTACAATCTGTAATTAGATGTTTGTTTACTTTAGGTAAGTGTTGCTGTAATTTTTAAACGATTAATGGGTTCGTTGCTGCCAATTTTGATGATTTATATCATGTGATAAAACACAAGAATGATGGAAACCATCTCAAAGTTGCAGACATTGTAATACTGTAAATTAGCAAAAACCTGATCTGTTTTTAAGTTTAGCCACATACACTGTAAACATCCCCCTTGCTGCTTTTCCTTTTTTTACCTGATGGTTTAGAGGCAAAAGACTTCTAGTCAATGATGCGTTTGGGGCATTTAGCAACAGATAGACAGAGGAATTACATATCCATCTCTACAAGCTCAGGCGCATATATATTTCTGAGTCTCACTGTAAGTGCTGATCCTGTCCCAGCAGTTTTGTGAAATCAAACAGGGAAAGTGAGACAAGGCTCCACACAGTGAAGTTAACTGCTCAAAAATGCTTTATTGCATTTTCTGTTGCTGCAACATATTTCACACCTCAGGGGTCCTTTATCAAGCCAAAACTGCTGGTACAGAGCAGCATTGAGAGGGAGTCCTGTTATAATATGAAATCCAGTGGTCTGACAAATCCTTTACATTTTATTCATCCTCTAGCAAAATTGATCGTAGGTGATGAAGATCTTCTTCATAAATTGTAGATTATCCATGTAGTATTCGAATACCTGCAGCGCATTTCTGAACAAGCATATAATGTTTTTTTTTCACCAGGTCTTACGGTCTGATGTAGGGTTCATAGCCTCTTACAGTATTTCTTCATAAGGCAATATGGCAATAATTACATAAAATATCATTCTTCAGTAGTAAAATGGTAGCAAAATATTTATTTGTTGATAACTGCTGAATTTTCCTTTTATATGGATGGTTTTGCTTTGAATAATACTAAGGTACAATAATCATTTGCAAATAGTATATGTTGTGATCATTTTCTGGTAATATACTTTGTGCCTCACTTATGTATGTAAAAGGACATTTATACTTCCAAACCACAACTGTACTTGTGATAATTTATTCCTTATTTCCTTATATTCACTCTCAAAGTTTTTAGATTTCAGCTGCCATTCAAGTGCTTTATTAGCATATTTTGTGCTCCTCCCCTTTCTCAATCAATGCGCCTGTAAGTCGGCACTGCCGTAAAAAGAAGACTAAATATAATCTGTCAGGATGCTTGTTAGTAGATTGTAATTGTCAGGATGGTTGTTAGTAGATTGTAATTCTCAGTAAGTCAGATAATAGAAGAAATGGGTTAAGGAACAAGGAATATTGAAGACATGCAGCAACACATGCCTCACAGTATGTGCTGCATATGTGTATTCCTTTACTGTATAAGATGTAAGATGAAGCAAAATAGTTTTTTAAGCTATTGTCATGTAATAAAATTACAATGCAAGCTTTCTCTTAAATCCTCAACATTAGAATTCAGGATTGTGATTTCTTAAGTAGCGTGATCTTAGCTTAGGGGGAAATATGGGAATTTAGGGGGTAATATGCTTCTGTCTCCATTAGAATTATACATTTAAATACACAAGGGTCATTTTGGGTGGTGTAGTGTCCCTTTAACCATGATGACATGCTGGGATCAAAAATAGATACACAAGGTACCTCCCAGGCGTCCAGTCCCTTCTGGCCACCTCACTGCCAGATAGACAATACTGGAAAATGAAAAGAATAGGGCTGTCTAGTCGTTTGTAATTTACAAGGGGTAATCCCTCTTTATTGCAGTTACACCATCACACAACGTTTTGGCCGCTTGGGTCTTTATCAAAAAATTCCAAATTAACTTATGGTATATCAACTGTTGTATATGTGTTCTTGTTCCTACATCACATCATGTAAAATTCTCTCTTAAATGGGTTATAAGGACACATTTGAAATTAGAACTAATTTAATGCCACTTAACATGAAATCATAAATAAGGAAGTTTGCATTTTGTTCCTTGTCGTTTTTTCCCGTCAAGGAAAATTACAAACTAAAGATGTTTTATTTATTACTTCAAGTTAAAGTAGCTTTATGACAAGATTTCAGTGTTTAGAATTCCTCTTAATGAATAGTTAATATTTTATTTCATATTCAGCATTTCCATTATTTCTTCTCTTAAATTATAAATAGGAAACTAGGTTGAAATGCTTTGCCATAAATTTATACTGAATCTGGTAATCACCCTGTACTTTAAGATGAAAGTTTTGCACACGCTTTTTTTACAAAAAAAAAAAAAACCAAGCCTCTGCTACACTTAGAAGTTATAGCTGAAATACCCAGGAAAGGGTTAATTTTATGACTTGTGCATACTAAGAAGAATACATTTTGTAGAAAATATTGTCTGGATTATGTTGTTATATTTTCCATTTTAATTGGAAATTTCAGAGATATTCATTTTAACCCCAAACAAACAAACAAACAAGCCATTATAGAAATCGTTATGGGATACTAACTATAATAATCTAATGGGACCACATTTTAAAACTCAGTTCTAAGCCTGAGAGAGAAAGAGAAGACTTCCAGCTTCTAGGGGAACATATTGGAGAATGCGCTGATGTTTATGACATGGGGAGCACCAGTTAGATAGTGAATGAAGGCTGAAAATCCACTGTAGCCACAGGTTAAGGTATTCAAACAAGGTAGGGTTAAGTAAAAAGGCTGTTCTCTTGTCTTAAAAATAAGCTTTGGTTCACTTCTCTACATGCAGGCCGTCGGTTATAGTGCTGGAAATGTTAATGTTTTCTGCTTCCAGTAGGTTACAGTAAATGACTCCGCACTTTTTACTCCTAGTCTGCTGGCAGGGTAAGCTTGCCCATTACATTCAATCACATAATAGATGTAAACACAGCCCACAATTCATCAGTGCCCACCTTATCAATGTTCTAGAAACCTTCAAATTGTAAATTTGCCCCTGTCCTAGGGTTTAAATAGGTAGATAAATACAAAACACTCATTTTACAGGCTTTGTTTTTTCTGTACAAACTGGGAACAGAAAAGAAGGTGAGAACTGGGGACAAAGCATTAATCCATATATCCGTTTGTGATAACCTAGAATAGCCAAATTGAAGAAGCAGTAAACATTAATTTTTTTAGCCTGTCTGCATTTAGAGAAGTGAACCTGGGTTTGTTTTAAACACATCAGGGGAAATTCAACTTCCCCAACCTCCTTTTTTAATGTCAGGACTTAAATTGCTAGGTGCTTACCCCTGGGGGCTCATTAGATTGCCGATAATGCTTAAAGTTATGGTCACCTGTACAGACCCACTGCATGTTTTGGCGGCCTGGTCTGACACTTTGCAGAGATCATCTTCCCATAAGCCAGGTTCAGGACGGAGGGATGGGGTAAGGCTGGACGGACTAGTGCAACTTTAAGTAAGAATTGTTGCAATTCAATGCTCCTCAGCTTGGGTACAGCAAAATATAGGTTGGGGGGTTTAATTTCCCTTTAACTATTTTTTTTTAATTTTTTTTTACACTTTTTAAGTAAAATCTAAGCTCTCTGAGATTTGTGTCTTTGTACTCCCTGGTCACTGACTGAATGTTTATACAGATTACAGTTACAGCTTTATGCCACTAAATGTTATCAGTAAAGAGTGAATAAATAGGATTTTAAAGATAAAGCATATTAAAGATTAACAGTAGCAGTTTCTTTTAGTATGTGGGCAACTCTGCTTCATCACACAAAACAAACCCCACTGAATATTTTCCTTTTGTTTTGAAGCATTTACTGCGCCAGGGCCAAACTGCAGTGCAAGTGTCTCATGAACTTGAAGTCATCACTACAGAGTATGAACAAGACATAGCAATGAGTGGAGATATCTCCAAGCCAGGCTCAGTGAAATCAATTGGAGTGCACACAATTATTAAAGGGAGACTTCACATGCGCATGGGAAATGTTGGTAAGTGTTTTACTGAATGTTGCTGTGTTGTGTTGTAGTTCTCCATGACAAAGCACCTCTAAAGCCCCCAAAGAAGAAGAGGAACTTTTTCTTACCAGCTCCACTGATAGGAGAGTCATTATGTCCGGTGAGGGCTGATAAGAGGCATGTAACTTACGTGCCCACACCTACGCGCATGCTCACGCCATCTCTCCTGACTGCTCCTTATGCTCCGGTCTCTTTACAGTTTGTGGCTGCAATCACTGTGACCCGAGTATAAGCTGAGGTTAGCTTTTCTGGGTCATTTAAAAAAATTAAAACCTTGGCTTATAGTCGAGTATATACGGTAATACTGAGCCATGTACTTTCAACCTTATATTAAAATATAGGAAATATTTTATTCTAGAATATTAATCATTTGGGTATGCAGTGCAGTTATCTCTGCAACACAAAAATTCACTATGGTAAATGATTTAAAGGCCTATAAATATAGCTAGATAAACCACAAACTCGTGCAGATCCCGGGCCACAAGCCCACAGTACATTAAAAGAAGCTGCACTCTTGACTAAATAAAGATTTATAAATATATTTGTGGAGTGAGGTCCCTGTCCTAAAGGAACTAACAATCTAAATACAGGTTACCTATATTTAGATTATAAGGGGAAGTTTAGTGCAAATGTACATGCTTATAAAAAAAAAAGCAGCGCGTTTCCATCCATCATGTTTTCCACGGAACTTTCCCTTTAAAATAAAGCGTTAATATGATGTGATAATAAATGTTTTTTTATTTTGCTTTAAGAGTGCCTGTTTATATATTAACACATGACTGTATAACAAGGCATGGCCTTTATTGTGTAGTATGGATATAACACTGATCCAGCGGCTGGGCAGCTGTGGGTAAATTCCTCAGCAGCTGTATCTTGTGGCAGCTGCACAAGTGTCTCTTGCGATATTTATGCAGCATCCACAAGCAAGAAGATAAAGTCATGCTAACTGTCAGTGAATTGGTTAGCAAGGTTTTAATGGGCATCTATATTGAATAAAAAAAGTTTTTTTTTAATTAGCCATTACTGGAAACTATAATTCTTCCCAACTATCAATATACCATTTATTTGTTGATCTGCCCCCTATTTCATTAGATATCCAAGCTGAACCATCCTACAGTTCAGCTGTCAATCAAGTGCCTTATTATCATAAACTCTTCTGCGAAGTTTTGCTGTAACTGGAATGGTGACAGTTGATATACGTGAATTGTGTGATGGGAAATTCCCTTTTCCAATGCTGCCTCATAATGATTATGTAGTATACTTGTCCTCATAGAAGTCTCTTCAGATGGGGAGGAGGTGTCAGGTAAGAGATGGAGGGTGGATACTGAGCGTGAACAAATCAAGGACTGGATTGAAGGCATGAAGCAACACACACCTCAGAGTACGGGCTACTTACATGAGGCAAAGTTATTTTTTTTATTAAGGTTGCCTTTTAACCTCACTTCAAGTGGCTGCGGTTTGCGATGAATTCCTTTATGTATGTATGCCTATATTATTATGTTATATACACACACCCACACAAATTATATACTTGTTGAGGAGAGCTCTATAATCGTTTAATGTGAATGTTTGTAAAGGAAACGTACTGTGCTAGTGTAGGTAAGATGGAGTTTGTACTGTTTCTGAGATAGTATTCTCTACATTAAAACCAGGATGCATAAATGAAGTAAATTACATGGTGCTTGTCAAAGAGAAAGGCATATTAAACCAGTAAAAGCAAGACTATGTCATTTTCTTTGGCGATGTGCATGTGAATTCTCTTGCAAAGAATTATGCAGTGAAAGGTCTTATTCTGTGTACAATGCACCGTCATTGTCTGAGTGACTGGATCATTTTCTCTCTTTTTTTTTTGCTGCTGTTTGCAAAATAACATCTCTGCATTATAATTAGATGATTGCATTCTGATTAAATACATTATAGGTTAATTATACAGAAACATACCAATATTGTGTAAGTGGTTTATTTACAGTTTATTTGGCCCTATGTGCTGTTTGTGCGTGTTTGTAGATATTATGCTGAATACATGGGAAGATGAGAGTTAATATGGAGAGCTGGATATATAGGTTTAAAAATCATGTCATTTTCAGAATTATTTGACTAATTGGCTGTCCGTTTCCTATCATATTAAATATCTAAAAAAAATTACATCCAATGTCTACTGCTGAAGATGTGTGCAGTATTTGAGAAAGTCATTAGGTCTGATCTGACTCAGGCTGTCAGGCCAGTGTTGTAGCATGAGAGTTGTCTGACTGCAATAAGTCAATAAGTCAGACATTTACCCAGAGCCACAGGATTTAAAGTCATGCTAACCGATTTAATACTAACTTTAACTCCTTACTTGCGCTGCCTGCGTGGGTATTGCAAAAGACACCTAATTCAATAGTTTCGTACTAGATTTAACATGACTGTTCACGGTCAGGAAATAGTTGGCATTAAAGTTGCACTGTGGATAAATCCGGTTTTGGATTAAATTCGCTGTAAGAGATTTAACCAGAGAGATTGCAGCTCTGAATACATCCACTAAGGCTGGAAACCTGAATTAGGTCTTAAGATCCACATACATAGATTGACTAGCTGCATTATGGGGTAAACAAATGATACTTCCTAAAGAGAAATTGATGGAGTACAAGTGATTAATGTAACACAAGATGTGGACCCAGGTACGATGGGTGGACATTTTACACCAGACTTACTTTTAATGGATAATCTGCTGAAAATTGATTGTGAGTCTATAAATTGAGAGTGTGAATTTTAATCAGTTTGTTGCCAATTTGATCAAAGTGATCTTATCCATAAAAAAAACACAGCTGTGTATGGCCAGCTTTAAGTTTTTGAATCTGTTGAGATTCTAGTCTATCTCTCTAGGCTCCTGTGTTGAAAAGATGCATAGAAACATCTTCTCTTTTTGCAGTTCACTTCAAATACCATTCATCACTTTGAAACAGGCACTAATAAAGTAACTAATTAAAACATAACTTTAAATCTATTTTGACATGATTGATATTAAAAATGTATCAAATGCAAATTTTAGTGTGAATAAAAATGACTTTTTATTGGCTGCTTATAACTTGGTGATATTGTGTACAATGTAAGGGAGAGAACCTTAAACAGTGCAAACTACTTTATATTTTAAGACAATTAGCATGATGCAAAAAGATAATAAATAGAGGATTAGCTACAGCACAGCCATCAAATCTCTGTGCTAAAAAGCATTAAACACACGAAAAAGGATAAACGTCAATAAACGCCACTCTTTACTGTAGGAACTGGAAAGGTAAGTAGCAGATGGTTATATTTATTACAGTGCCCTGAATGCTGTTTTACATGGAACATGTTAAAAGTTTTTAGTATGGTATTAATTCCCAAACTGCAAAGCAGATTTATTATATCCTTTAATATATGTTCAGGGAGATGTAAAACTTACCTTCAGTGCTCCTTTTGTTTCCGTGTTCTCACAATGCACTACTTACTTAACGTGAGTTACTGCATCACGGGGCCAAGGCAGGTAAGTAGTGCGGAAAGGTAATGCCAGCTTTAAAATAACATTAGTTTTCACTCTACTAAGTAGCATTAAACCCATGCTTTCCTATGTAATATCGGGTTAGTGTGGAGTTAACTCCATTTTACATGTTCTAATACGATAATTTTCGACCGTTCAAGGCTATTTTCGAAAATTATCGACAATAGCTACGTACATTCGGAAATTATCGAAAATTTGTTCCGCTTTCGGATTTTTCTGAGATCCAGGAATCTGCAAACGGAACGAAACTAATGAGTTTCGGCCATCTCTAGCCTTAACCAGTCAGATATCTTTTTACTGGTCCACTACAGTTGGAAAAGATTTGTTAACATCTAATTGGTTACTGCAGATTAAAAACAGGGGCAACATTTTGCACCTCTTATTAAATAAACCTCAAAGTGGCTTCTTCTTTTGGTGATGCTGCTGCTATGATTCTTTATCTTTGAGCATAAGCAAAATGATCACTTTGAGATTGTTTCAAAACTGCAGTGACAGCTGGCACAGCTACAGTATCTAGTGATATTTGTTCCCTGAGTTCCACCTCAAATTTTTTTCTTTTGATTTTTTTATGAAGGTGTGTTACAAAAAGTTTTATAATCGCTGCTAGCATAAGGGTTAAGTGCAACTTAATTTTTTAAATAAACTTTTTTCATTTAACTTCTTTAAAAAAAAAATCTAACATAAAAAGCGAGAGCTGTTTAATTAGGATAACTTGTAGAAAAATATTTGAAAAGTTTTGTTACAGAAATGTTTTGATACTAACACGTTTAATTTAAATATGCCCGGAGAGGCAGCTTCAAAGCTTCTCTTTGTATACTGTGTTATATCATTACGCTGTGGAATTCAAACACATTTATAATTTTTATGGATGATGAGCTCATGACTAACTTGAGGGAGCTGCGACTCTTTGGAAAAAGAGTTTATTAAATCTGTAAAAGAAAGTTTTGTAAACTGGATTAAAACAGTTGTTACAAAACTTTCTATAAGGTTGAGGCCACATTACAACGCACCGGTGGAGACTTGCTGGCTCCCCCTTGTTCCTTAAGCCTCCAAAAGCCGCGATCGTGTGGTGAGTGTGCGCACGTGACATCACGCACCACATGATTGCAGCTTTTGGAGGCTTAAGGAACAAGGGAAAGCCAGCAAGTCTCAAAGGGGAGGAGCTCACCAGCCTTACCTTTACATCCAAGATGTCCGCAACTTTACAGCAACACAGGTAGGCTCAGGAGGGGGAAAAAAGGAAAAGATTTTTTTAAAGCTGCAGCTTTCGATTAAACTTAACTTGTTTTTACAGTGGACTTATCCTTTAAACTGGATGGATAATATAGCTTCAAACTAGATGGATAATATAGCTTCAGGTGCTGTGCCAAGGCCTTAGCCAGGATTTTGTAATGGAGGGGATTGTCTATGCAGGCAGATTAGACAGGTTAGCACTGTCTACATTGGAGAAAGTGTTAAAGAAGAGGGTACAAAGGTTGGACTAGATGGAAGTATGTTTCTATGTAATCAGACATGAGTAGTGAGATTGTTTCTCTATGGGAAACTTACAGGGCCAGGGGCCTTATTGGGTGGCATCTCTTTCATAGCAGACTGGATTTCCTCCCTTGTAAGAGGTATATCCCGGACTGCCCTCTGTTTCAGTTTCAGGGAAATTGTGGTGTGACTCCATTGGGAAGAATATAAGTAGAAATCGGGGAATAAGTAGAAATCAGCGAATGTTACTAGAATCTGTGGTGTAAAGTGGGTCAGAGCACCCTGCGGGTTTCAAATAGTAAGAAAGATGTTGGATTGGGTATGGTCTTTAATCAGTAAAGTGAGTAGTGTAGCAGAGTTGCCCCTATTTTTGAAGAACTTTTGGCATGTAAAAAAGTGTATATGGCTGTCTTTCTCTGCAATTATATTATTAAACATACTTTGAGCTTGTAACCAAGCTGTCTGAGTAGTTGGGGTGGTTGTCGGATATGGTCTCTGCCTCTGCCTGCAAGATTAATTTAATCAGTGTGTGGTCCTCATAGTAAGTATGCCTTAAGTATCCAATACCATGTTTGGATTATGTTAGGAATTGTTAAATCTAATATATTGCACAAATTGTTCAAGTAAATAATGCGGTTATACGATAGCCACAATAGGTTAAGTCTCCAAGTGCATGTGGATGGGATAGGGATGCTAGGTTAATATGGAGGGGAGTGGTCCAAAATACCTTACTGATATTATACATGCAAAATCAGTGTTGCAGGTTTCTGGAGTGGAAAATGTAGTAAATTCTTGAAAGTGTATTCTATGTGGATGAGTGGCATAAGTATTCCAGTGTATCCAGAAATCTTTGGAGCAAAATATCTATCCAATCCTGGAATTCTATTAGGGATGCCAGTGGGCTTAACTGTCTCCTGGAAGCAGAATGTTTGGGGGATTGGTCTGTCTTGGGGCATAGTTGCTGTTAATTTCATATCAGAAAGACCTGTGGCTGGAGCGTTGTCTACACCCAGGAGCACCAGCGGGGCAAAATGAATCTTAGCAGCTACATAAACATACTATAGTGACCATACATAGGGGTCACTTTTACATTTGGTTTCTTAGTTCAGTCCTTGGACATGTGCTCAAATTTATTCCCTACTTTAAGTTAAATTCAAGCTAACCTTGGCTGTGTGGGTAATTAGCTGATTAGTGCCACGGCAAAGTGTATCATTGTTTTTGGTTTGTGTGGGTAATAGCTGCAATTAAAGTCACATAATGGTATTTACACAGAGCTGTACAAATTATATTGAATCTCTATTAGATTTAGCCAGATCAACTGTAGCTCTGGATAAATATCCCTGGATTTTTCAGGTTTCCATTATTTTAACATTCTTTGTGTGCATTTAGGCTTGACCCGAGATAGAACACAAACAGGACAATTTACGGGGGGGGGGTGAGGGTGGAGGCAATGGCGAGTTGCAGCACTCTGGTAGGATAACACAACACTACAATCCCTCCCCCAATGATAATAAGCAATACAATCTCCAGAAACAGTCTCGCTATACAACGCAAGTATAACAATTGAAAAATAAGAATGAATCTCATTTTAGCTCATCCCTCAATTTGACAGGGGAATAGACCTTTTGAAAACTGGAAGAGAGGCATGGATAATATGAGATTTCTACTGATCATTATTGAGTTAATATGAGTAACAATCTATGCTATATACAAATGGGGCATTCTCCAACTTGCCCCTACATGCATTTTAGCGGCTAATATGACATAGTGAACAAACTTTAAATCAGTATGCTCATCCAACATTTGACAGATAAAATTAGTTTGAAAACTAGACCTAATTGCAAAATTGTTTAGAAAAATGAACAGATATGGCATTTAAAGTAAGAGGATTATTTCTCTCTGACATGACTTTGCTCAGATCCATATTTCAATCCAACAGAATCAGAATACCAATTTATTTGTGTAATTACCGCATGAACATTTATTTTTCTGTGACAGCCTAGAGAATACTATTTTCCAACCAAACATTTGTGACTCTTTCACTACATTTAACCTGTTCTTAGTAGAACAAATTATATTTGTTTTTTTTAAAACTGTACTTGGATGAAGCTTAAATATAGATAAGCTTTAAAGGACAACTCCACCCTCATAAGAACATCTTTTAGAAAGAATGGCCTCTTTAAAATATATTGACATATCATAGTTTGTTCTATGAATTCATTACTGTAAGCCTGCTATGCTTCTGGAGGCCTCATGGAAACTGAGCAATTTAGAAACCTGTACTGAGCCTGTACTGAGCCTGGGTATGCTCAGAAGAGGCAGGCAGGGGATTAACATTCAGTTATTGGCTGTGATGTCAACTGTAAAATCCATAACTGACAGTTACTAAGTGGAAGAACCTGGAAGCAGAAACAGGGGAAACAGGACATTGTGCAGGATTTCAGGTTAGACTTACATCTTTCACATTTCACACTATTACCGTTTAGGGTTTTGGGGGGTGATTTACCTGTATGTAAGTTTTCATTTTAGGGCTGGACTTGCCCTTTAACCACTATGGCTTAAAGCATCCTTTAATACATGCAACAATCATGTTTTTATGTTTTTGAGATATTGTATGATGGTCAGACCATGTGTGGGCAAACGGCTGTCAAGCTGCCAGATATTTTTTATTTTGAAATACTAAAAAATCTTCATTGGGCAATACTGATTGTACAATATGAGCTTGCTCAGGTGCAAAGATGTTTGACCCCTCAGTGTATAACCCTAATAAACTTAAAGTACACTTATACTTAACTTCCTCTGATACCTTCTTCTTCTCACAACCTGAAGTACCCAGGGTAAAGACCTGAACCACTAAGTCGTCATCAATGAGTACATGCTCTGTTAGCTGTAATACCTACCAAAAAGAATCCCTTCGCTGGTCCGCTCTATTTCCGCCTTTTCTGCCTGTCCGCAATCTGGCTAATGGGAAGACACACTTCTTGTTGAATGCATCATCCCATATGTCTTGTCACTGACAGTCTGCAAATCAACATTAGCCTGGACCAGTGTCGTAGCTAGGAATCACTGGGCCCCCCAGCAAAACTATGATGGGGCCCCTATCCGTACTTTATCCACAGTGGTTTTCTTGGAGAAGGCTATATCTGTCATAGGAAAAATAAGATGATGGGGCCCCCTTGGCTTCCGGGCCCCCTGCGGTTGTTCCCCCTTCTCCCCTCTAGTTACGCCCCTGGCCTGGACTGGTGAAGCCATCTTTGATAGAGTATTACAGCTGATAAAGAGAGTACCCAGGGGGGAGGTCTTAGCAGTTCACGTCCTTACACTGGGTACCTTTTTAGGGTGAGGGGATGGATTATTGTGGTCTTTCAATAAATAATTATATCTATTGTTTTTGTTGTTACAATTTATAGGCTTGGAGATTATACAAATATACAAACCAGTTTTAAAATCAAGAAAATTGTTGTCTAAAGCAATGTTTCCTTTAGTTTTTAAACACTGCATTACAGTAACATTTTATCTTTGCTAAGAAAGATTAGCTTTATTAATAGTTAAATTGTCATTATCATACTATTCCACACTTTGCCTGGAACTGAAAGATAAGCTTTCAGAGAAAGTGATACATAGAATATGTATTTGTCATTCTAATAAGATAAGATAAACTAGTTAAGCCAAATGGAACGTATTACTTAAAATGGTTACATAACTAAATATTAAGATATAGGTGGCACATAGAAAGTTTGGACTCAATTTTAATAAAAATGGTTATGTTTTGTTTAGCCAAGTGAATATAAATTTCATTATTAGGGATGGACTAGAACTAGAACCTGAGTTTGAGCCGAACTTTATGAGTTCGGACGAACTCTAAGTATTCGCACTAGTTCGGGTTCAAACTAGTTCGTTGTTCCGGACTCGCAGGACTATTTTTGAAAATCCTCAAACATTAGAGAATTCTCGGAAACCGAGGTCTCGCAGCTTGAAACCGGGACCCCCTCCCGGGTCCTTACAAGGACTACTGTGGCCCTGACAAGGGCCCTTTTGGACTTAAGGGGTCCCGCAGCTCGAACCGGGACCCCCCTCCCCGGCCCTATCAGGGCCCTTGCGGCACTTAGAAGTGCCCTTGTGGCCCTGACAAGGACCCTTTGGGGCTTAAGGGGTCCCGCAGCTCGAGTCGGGACCCCCCTCCCTGGCACTTATAAGTGCCTTTGCAGCCCTTGGAAGGGCCCTTTGGGGCTTAAGTGGTCCTGCATCTTGAACTGGGACCCCCCCTCCCCGGCCCTATCAGGGCCTTTGCGGCACTAATAAGTGCTCTTGTGGACCTGACAAGGGCCCTTGGGGGCTTTAGGGGTCCCACAGCTTGAGCTGGGACCCCCCTCCCCGGCCCTTGTAAAGGCCCTTGCGGCTCTTAAAAGAGCCCTTGGGCAGGGTCTTCTGTCTTCCATCCGGTGCCACCAGCTCCGCTTGGGGGATTTTTGGAAGTGGCGTTCAAGTTTTACCAAACGCTCAAGGATTACCGAAACCGGAAGGAGCACGTGTGTGCGATACGTCCGGTTTTTATGCTGTTCCCCCGCGCATGGATGTGTTCCTCAGACCATCTCCCAGGTCCCAGAGGCCTGTAAGGTAAGTTTACCCTGCTCTTTTTCGGAAAGTTCATTGGCTTTTCGAACTATTTACCCCCCATTGACTTTAATGGGTACATTTTGAGCAGTTCAAAAGTACATTTTGAAAAAGTTCAAAAGTTCTAAAACGGACTGAACTTTCGAAAGGTCGGCCATCTCTATTCATTAAATACACATACAAAATGGTATTAAAACAGGAGGCCATTTAACACGTGTCCATATTCAAAAATGTACCTGCAAGACCGCAATATTCACCTACTAGCAGGCTTCTTCCTGGGGTAACAACCATAATCCTAAGCTAAGGAAGTTACCCTAAGTATAAATTTTCATGTGGGGGGTAGATACGCATTTAAGGTTTTATTTATTGTTTGTGAATGTATATATTCAATTGTATACATCCACACGTGGCTTAGCAGTGTCATAAATTGTCATCTGTATCACATAACCCATAAAAAAACAACAATTTACAAGCCAACAAACCCCCCCCACACACATACACACTCACACAAGAAGCAATATAAGAAATGTCAGGCATTCAGAATTAACATGCAAATGTTTAATTTAATACCAGGTTTACATATTTCAAGTTTGTACATTTTCATATACAGTAGATTTGCTTATTTAAAAAAAAAAATGTAAAGGTAGCCCATTCTATCTTCACATAGGATTCTGATCTACAAGGCTCCTATTATTCCCTAACATTATATATGTAAACTGGATTATGGAATCTTATTTTGCACTTTAATAAACTGTATACATTTTTAATATGGTGTATAAATATGATTGTGCAAGCATTCTAATTCATGCATCCAGGCTGCATTATTCTGCCATTGCAAATTTGCTCACACCTTATAATCAAAAGCATGTGAAGCAACTGACATGAAAACATTAAACTAGCATGCGAGTGATCATTCACACACATTTAACCAGATTATGACTAGATGGTTACACAGGTTTGCAAACACAGATCAGTGGACAGGTTTCAGCTGGTCATGCATCCTGCAATACTGTCACGCAATTTGTTCATTTTTATTTTAATTTTCTAGCCCTTACTTGATGTACTGGCCTCATTATATAGTTAAAGTGAGTGTTAAATGCCTTTAAAATCATAGAAAACTCTGTATTATATAGTATATATAATACTTGTTTATTAAAACATAAAGGCTATGTTAACATTGTTAGGACTAATCAGTAGATGATTGGTCAAACAATCTCCCTACAGATTGTCTGCTTGGCAGTAGTTGTTAGCAAGTCATTCTGTTCTATGGAGAGGGAAAAGGGAGCCTGCAGCATTCCATAGTGGGCCACTAGTGCGGCCCCCAGTGTGTCCCATGTTTGTGCACCCCTGTGATAGATTCACTCAATTATCTAAGATGTGTACAAGTTCTAAGTTGATCCAGGAATGAATTGTTTTCCCATTTTTTGTGCCATCTGGATTTTGCTTCAGATTTTTACTGTATTTTATTGTATTTATATGTTGTTGTTTTTTTTTATCTGTATCAGCTATTAGTATAGGTTAGGCCTATTAGTAAAGTGTCCATACATTCATATTGATTACAGTTATAATAGTAGTTCATTAGTTATGTGTGGCAGGTTTTACTGTAGTTGTCCTTTAAAAGTTACTGGTTAGTATAGCTGGAGCCCTACCAGAAAAAATATGTTAGGATAAATCTGAAGTTCAAAACTGTTCACAGCTAATGATAAAGTAAAGACGCTTACCTGCTTACTTGTTACTGTATATGAAAGCATCAAGGCCAATAAGAAACATTTCCATCATGATTCCATTCCTCAGAATATTTCTGTATTTTATCCTTCTAAGATATCTTCCTAATAGAAGTACAATCCCTTCTAGATACCCATAATTCAACCCATTATTTCTTATTGAACATCCTTTTGTATTTCATTCTCAGGCAGACTTGCATTAGAGGGCTGTTGAAAACATGAATTTAAAATTCTTTGAAGATATCTAGCTTTTAGTGTTATGCCACTGGAGGCCGAGTTTCAGATGAAAGTGGAAGGAATAGTTCCAGGCAGCCTAATAGAAATGGTATATGCTGCTTTCCGACTTTCAAGGCATTAGTGTCATTTGAACAGTTTAAGGATTTGCATAACCAAAAATAAGCTAAAGCTAAATAAAACAAAAATAGTATAAAAGAGAAAACATAAAGCAATTACAGTATAAGCCAATGTTGAGTTAACTATATTAAGAATAGTAAAACCTGAATATATGGGCACTGCTAATCATGGCTCTGTGTGGGTAACCAGTTCTTACCACAGCTCTATGTGGCTAGCCAGATCTAACCATGGCTCTATGGGGTTAGTTAGATCTAACTACAGCTCTATGGGGCTAGACAGATCTAAACATGGATCTACGGGGCTAGCCAGATCTAACCACGCTTCTATGCGGTTAGCCAGATCTAACGATGGGTCTATGTGGCTAGCCATATCTAACCATGGATCAGGGGGCTAGCCAGATCTAACCATGGCTCTATGGGTTTAGCCAGATCTAACCATGGCTCTATGGGTTTAGCCAGATCTAACCATGGCTCTATGTGGCTAGCCAGATCTAACCACAGCTCTATGTGGCTAGCCAGATTCAACCACACCTCTATATGGCTAGCCAGATCTTGGCAGCAGTTACACAGGACTTTATTCATCAGTCATAAAGTAGTAGTTGATCCGTTAGTTAAGATCACCTTGCTTTTAGGAATAATCTAAGCTCAATTCTTTTTTTTCTTTATTCCTTCTTTAAGCTAAACAATCTGTTATACTACTAATTGTCAGGTAGCCACCACTACTGTATACTGTACAGTAAAGTCGCTTTACATACCTGCTTTAAAGAGTTGGCTAAGACATAATTAACTTTATTAATGGATTATTAACAGATTCACCTTTTTGCATCAAAGGTAATTAAAGATAAAATCTAAAAATGTCTGAATAAATTTTATCATTCTTAATAAGCCAATAGCTGCAACTCTGAAATCGGCAGCATTGTAGAAAAAAACATCTGTAATTTTGCAGCTTTCTGCCATTTCCTGATTGCTGCATTCCTCCTAGTGAGTAAAAAATGTTTCTGTTGCTCAAACTTGATTACATAGAGCACAAAGAAGGTCAGCCAATAGTTACCATTCTCGAAGCGAAGGAGGAATCACTGAGCATGGGCAACTGTGTAAAGATGTCAAATGGAAGGGGTTCACCTTTACTTCTCTCTCTGTTTCCTGGTTCTTCCAGTTAGCTGTCAGTCTTGAATGTACAAGCAAAAATAAAGATACTGAGGGGCACACTCTTCCAGTGGATTACTTTATTGGTGAATCACCAATAAAGTAATCTACTGGAAGAGTGTGCCCCTCAGTATCTTTCTTTTTGCTTGTGCTATAGCATTGAGTCCTAGGGTTGAGGACTCCACTGAGAGAGCACCTCTACATCTGCTGGCTAGTTGCCTTGAGGAGTGTGCGTGGGTTCTAACCTTTTTTTGATATTGCAGGCTTGAATGTAACAGTTGACATCACAGCTAATGACTCAGTGCTATTCACCTAGCTGCCTCCTCTTTGTATATAAAAACTTGTTAAAAAGCTTAGAAGAAGCTTGAAGAGAGGGTTGAAACTTTTGAGAGGCAGAGGAGTGAGAGAATTAAGAGAGCATTGTTTTTGCTACATAGCTGATTAGCTCCATGTCTGTCGGGGTTTGTGTTTATTTATGGTATATATCATTTTCATTTGAGGGGTAAACATGCCCTTTATGAAACACTTTTTTTATATAAATTAGCAGCATATGAATACAATTTAGAATAAATCGCAACACTCCCTAGGCAGTAAATCTTAATTTGACTCATACCCCTAAGCACAAGGCATGGGACATGAATGCCAACTGAAGTAAAAACGCTTTGTATTTTTGCACTGTTTAGGAGCCACCACAGAAAGTAATCCATTATTTCAGTTACATGTTTGTGAGCTGCACTTAAAGGGCATCTATAGTGAAAAAAACACATTGCCCCTTTGCAAAGTTAAATTCATGTACTCTGTGCTGCCTTAATCCTATATCTGTCACTGACTCTGTTTAACCACGGTGTCAGATCTATGTGCAGCACTCCCCCCTTCTCCCTCCCCTCTGTTACCTCCTCCATGTCTCAGCTCCGGCTAACCGACAAGCTTTTTATGTGCAGTAGGAGTTAAAAGTTCAACATCCTGAAAAACACACCCACGCACAGTGGCCAATAGAAAGTAAGCTGTCCTGGAGACACGGAAGAAGGAGATCAGTACAGTTTACGATCTCTCACTTTGTGACCCATCATCAATCAGTGAAAGCTATTAAGAAGGGGGGTCAAGTGCAGCCTTATATCTAACATCAAAGCTACCTTTCTCCCCCTGCTAATGCTGTTATCTCTATGTTTATTACAGAGCAGGGAGGGGGGATCACGTCACAGGGATTTGATTGACAGTCCAAGTAGGAGTAGAGGAATGCAATCACGTATTCTTCTAACTGGTGTATCTCAGGACAGAGAGGGAATCTGAAAAAAGTGAAGACACTCTGGGGGTTGTAGGGAATTATAGAACACATGGAAAGAAAGAAAAAAAAGTTCATTTTCCCACTTTAGATGCCCTTTAAGGAAAGTGTCTTCTAGCATTTAATGCTTACCGTATTTATATTTTAAGATGCATACAAATACTTATCGCTATTCTGCAAAATGCCAATAGTAACCAATTGCATTACATCTTAATTACAAGGCTTGAGTAGATGAATGATCTGTACTTGTTCCACAGGACACCCACCTGAACAAAATCTAAAAAGACAAGAAATTCTTCCTGCCTCGAAGTCTTGTGTTATTTCCACACATGATGGAAGAAGCACTTTCCGTGGTGGCAGCTTATATTCAAATAGGCCTATGAGTGGTAAGAAAATATTAATGGGGGTTTATATATTGTTATTCAATTCCAACGGGCAACTTTAAAACAAAATATATAAATTGAATGTAGAATTTATATTTGTCTGACATCAAAAATGCAGCTTAATGGTTAGGAAAATATAGTCTGAAGCTGTACTTACTGCTGGATTTCACCCTTGATAGGTTTCCTGAATCTGTTTCCTCAAACATCAATTCATTTTTAAAAGAATACCTTTACTGTATTTTTCAGTGAGAAAAAATATCTGCCAAGCTCAAAAACTGGCCGATTTGGACAGTGAACTGGCGGCCATGCTTGTCAGTCGGACGAAAGATTTTGGCATAGTATATCAACAAGCAAACCGTGAATCTGATGCTACCGAAAGACGCAAGATGGCAAGGATGATGGCAGTGAGACAGCTGGAGTCACAAGAGAACATTAACCTAAAAAAATCCCTTATTATGGTATGTAAATTTTTCCTCATACAAACATAGAAAAGATAATCAATGCACATTCCTAGGCCCCATACAATATCATATTATCTGCATACTGGCATACTTTGATCACATGAATGAAAAGCCTTCCAACCACTTCAAGGTAACCCCAGTCTGGAAGGTCCTTACTTCTAACCTTTTTAAATTTCTTTTACTTCAATTACGATTAGTAAACTTTTGCATTTCTCATTCTTACACACTGGATCCATATAACAGGCTCTCTCACTTCCCCCCAGCCCTTTGGCTATTTAAAATGAGGGAAGAGGCCATCCATCCAGTGCTTTATTTTAAAAACATAGGACCTCCCATAAAAGGGGCGTGTTAGGGGTGCTATAACCACATGGAAGTTTGACCTGGCTTCCAAATAAATACATACAATGCAAGATGTAAGATGGCAAGGATGATGGCAGTGAGACAGCTGGAGTCACAAGGGAACATTAACCTAAAAAAATCCCTTGTTATGGTATGTAAATTTGTCCTCATATCTTTCCTTTTATGTGAGCGTAAAAATATATATAAAGCAAAACTATAAAAAGTATCTTCACACATCGTTCACACATTTAAAGATACACAACCACAGATTATATAGGGGGTGGTTTACCAAAAGTAGCAATGGTTTAATATAGTCTTTAAGTCGCACACCCCTGGTAAATCAGTTAATCTGTCTCTATGACTATACCTGTGTCAGTTTGCATAGGAAACAGTGCACAACTGCCGCAAGCAATTTACTGCCTCAATTGTGGTACATTAGCTTGACTTTCTTAATGCCAGCAAATAGCTACGGTCTTGCAGTGTAAGAAGAGGCACTATTGCCTTGGTACATTGGATAGTGGGGACAATGGAGAGGGATAGGGGCCCTCAGTAGATAGTGGTTTGCATACAGTAAGTATAATACGTTTTTGGAGTTAGTAATCCGATATCCAATCTCCCTCTCTCCTTTCTGTGTGAAGTGACAGCATGTTTTCAAGATTCAAACAAGCTTATTTAATAAGAGGTGCAACCAATCAGATTTTATATTTTTACTGGTATACTGCAGCTAGAATACATCTGATGAAATCTAATGGTTTCTGCAAAGAATAATAATTTAGAACCTTACTAAATAACAAGGGAGATTCAATAAAAGTTCTTATCGTTAAAAATGGTGCTAATTTTGCCCCACCCAATCAGATGTTCGCTTTCAGTTGTTAAATAAGATCTGATTGGTTGGGGCAAAATTAGCACAATTTTTAACGATTAGAACTTTTATTGAATCTCCCTGAAGGACTTTTATTGAATCTGAATGTTCTTTAAACTGAGTAGAAACTGTATTGTCCTCTATTGAAAGATCCAATATCCTTCTCTTCAACTGCTAGAACATGAAGTTTAGACTGTGGTTAGCAGACTTGACTTCCAAAAATAATTATAACCTCAGGACAGATACAGATCCGATGCACATTTCATAA
This sequence comes from Hymenochirus boettgeri, assembly GCA_019447015.1. Taxonomy (NCBI): domain Eukaryota; kingdom Metazoa; phylum Chordata; class Amphibia; order Anura; family Pipidae; genus Hymenochirus; species Hymenochirus boettgeri. Next base: position 179,982,173 of record CM033475.1, on the reverse strand, counting down.
ACGACAAAGAAATTGTATTTTAATCCACAAATAAGTACATACCAAGGAAAAAGCAGCAAGATAGCCCACAAATGAAATCAGGAAAGACTGCATGCTTTAGATATACAAAAGTGTCCAGGTGCAGACTACAAAGATGCTACTCTGCTGGAAGTAGTAAACCCATAAGAAATGGATGCTTGTAGTCGCACTCTAAAATTGTGAATTTATTAAAAACCAAACATGACTACTCATGTTTTAGACTGCATGCTTTAACTTTTTGACAAAAATTCACCTTACAACAATAAGATTATTTTGTACTATTATTGTGATAGAAATCTGAATTTTAGGACTTACCGTATATACTCGAGTATAAGTCGAATTTTTTAGGCTTTAAAATTAGCCTGAAAACCTAACCTCGACTTATACTCGGGTTAAGTCGAAATTTAGATCCAAATTCTGCAATTGCAGATAGTAACCAGTAGGTGGTGCTGTGTTAACCTGCATAGAAAGTAACAGGAGCTGATCTGCCTTTACACTTCCTGCTTCCTGTAGTCTGGCTGCTGGACTCACTCAGCACTGTCACTGCTCATCTGTATGCTGTAAATCTGATGGGTTTCTTCAGTTTGCGGCAAAAAACAGCTGCTAGTACAGTGCAAATGACAGCTTGAAACTACAACTCTCAGGTGACATTTTTAACTATATGGGGTCAGAGAGTCCTTTACTATATGGGGTCAGAGGGCCCTTTACTATATGGGGGTCAGAGTTCCCTTTACTATACGGGGGTCAGAGGGCCCTTTACTATATGGGGGTCAGGAGAATTGTAAATGATGGTATGTTTAATTAAAAGTTTACTGAACCTTGCCACTCCACATGTTTAGAAACTGAAACTCCCAGCAACAAAGCATGCTGGGAGTTGTAGTTTCCAAATATCTGGAGTGCCAAGGAATTGGAGGTTACTGGTACTGGATTTGGCTATTACTGTATGGGATTCATGTATGGGAATTCTGCTGTCCAACACAGAATCAGAAGGCAGTAGTGGTGATAATTTCTACCCTCGACTTATACTCGAGTCAATCAGATTTTACAAATTTTTCGGGTAAAAATAGGTACCTCGACTTATACTCGGATCGACTTATACTCGAGTATATACGGTAAGCTGGGTACACACATTAGCGATATAGGGCCGATCCATTTGGTACCTACAGGATTGGCCCAAGATGTGTGTTTGCTATTGTGTGTATGAAACGTTTGGGCTCAGCATTGGAAATGGCCGTTTTGAATCTTGCAAATTCTGTCTGTCATCTTTGACAGATTGGTACTGTGTGTACCCACTTCAACATATTGAACCCAGTAATTATACCTGAGCTCAATATGTTATCCAAACAACTGATAATAAATGTTTGGTTTCAATTACAATAAAAAATGCAGTAGGGCTAGTTTCAGTTCAGTTCAGAAGTTAAAATGTCCTTGCTTAGTCCACATGTCCACATGTTTGGTAAGGCCCCCAAGAGGTTTTATGAATTTTTAGTCTAGAAAACTTTTACCTTGCCAAAGTAAAATATCATGTCGATTTTTTAAAAATAAAATAAAAATCAATAGTCTTCAAAACGGCGAGGTGTACATTCTTTACCAAACTTTCAATATCATATCCATTTTATTAGGACAAGTTATTAGGACTCATATCATGTCATACTTCAAGTCAGATATGTCAAGTGCCATCTCGATCCCTTACTGCACTAGACTTTGACTTTTAGTTCTATTACAGACTAATTACATTTTTACCAAATATTCTTATTCTTTTCACTGTTTTTTTTTTTTTTTTAATTGGTAATTAATCTTTTCTATTTTATCAATTTTTAATTTTCTTGGAGTAGAATAAGGGTTCATTGTTTGAGTCTGAGAGAATAAAATTTGAGACTTTGATCTTTAGGACATCAACTTTTGTTGTTTGCTATCACTTTTGGTATATTTTAGCGGGAGAACATAATACATTTAAGACCAGCATTTAGGCTCCCTCCTAGCGTAGTATTGTATTTCCACACAGAGAGTAAAATGATTGGGATAAAAAGTGGCATGCTATGTTTTTTTGGCGCTATTTCTTGATATGGCCACACACTTATTATCAGGCAGATTTGACATTCCATCAGCAGATCTTTCTAATATCCAAAATCACCGTAGATTTACCTCCCAATATTTCATGGTCTGCCCTATTCTTTTTTGCAATTGTAGATCTATTGCAAAATGATTAGTCACGGTTGTTGTCTTAAAATAATGGGATAGAAGGTAAGTCGTCTAATGTATGGCCAGCTCTACTATATACTGTACTGTGGGTAAAGCAGTGACATAGAATCCCATTCAAATCCATTTTACTAATGGATATGATGCTAAAAAATTTAAAAAGTCCTGTAAGGAAAAGACTTATGTAAGACAGTATAGAAGTAATATAAAATAAGTGACTTAAAAATATTAAAACCCATTTCGTTAATAAATTGCCAATATCTATAAAGTAAAACAGGTATTAAATTTTGTAAGTATTGCAGTTATGCTGACACGTTTATCATGGATATAAAAATTACATGACACCGCAGGAAAAATATGAGGCTGTTATTTGGGAAATTTGTGATTTCGTTTAAAGTGTGGATTTACTGTCAAGGGTCAATAAGTTACACTAAAAATGATCAGAATTGACTGCTACAAAACCAGTCTTATTCTGATAAATCCAACGGTCTTTCCATATATTACTTGTAGATGTATTACCGTATATTTTGTTTTAGTAGATATAAATTAAGATAAATATTATTCACCATATGCAGTATATGGTATCAGAGATAGAATTGGAATGCAAAAATATTCAATATTGCTGCTAAGATTTACCTTCGTACATAGGATATCCAGTATGCATTTTGAACTCCCAGAAATATTTTAAAGGGGATCAGTGACCTAAAAACAAAGGGATTTTTTATGAAAACCCTGTGTGTTACCATTAAATTGATCCATTTGAGACTTTCCCCCCTGCAGCAAAAAAAAAGATTTAAGGTCCGAACTTTGAAGAAATCTGCACTACTCCCATATTCCAATGTTACTCCTGGGTGCAATGTTGTTTTGTGATGACATCATTGTATTCTCCATCCCTTCTATTCCATCATAAAGAAGAAACTGTGCATGCCTCAACCATGGATAGAGAGGCAGAACCACTAAAGGAGACACTTACTATAACTGGAGTAGTGTCGGTTTATTTATAATTCAGCCACACAAGCAACATTTTAATTGTGACTTTAAACCTTCCTCCACAGTGCATGGCCAGCTGTTAATTCCCCCAGATATGTTTTTTTTTTTTTTTAGAAATAAGCTATACACCCCCCACTCACGCCAAGTTTGACTATATTAACACATAGAACGCTGTTTAGTACCAAAGACTTACTATTGGTAAAAGATTTTTGATGGTTCTTGTGTAGATATCTATATCTGGCAATGTAGGTGTTAGTAAATAATTGTAATGCACTTATCATGTTGATAACCATTAAAGTTCTATTAAAATGGACTTTTAATCTGATAGCATGTTGATCTTTAAGGCTAGGTACACACGGGCAAATCTTTTGCCCATGCCAAACATTTCAGCTGGGCTGAAATAGAGCTGGTTACAGTGAAAGTCACCACGGGCAATTGTGTGGTCCATAGGGGACCGTATGATCGCCGACATGTCTGATCATCCTTTTGTCCTATTTTGTCCTATTGGTTGGTGGCAGCCTAAAACTAAAAAGTTCTGACAATATTTCGGGCCAAACAATGTACCTAGCCTAACAATTTATACATTTATTTCTAAATTCATAAATAAATTACATTTGTACATTTGAAGAGGATCATTTAGGAAAATATATTCCATATAGTTTGGAATAGAATAGAGACTAGTATAGTTTAAGGCTTCATATGAAGTGCCACGGTTGTTGGTGGTGCACATACACAACTATTTATAACTGACATTCTGTATGTCGTATTTCTATATTGCAAAGATACATTTTTATCTACAAATGTATAAACGCTGACACTGGATGTAGAAAACATATACGACCTCTGACTATATTTTTGCATTTTCCTTGTCTGGGTGGATATGGAATGTATTACACGATTTTGATAATAAAGTTCCACAACATTGGTCTGCCCCTAACCACTCAATCAGCTGATTAAGTATTTCGAAGCATGTAGTACTTTGGAAAATGAAGTAATTTCCCTATCACAAGTGGAATGATTTTGTTTGTGCTGTATGTATATCCGTTAACATTTTTTTGCATTCTTAATCTTTTTTGTTATTTTCTGCAACCAACATTATTTTACTTAAACTAACAGGGAGATTCAATAAAAGCTCTTATCGTTAAAAATGGTGCTAATTTTGCCCCAACCAATCAGATCTTATTTAACATTTGTAAGCTAGCATCTGATTGGTTGGGGCAAAATTAGCACCATTTTAAACTATAAGAACTTTTATTGAATCTCCCTGTAAGTGTTTTGGGACTTTTTTTCAGATAAACCAAATGGAAATGGGAATCTTTATATAACACAGTTAATCAGTTAGTTCCTCTTTTCTTTTTGTTTATTTTTTAGGCTCAACACGAGGAGCACACTCAGCACACCAGAGATTTGCAGATCATTGAAGCATACCGGGAGCGCACCAAGGCAGAGTGTATCTCTAGTATGCTGAATCAGGCCATTACCTCAAATTACACTGTCTATGCTACACTGGGTACTGCAGAGTTCTTTGAATTTGAACTTAAAAACCCTTACAATATCCAATATACTGTATCTATTGAGATTGATAACACAGATCTTAGGTAAGCCCATTGACTTTTACAGACTCCTATTATAACTTATTAAAGTGTGCTAGACAATGCTCCTTTTTTTTAGTTATTTTATCATATTAAGAATATACAGTAGAAAATGTAGAATCTATGTGAAAACATGCCTGTGTGCTATGCAGGCTGGGATGCTGATGGGCAGTAAGGTGAGCTTTATTATCTGGCTTCTTGCTATCATTCTGACCCTGCATAAACCAGTTCATAATTGTCTACAAGCTTTTGCTATTTAAAGGACAAGTCCAGTCTCAAAATGAAAACTTACATACATGTAAATCACCCTCCAAAACCCTAAACTGTAATAGTTTGAAATGTGAAATATATGTCTAACCTGAAATCCATGTCCTGTTTCTTCTTCCTGGTTCTTCCAGTTAGTAACTGTCAGTTATGGATTTGACAGTTGACATCACAGCCAATGACTGAATGTACATATTTTAAAGAGGCCATTCTTTCTAAAAGATGTTCTTATGAGGGTGGAGTTGTCCTTTAAGTTAGAATTTAAGAAGAAGTGTCCCTGTTTATGAATTGATGATTCATTATGATTTTATTCTTTCTACCAACATCGTTTCCTCTAGAAATACTTTCCTTATACAGGTTAGCTCTGTTGCATGACTAATTCTAATTTTGAGGAGCAGCCGCTCATTAAAGCTTACCTTGACTTTATATTAATGTTTGTTCAAATGGTAAATATGCCATTTTCAGAGCATTAATGCATAGTTTTACTTATTTCTGTTAGATGCAGGTTTGCAGGATGCATGTTTGTTGTTTTGCCTTTGCAATTAACAAACACATACTGAATGTAAGCATTATTATATTTCAGAGGCATACACTATACTCGAGCAGTAACTGACTGCTTTCTCAAACCTCCCACATAATGTTCCCTTACGATGTTTTTTTATTTATGTAGCTACACGTGTCCCTTTTTTCCAGAGTAATTGTAGACCTCTGTGAATGGAAGCATTTTAAAGAGCTGACAAATACTTTAACACCTATAGAAGAAAATATGTTCCATGTCCAACAAAACACACTTATTCCTCAACTGTATTTACGTCCAAAAGAGACTGTTTACGTTCCTTTCAAGTACCAGATATTCTGTGTCGATCATACACCTATGCTACAGGTTTGTATTTCATTTTGGCTGTTTCCTTAGGGCTTGTTCCTATCATTGAGGTGCCTTTGAAATCAATGCGATAACACAGGGAAACTTTGCGAGTGTGATGATCCCCTGCATTTAGGGCTAAGTAGTGTGACAGTAGCCTTACTGGGTGATCTTTAGTAGAAGAATGGCCAAATTCATTATTCAAATTCAATTATTCAGTTTCAATCCACATGTACTATTGGTACAGACACCAACATCTTATTTATTGTTTTATTTAGATTTCTCTTTTATTCTATATTCTGTATTCTATATCCCTTAAATTAAACAATAATGACTTTTTAAGGCAATTACATTTGGTAATTGGAATGCTTATTACATCGAGACCCATAGGGAAGTATTATTTAAGTACCACATCTTCAAATCTCACTTCTTTAGTTCCAATGACTTCAAGCTGTGGGCTTAACACATAAACGTCTTGAAAAATATTCTAGTAAGCTACAGTGCCAATATGTCCTAAAGAAAATAAATCAGCATTTATAATGGGTTTCTTTATTGCTTTTCTGATGTACTTTAGATACCTGATGTGATGACATTACAAAGAAATACAGACGGAACATTTCAGTCAAATTCAATGTCTTCCCGGCGAATTAAGGTGAGATGTTGATTTTTAAAAATATATTCCTGCAATCTTTTGATATAGAATGTTTTAAGCAGGTAACTAGTACCTCCCTAGGCCATTGGACCTTTTAGAGTATCTGTAATTGTTTTTTATTTTAAACAGTGATTTAAAGGGCATGTCCACTCACAAAAACTGGTCACATGTCTGTAACCTGCCCCATACCCCCACTGATATATTCAGCACATTATTACAGTCAATAAAGTCTGTGACTGCTGACATCACAATAAATGATGGACTGGTGTTTCCCATGATGTCTCCACTGCACATGCTCAAGCTTTAAAAAAATCTCATTGAGCAGAGGGAGGAAGCGGATACCTTTGCCAGAACAGAAGGTAACTTATTAGAAATGCATTATTAGAAATGTACGAAATAAACTAGTAAAAATAGCAGTTGGGATTGCAGTCAGAAACTAACCAGTTTTTTGTTTTGGTGGACATGCCCTGTAAAGTAAAATTTGAAGCATCAGCTTTCTCGATATGCAGAAAACACACTTTGTACACATAAAGTAGTTTACATGCTATGGTTAAAGCTAATGTGCATGTCTTACATTTGTCTCTTTTCTGCTCTAAAGGTCAACTACAAAGTAAAATTAACTTAAACGGAGTTAAAGGATAACTAATGTGTTTATAAAGCTTTTTTTTTTGGATCAGGGATATAGGACTGGTAATTCCTACCTCCCAATATTGTTTCTATGAGGAACACCAGCCCAAATAAAACTGATTCTGCCAGTCTTCCTCCTGGCATTAGCACTATCTTTAATACAGGAATAGTCCAGGACTAACCTGGCAAATGAAAACTATTAGTGTTAGTGCTATAGCTCCTAAACAAAATGAAATTGTGAGGTGGGAATAATCAATCCAACCTCCCTGCCCCAGGTACTTTACATTTTTTTAAAAAGTTAAGAGTATGGTATACAGGAAACATCCTTTAAGATGTTTCCCACCTTTTGTTTTACCCATTCTTCTCTAGAGAAAGTGTCTGTCCCCATAGTAAGGAATGGGGATGACATCATGGTGGAAGTTTATCTGCAAAAAAGGTTGGGGAGAAATCCACTATCAGATAATGTTTTAAGAAGTTTGCAAGGATTTGTAGACTGTAAATATTGTATAATGGGTGATGTGCTGTCCTTACCTTCTGGGGCACTTCTAGAGTTTTTGCTGCCTGAGCCAAACTTTTGAATGCAACCTTTGATTATTTCTGGGCAGCGTGCAAAGTGTGCCGTTGCCGTGTTACAGTTTGTCAATAGGCGTGGCTTAAGTTTTACAATTTTGAACTACCTATCACATTTAACCCTTTCATTGCCAGCAGATTTTCAAGTTTTTTTGCATTCAATGCCAGTAGATCTTTCCCTCAATCGGTTTAGACTAATTTTATAGTAGGAACTCTGTAAATCTGGAATATTCTAAGTTTTTTTGAGCACAAAGTGTACTTTAACAAGATAACAGAATTTTGTAACTTTTCTGGAGCTTTTACTGGATTTTTTGGTAAAATATGTAAAAAAAATAAAATAAATAAAATTTGCGAATTTTCCTGGATTTTCCCCATTTTTATTTATAATTTTATTAAGGTTACGCACAAAAATCTTACTATTTCTAAGATCTCTGATACTTACAAGTACATCAATACTACCCCACTTTTCCTGTACAGTAGACCCCTCCTAAATAAAACATAGAATATCTACCAAACTAACTAAAATATCCCCACAAGTCCACAAGTGAGATATTTTTAGAAATTACATACCTGCAGGATTTTATGATTTTTTTCAAGAGTAAAATCAGAGACAGGTGAATTGGCAGTAACAGTAAAAAATATTAGCCAGCTCTGTATTTTAACAGTCTGCAGTTTTTTATACTAAACACACCTGTAACTCAGAATTACCCCCACAAACTATATATATTCCTGGAATGTACACACCTTCAGCTACATAACGCTGTAGTTCATTCATTCAATCATGCCATCAATAGTGTGGGCACAGTTGTTCGTAGAATTTTGCACTTTTAGCAGATTTTCTGAACAAAATAAGAGGTAGAAATCATGCCAAAACCCTCAATGTAAAAAAAAGTTACCAAATATCAATCTCACAAATGTCCTGAATGAAATGGTATGCCATAGGCATAGTTACACACACAGATGTGGAAGTGACTAGCCACAAAGTGAGACAATGCATGATATTTCAGAAACAACTCTGAATATGAACAGTCTGCAGTTTTTCCCACAAAACACCCCCTTACTTAGAAATACCCCCAACAAGCTATGTAACACTGTAGTTCATTCATTCATACCATCATTGGTGTGGTCGCAGTAGAACTTCACACTTTTAGCAGATTTTCAAAAAAAAAAACTAAGGAAAAACAAGTTTCATTACAAGTTTTCTGTTATTTGAACAGCCTTCTCTTTTTCAAAGGAAACAGACCTGAAATTTGGAAATAACCCTCACAAATGCACAAGTGCAATTACAAGAAGAAATCAGTGCTCTGTAATTTGAACAGCCCGAAACTTGGAAATACCCTCACACTATATATGTTTTTGGAATCTACACACCTTCAGCTACGTAGCGTTACCGTGCTTCATACATACAGGAAGAATTCCAGACGCAGTTATCCACAGAACTTCTTGTTATTAGGAGATTTCATGGAAAAATAAAATAAGACGATTCAAAGGTTGAAGCCTCCAACTTTTTAAAGGAAACAACCTCGAAACTTGTATATACTCCCCACAGACTATAGATTTTTGGATTCTACACGCCTTCAGCTAAATAACGGTGCCATGCTTTCATACATACATGAAGAATTCCAGACGCAGTAATCCATAGAACTCCGTGCTTTTAGGAGATTTTGAGAACAAATAAAATAAGATGATTCAAAGATTGAAATCCTACCTAAACCCACTTGACAAGTAAAAAAAAAATGTCAATCTCCCACATGTTGTGAATCAAATGGTACGTCATACGCGTGGGTGCATACAGAGACATGGCCACCAACTACTGTAGCTTAAATGGGACGCATGCACAAGAGCCCCAAGAAAACAGCCCCGAAACTTGAAAATAACCCCCACAAACTATATATTTTTGTAATCTACACACCTTCAACTGCCTAACATAGCCATGCTTTCACAAATGCATGCAGAATTCTGCATATAGTTGTTTTTAGAAATTTGTACTTTTTTGTAGATGTTCGCAAAAAAAGTGAAAAAGAAAGATGAAATGTAGAAATCTTTAACAAACCCCAGTAAAAATATTACAGCCCTCTAACTATTTTACTCCCCACTCAATAAAACCGTACCCCACTTCTATCAATGCACGCCAAAACACTGCCACAAAACAAACTCAAAATAACATTTTGCGGCTGCAGTCTAAGGTCACTCTTAAGACTCAAACAATCTATTTTATTTTGTAAAGCCCCTATTGGTTATGAAATATCATAGTGTCAAATATTTTTAATAGAAAACACTCCAAAGCAAAAAAATATTGGTTAAATATATCATTCTTCACAAAAAAAATCCAAACCACTGCTAAACATTTTAGTATTGGATTAGGAGAATGTCAGGAGCCACATTTTTCTCACTGAGTTTATGGTGTGGGAAATCTGGTAATAAAACGTCACAACCCACCCCCCAAGCACACACAATCACCTTTTTAGTGGTATTCAGTGAAAACTGGTTGGTACTGTGAGACACACAAGTTTTTGCACACTTTATTTAGTCCCCTTTTTTTTTTTTTAAATCATTCTCAAAGATAATCATTGCCCATTTTCCAAGTTGAAATCCAATCGGAAAAATCTCTGAATTTGCATTCATTGACAAAGGTCAGTATTTGTAAATATGCTCCATTCACAAATATTATAGTAAGCCCAAAGAAGATTGCTGTGCAGTACCTCTACTATAGGCATGGGGGAACACTTAGGGAAGACCCTGGTAAAGGAGGAAATCCTGGGACGTCACTGGGGTGACCTTCAAAAAGCCACTATGCAGTTTGGCACTTTGTATTTCTCAGGGGACCTGGGGGAATAGGAGGGCACTTGAATGGTGCCCTCTGATCGTTACTGGCACAATTTATTTTTTTTTGCAAAGTGCTACAGAACATAAAGTGTACAATCTGTGGCACCTTTTCTGTGGAGATCATACCCTGTTCAATCTCCTGCACTTATAGGGTTAAACAGTTCCCCAGACAGCTTGTGTTACCATAACCACATTGATCCTTTCATGTTTTTGTTGCTTTAATCAAAATAATGTATTTTATAGCCTGTGCACCCAGAAAGGCCCAGCACCCTACCCCAAAGGCTCCCCAAAACTCACTGAGTCACTGATAAGGCATTTTTTTGTAATATCCACAATGCCACTGAGCCACACCAGCCCTTAACTAGGAGCAATACGTTATGCTGAGCATCAAGGTGTGTGTCCTGACTCTCTTAAGAAGCAGAAGCAGAGTTGAAGCACCTTCAAGGTACCATTTATATTGAAGTCGTGCGTGCAGCACTCACACTTCTCATGGCTGAGGTCGAGCAGGCATTGTGCTCCATTTAAGGGGGCGGGATATTCCCCTACCACTGCCTGTCTGCAGCCTTTCTTCTTCAATGCAGGTGTGCCACCTGAGACAAATATCTCACTCTGCCTCATGGTAAATGGGGCCCTGCTTTCCTTCCATGTTATACAGTAAACATTTTTTGACCCTAGCTTCACCACAGAAGCATAGAAGGTACGTTGTGATCCCTGTGCCAGCAATTAATACACATTCAGGGAGATTCAATAAAATTTCTTATCATTAAAAATTTAGCTAATTTTGCTCCAACCAATTAGCTGTTATTTTAACGATAAGAACTTTTATTACATCTCCCTGATTATGTTTTTGGACATTTCTAGTGCAAAACTTGTCTTAACAAGTATAACTTTGCACCAAAGTTTTTGCACTGTTGTACAATATACACAAACAGTGCAAAACTTACCATAACCCTATAGAACATTTTAAGTTTACGATTCTCACTGTTTAGGGCGATAGCGTTCTATACTGCAACTCCTCCTTCTCCATTTGGTGAGAAATTAACTTAGCTAAAGTTGTTTTAAATGTTTAGTTTAATTAATCTCTTTTGCTGTTCATATTAGAGCAGGTTCAAGAAGAAGTGTCAAGTAAATGCATTTTTAAATTCATGTCATTGCTGTTTGGGTTGGTTAAAGGGTATGTCCACCCCCCAACCAAATTTTTACTATGTGCCTACAAATTGCTATAAACTTCGACCTTGCGAGGGTTATAGCTTTGACAGGTACCCCCAAATGTACTTGCCAGCCTTTGTTCTCCCTACACATTCTGCTTGACTTCCGTGCCTTTTCTGTGCACGGAAGTCAAGCTGGAGGGACTCGACTGGCGTCTGCTCCTGTGATTGGCTAAGTAAGTACATTTGGGAGCACACGTCACAGCTATAAACCTTGCAAGGTCGAGGTTTATAGCAATTTGCAGGCACATAGTAAAAATTTGTTTGGGGGGTGAACATACCCTTTAAAGGGAATAATAGTTTTAGAAATTTCAGCAAGTTATGTTTGTAAAGTTGCACATGGAGTATTGTAGTTCCAATCCAAACTCTCGATTAGGATCATTAGTAAAGGGGATGTTATTCAAAGTAAATATCTTTTATCAGGAAAGCAGGGGAACAATGTAAGCATTGTGAAAGAAGTAATTTATTGGGTTCCTGGTTGTTGTGTGGTAGAAAAGGTGTGGACATGCCCTTTGCTTTAAGGCTTCATTTTTTTTTTAACAATTGAGAAATCTTTGTTTAGTTTCTTTTATACAAATTGGGCTATGGCTGTAAACCACAAGGCATCTTATATTTGCTTATTTTACTAACCAAGTCCACAAATCTGATTATTTTAAATCTTCCATACGTTTATAGGCTGTGAGATTGTTATTGATGTTATCTGATATTCCCTTTAAATGGGGTTAATTAAAAAGTAGTCACATTTTTCAATCACTTCTAAAATAACCAAGTAATATGTTTCCAGATTAGATAACTATATCTTCCAAGCACTGATTAACATCTATTAACTTTTGTCTTTTTAAATATTAATGTGTTATAAGTATTAAACTTGTGTTTTGTAATATTTCATTTCCCTAACATTGGCAATTTTTTCCTTGACAAATAGGTTTCCTTTAGGGCATCAGATGGTAAACTTATTGCAATTTTACAAGTGAATATTGAACCCCAGCCACATGTTGTTGATCAGACATTTCGATTTTATCACCCGGAACTCACATTCCTGAAAAAATCCATTCGCTTACCTCCATGGTACACCCTTCCAGGTATAGGATTACTAAATCTATGTGAATATGTATGAATATATCCCTTATATTATATAAATAAGTTTATAATTTCATGGGGAATACATTGGGATTTTCGGAGGTACTATGTTGGTGGGGGTGGGTAAAAGTAATATACATAGGGACAGTGTTTATGTGTTGTTTAAGCACTAAAAAAATAGTTATATCAATAGTAACAAATATGTAGTAATGACATTAAAGTATATAGAAATGTAAATAAGGCAAAATATGTAAATAAAAGTACTTGCGTAGTCCCCACTCCTGTTTTGTAATAATATCTTCAAAATGGACTGTTAAGCCACACCCCAGGAAGTTTTACAGGGAGGCAATAGAAGCTTACAAAGGAACATATTTATCACTTCCCTTTTAGTGTTGTATCCAATGGTGTGCTAATATTAGGTTGGCAGCAGTGTTAACGAATCAAAACATTTTCTGAGTGTTAGTAGGGAAGTAGGAAGTGTAAGTAAGAAGTTGCAAGACTTATATGTCACTTCCTTTGTAAAAGATGTGACATTCTTCTCACTCTCACATAACTCCACCCCTCCCCTCTCAATAGACAAAAAGGAGAGCTGCTGTTTGCTCGACAGGAAGGGATATTTATATAACTGGAATAGACAACCAGTAGATCTCCAGATGTTTGGAAACTACAACTCCCAGAATTCCCTAACTACAGAGTTCTTGTAGAGTAATGCTGGGAGTTGTAGTTTGAATTCCCTAACTACAGAGTGCTTGCAGAGGAATGCTGGGAGTTGTAGTTTTCCAATATCTGGAGATCTACTGGTTGCTTATCCCTGCTCTATATGATAGGGGGACTGAAAGGAAAACATCTCCATGCCCATTTCTATGAGACAATGTAGTTTGTTGATGGTTTATTACATTATTTAAGCCCCATAGAAGCCATGAACCTGTGTCTGAACTGATAAAATGTAACAATATTGAAACATGACAGGTTAGTCTGGGTTCTTTATAGGACCAGATTTACCAATATTGATCCCTCTCTAACCGAATCCCTGGTGACAGCTGTGAGTTAATGGGGAGGGTGAGTATTGAAAGACAGATTGATAACTTTAATTAAAGAATGATCCAATGGATCTCCTTGATCTATTATTGGTTGGAAATTTAACGGGAAAAATTGATTCAAGCTCTGCACAAGAGTTATATTTCACTGTGGTGTTTCTACTGAGCTATAACACTCTATACAATGTTACAATAAATAGATCGAGAATAGAGATGGACCGGATCGCTGATCTGAACCCAGTTCCACAACGGATTTCCGTGATTCACAGATTTTGCGGGAATTCCGCTTTGCAGATTTTTTCGAGGCACATTCGAAAATTCAAAGAAAATTTCAAGGAATTTTTGAAAATTTTGTAAAAATTATACAGTAACTTACTATAAATAGTTTTGGGACCCGGAAAATGGTCTGGGGAAAACATAATTAGATTTTTTCTGAAAGAATCTGATTGTAACCAATTCTGATTAGAAACGAATCTGATTTGTTACTATACCGATCAGATTATTTCCAAAAGATTCTTCCAGAAAGCATACCAATCAAAATTCTTTCTGAAAGAATATGACTATCCAATTCTAATTGGTTACAATCAGTTTTTTTTCTTTTTTTTTTTTATTAAGAATCTTATTGGTATACCAATTAGATTATTTTCCAATCAGAATTGGCTACAATGAGATTCTTTCAGAAACAATCTGATTCTTTCCCAATCACAATTGGTTACAATAAGATTCTTCCAGAAAGCATACCAATAAGATTATTTCTAAAAGAATCTGATTTAACTAATTCTGATTAGTTACAATCAGATTCTTCCAGAAAGCATACCAATAAGTTTCTTTCTGAAAGAATCTGATTGTAACCCATTCTGATTGGATACAATCAGATTCTTTTAAGGGGCCCATACACGATGCAATGAAATTGGACTATGAACTACCGACCAGATTTAAATTGGAAACAATCGTCATACAATCGGACATTAACGAACACAATAAAATTGTTGCCATTTGCTGTGCACAATCTGGCATTAATAGGCAGATATGATTGTGTAAGATCTAAATTGTTGCAGAATAGAATGTGCCGCTAGAAAGCAACCAATTCACCATATTTGGGCAGATTTAATTGTTGCGGATAGTGTAATATGGCGAAAATGACGAATGTAAAAAGCACTTTTTGGGGTTGAGGTCTCGAATGGTAATGAAGAATGAAGTAATTTGCGATTGTGTTTGCTGTTTTTTCTTTCATATTTTATTTGCTAACGAATGTCGATGTGTGTTCGTACATTAATTAATGCGCCTGTTGTTGTCATGTGTACCGCATCACACATTGCCATCATGAACTAAATATACACTCTATGGTCTCACACCTTCCAGACTGTGAGCTCTGCTTTTTCCAGGAAGTTGTTAATTTGACACTTCAGGATTGAGTTAGAAGACATTTGTTGGACAATCATCCATACACATAAACAATTTTATTGTAGCAGATAAAAATTTTCCGTTCTGACAGATCACCTTCAGATTCAATCAGATCTTCTCAATTTAATTGCACCAGATTTTATCTATACCATTAACGATACAATTGATGTACAATCGTGGAGTTCGTACGACGATTGTACAACAAAATTGCATAGTGTATGGGCCACTTAAGAAAGAATCTGATTGGTATACTAACCAATCAGATTATTTTCTAAACAGAATTTGTTACATTCAGATTCTTTCTGAAAGATTCTGTTTGGTTAGTATACCAATCAGATTCTTTTCCAATTAGAATTGGTTACAATTAGATTCTTTCAGAAAGAATTTGATTGGTTAGTATACTAATCAGTTTCTTTCTGAAAAAATCTGATTATAACCAATTCTGATTTGAAAGAATCTGATTATCTGTTCCCCAGACTATTTCCCATGTCCCAGAGTCATTTACAGTAAGTTACTGTAAGTTCTAATTTTCTAAAATTTCGGTGACCCTCGAAAATACAATGCGTAATCTCAAAAAACAGTTTGATCTTAAGGAAAGTTTTTTTTTTTTTTTTTTTTTTAAACATCTGGATGTATGTACGTTTTTCCCAGACCATTTTCCAGGTCCACAGGGGGAACGGATTTTAGCAGTTTGCCCATCTCTCAAAACCCTGGATTTAAATATCTTCCTGTATAGATTTATCAAAACAAATCAATAAACAAAACAGAAAAATGTGTAGTGTTATACAACAAATATAAGATGGATAATGTCTGTCTTATCTAGATGTTAGGCTGCACTTTATGTATATTTAACATGTATTTCTAAAGCACTGACACTTCCAGTACAATCCATAAGATGTGTGTATATATGTCCCCTCTAATACCTATTGGGGTACACCCTATAGGTTCCCTTCTGCCTCTGTATATTGTGTAAAATATTCATTTAGGGGATGTGACACTAATAGAACCAAGATTTCATAGGATTTCTTCTATCTTCTATTTTTAACATCTTGCCTTTATTTTTTTTGTACAAATCCCCAGGGAAAGAGAGAGAGAGATATACATGTGTTGTTGAAATGGAAACTAGGTAACAACATTTTCGTCAAGCTGGTTTTCAGACTTGCACCTCTGTCTGCATTTAACAAGCATTGGCCAAAATCTTTATTAATAGGAAATGGTTATACGAGTGATGGCAAACCTTTTAGAGGCAGATTGCCCAAACTGCAACCCAAAACCCCACTTTTTATTTAACCTGAATATGAAGTTTTCACTTTAAAAGGAAAAAACAACACAAATAGACACAGACCAATTAATAAGATAGAATTGATTATAGATTACCTATTAACCTCTACATTATCACACAGGAGTTTGAGATCTAAAACAGTGACCATTAACCCCTATATTATTAGACAGGAGGTTGAGATCCAAAACAGGGACTCAAGCAGAGCTAAATGTTATCTCTGCTACAGACAGCTGCTACACTGCCTCTCTGTCTTTCTGGTAACAAACTCTGGTGATCTCTGCTGTGCATGAGTGCCCACAGAGAGGGATCAGAGTGCCACCTCTGGCATGCGTGCCATAGGTTCGCCACCACTGGTCTTTAACCTTCAATGCAGAATTAACAGACAACTGTCTCCTACGTGTCTGTATATTGTTAGCAGATTTCATCTGTTCCAGTTTTATAAAACAGTTATTTTTTTTGCTGAGCATCTAATATTGGAATCATAGTATCTATCTATGTATCTATCTCTATAAATAACAAGAGAAACTAGAAAGGGAAAGTTTAAGTATAAACTTTGAATTTGGCTTGAAAGACTGCATTTTGGAAGGGAATTTGTGTGTTTGTGCTGCAGATTTTAAAACTCAATAATGTCAATGAAGAGGACATTGTTTTTTTTTACTTACCCTTTAAATATGTCACATGCATTAAAGGTAGGTCAGTTGGTGTGTGTGTTCATATCAGGTTGGGGGACAAAATACTAACTTTTTTGATCATTGGTCAAAATAAGTTTTTTTTGCTTTAGTTACCCTTTACGTACCCTTTACCCTTTACCCTTTACGTAATGGATAAGTAGATCAGTAGGTGTGTGTACCCCCCGTTCCTGGTTGAGAGTTAAAAAAAAAAAAAACTTTTTTGTTGATTGGTCAAAATTAGTTTTTTGACTTTAGTTACCCTTTAAGTATGGCTGCCACTGTAATGGATAAGTAGATCAGTAGGTGTGTGTACCTGGGTCTGGTTGAGGGGTTATGTCTTTTTTTTTGTGTTTACAACCATAAAACTATCTTTTATTGAGGATAAATCTAAATTAGTTTTTTTGACTTTAGTTACCCTTTAAATATGGCTGCCACCATAATGGATAAGTAGATCAGTAGGTGTGTGTACCTGGGTCTGGTTGAGGGGGTATGTCTTTTTTTGTGTTTACAACCATAAAACTATCTTTTATTGAGAATAAATCTAAATTGGTTTTGTTTTACTTTAGTTACCCTTTAAGTATGGCTGCCACAGTAATGGATAAGTAGATTAGTAGGTGTGTGTACCTGGGTCTGGTTGAGGGGGTATGTCTTTTTTGTGTTTATAACCATAAAACTATCTTTTAACGTAATAGGTGAGGCGGGCTGCTGGTATACGTATGGGTTTCATCCACCATCCAGGGGATATTCCAATCATCCCCTGTATATCTATAGTCCAAAAAAAAGGATGTGGAGAAACCAAGCTAAAACACAGGCTGTGCTGTGAAAAACTAGTGTTTATTCCCATAGATATCCACACAACATGTTTCGAGCGACATGCGCCCTTTATCAAGTGCACTTGATAAATATGGCTTCCATGGGAATGGAAAGGTAGGTCAGTAGGTGGGTGTACCTGGGTCTGTGTGGGGGGTTGGGGGTACCCCATTTGTATTTATGACCATGAAAAAAACTATTTTGAAATATCCACATTTGAGGATTGTTACCATTATAGTCTATGGGAAAAAATGTCCGGAAATTCGCAGATAACTCCGTAACGCTTCTGCGGATTCCTTAGCTAGAAGATAGCACACTTCTCCTATATGCCCCGCACGTCTGTACCCAATTTCATGTCTCTAGCTCAAAAGAAGAACAGTAATTAATAAAGAGAATCACTCTCTTGATGGTATTGTTCTCTTGGTATCAGTTCACTAAAAAAAGTAGACTTTTTTCTGCTGCCATACACAGTCTGGCAGTCGTACGATATTGGTATATCCCGATATTGTATGATTAGGATTATTGCGTGTACTGGACCCATAAAGTTGTGCTTATTAAGGCTGCTTGTAATCATGGGCATGCTCCTGCCAATAATCTATCTTCATAAATTGCTGCCAGAAATGCAATCCTAACTATATGATCACTGTCTTAGGAAAGTTTTAGATAGCTTAGATTTAACTCTGCACATATTGGAATATCATCCGTTCTCATGCAGACATCCTTGTTAAATGCCATTGATTAGTTAGAAGTTAACAATAATACAAATCTGTTTAAAAGACTTTTACATATAGAAGAAATGTCATTGCTGAGAAAAGAGCTTATTTCCCAGGTGCTCCAGTTGGTATGTCAGTCGGGGAACCTGAACTCCAAGTACGATGCAGTGACCCAAACGTTATCTGTGATTCCAAGAAAATGGTAAGAATAGTTTACACACACTCATACATCTTGTATACCTTTCCTTTGCTTTTTACATGTTGGTTTTGCATAAAAATGCTCTATATGTACTTATTAGCGTTATTGTTCATTACGTATAAAAGATTTAGACACATTTTTGAAAGCAAGCCAACCATCACTTCTTTTCCATTACATTATTTTCCCAAAAGAGCTTTTATAATAATAATTGTTACTTGCCTGCAGAGAGTTGTGTTTGACAAAATGTAATGTGGCACCTAGAATAATTACAGCATTTTATCTTCCAGTATGTTTCTAATCCTCTCCCACCATGTCTAATCACCATCAAAGTTAAGAATTGGTGCCAGAATTCCCTTTCAGCATTACTGTTTGTAATGGCTCATTAGGGTCACCAAAGGACAAAAATAAAATATTTAATAATAAAAATATTTTAGGACATGCAGAAAGTAAAATATAATCAGTTCTACAAATAATCACAGCTTACAGAGCCACCAGCTTAAACAATTATATTTTATACAAAACAACAACGCAGGTTAAGACAAGAAGATGTAATATATCCTTACTTAATATGTGAAATAATGTATGCGTTTACAAGAGTTTGCATTAAGCCTTTTCCATGTCTTCCATTTTTCTCAGCCAATCACTGTTGCAGCTGCCGGTCTGGCCCCTTCTGCTTGCTTCCATGTCTGGAAAAGTCATGGAAAACAAGCAGAAGGCAGCCATGGGAACACGAGGGCTGGTGTTTAGACCATGTGAGGTCTAGGTTTAAGGGGGTGGACATACCCTTTAAAGCCGATACTTGTGAGAGTTCTGATTTTATTGTTAAATTGGAACTGTTGTTACATTTTTCTGTCTAACTGGTAAGTAGCTTCACAATTAAGACCATCATCAACAAGTGGAGGAAATAATGCTCAACCGTGACGTCCACCCAAGAGTGACAAGAAAACTAGTCAGGGAAGCCATTATGAGGCCTACAGCAACACAAAAGAATCTGTGGATTTTTAGGCAAGAGCTGGTTGTTCCCTTCATGTGATAACAATCAGTTTTACCGTATTCTTCATACTGTACATATGGGTTGTGGGTTAGCAAGACAAAAGTGTTTATGGTGCCCATACATTTGTCAACATTTCTCCTGACATTTCTGTGAATAGTCCAGATATACCAAACTATTAGACTCTTATAAACAACCAAATGTTCTAATAAAATCAACAAGAAAGTCAGAATGTGAAGTTTCATTTCATGAATAGCCAATGATGTTATAGTAATTACATTAAAATTTTTGTCACATTATAGGGGTGTGGAGAGCCGCATGATGTGTTTATAAAGGTTTCTGGAGGACCAAGTCCACAAATTAAAAAATTTTTCATCGCACTGTACATGTAAGTCCATATCAATAGTATCTGTTCAAATAATGCATAACTTATTGTAGTTTTTTTTTGGGAGAACAAAAGGAAAAATTGTGAGAAGGTACCTGAACTCTTTCAGGGGAAATCACTTATATTAGGACAGGACTTATACTTGGAAATGTTTATTAAACAACCATTTATGGTAATACAGTAAAACGTATTAAAACACTCACACCCACCCTCCTCTGGTAACGCAAGTCGCTGCCATAACTGGGCTGGAAGTAACTGTGGACACATAAAACTGCGCTATACCGTAAAAGAAAGATGAATTGGCAATAAACCTTGTAGGTATTGTATCCCCAGTTATTTGAACTGAAACAGAAATTTAATTTAACAGAACTATATTATCAATAACATATAGTTTAAACTATGAGCCTGCAATTTATCTAAGATATTTAATTTTAATGGTGAATTAAAGTTCAATAATATATTAAGTTTGGGTGATTATTTTCATATGATAATAAACACCTAAAAATCATTATAATAAACAATGTTTTATTATGTTTCCCATGGTCCTTTGCTGCTGGTGCCAAATAGAGGTGCTACCAAAAGTAACCCTTAAATTACAAAGCCCATGTGATTTATAATCTTGGAATTGTGAGGTACAATGAAAGGTTATTCATTTTAGCTATGGATTCCCAAAGACAATTAGCATTTTAATACTGCAGATTCTAATGGGGGCCATACATATATTCGATTTTACTTACCTGACCGAGCGCTCCTGCGTCATTTGACCGATCCTGCCAGAACCGCCTCTCCCGTTCTTCTATGGGACCGACATGCGTTTGCAAAATGAATGGGATTTTGCAATCGCATGTCGGTCGCATAGAAGAACGGGAGAGGCGGTTCTGGCAGGATTGATCGAATGTCGCAGGAGCGCTCGGTCGGGTAAGTAAAATTGTAGATTTGTATGGCCACCTTGATGCTGCCCTTATTGTTACATAAACTCCTTTATAGTAAGCTTCGATTTTTATTTATATGTTCTACCTTTTTTTTTGATCCAGTGATCCTTGGCTTGCTGCTCCTATTCAAATCTGGCAAATGTATGTGCATTCACTCAAAAGAGTAGATGTTAGTTGCATAACTGGTCAGTTGACCCAGCTGTCTCTTGTCCTTCGAGGTACTCAAGTGGTCCGGAAAGTGAGAGTTTACTCTTCTCATCCAAATGAGCTAAAGGTTTGTGTTTACATTGAATACTAGAGCCATTTGGTAGTAACCAGCTTTTCCTGACAACAATGTTTTTACCACCTTTCACCACTTTCCCTGCTTTGTGGGGCAAAAAAGAAGCCACCTTACAAAAGGCAGTATCTATAAAAATGATTTTATTGTTTACATTTTTTTATCTATTTATTATTTTTTAAAAATGAAGTTAAGATCCGTTTAGTAAGTACCTTAGGTAGAAGTAAAGATACCCTTTAAATATGAAGAGAGTAGAGTCAAAAATTATGTTTACATTTATATTAATATGGTGTTCCTTGTTCATCTTTATAAGAAATATAATTTACCCAAAATATTTAAAATATTTAGGTATAAAATAAGTGTAAGGTTAGTTGGTCAAGATTTTACAATAAAAAATATATATACTGTAGTGGTATGAAAAAATCTTAAGCCACCGTACCATACTTTCTACCATACTTTCTTACCTGCCTGAGATCACTTTACAAGATTAACTGCATCATGGCTAGGTAAGGCGAGGCATCACCCTACCCTTTAGAACATGTTTTGTTTCTTCCTACATAGTATTGCAATCACATGTAATAGAAAAGGCACGCCCCCGATATAACAATAATTATTGAATCTCCCCTATAATTTTTTGTGCAAATCTCACGTAAAATAAAATGTGCATTAAAAACCGCAAACATTTTTAAATTTGATCTTATTTAAACGGCATGTCCACCCCCAAAACTATAAGTTAACCCACTACTGCCCCCACTGTGTAGTGCATAAAAATCCTTACCTTACATCTCAGCTCCAAATGGCTGCCCTGCTATGCCCCTCCAAATTCCCAAAAAAACTGTCTACCAGGAGCCTAGCAGAGTCCATATAGGACTCTGCCTCCTGTCTCTCCTCCGGGAGAATTTGCACATGCCCAGTGCAGCCCCCTTCCTCTCCCTCCCTCTCCCACCCATTTTGGTCTCCCTCCCCCTAGTCTTATTCCCCTTTGGGGTACTGTAGATCTCCCTTCCCCAGCCCCAAGCGTCATAATATTATGTCAAGAAACTCCCCTGATCTTTACTTACCTTCCCTCTCTCTTCCGGCATTCTGCACTGCTTGCAGCCGTATCTGTGATTTGCTGCCTCTCAGCCATTTACGGATGCGGCTGCCGGTCCGGCCCCCTGCTTGCAGTTCCATGCAAGCAGAAGGCCGGGCAGTGAGACAGAGGATAGAGGGAAGGTAAGTAAAGATCGGGGGAGTTTCGTGACATACTAATATGGCATTTGGGGCTGGGGGAGGGAGACCTACAATATCCTAAAAGTTGGGGAAAGGGGTGGACATGCCCTTTAATTATTTTAAATAATTTTTATTTCTGTTTTTGTTGTTACAATATGTTCTTTACAGTTAATCATATTTTACACAGATTGATCCAGAAAGTATATTTGTTCTTCCTCCAAATGAACTTCAAGACCTTCACATTAGTGTGCGTCCTCAGAACACTGGCAATAAATTTATTTACCTCAATTTAGTCGACGTGGATCAGCATCAGCTTGTAACATCATGGCTGGTGTGCTTGTCTTGCAGGAAGCCAGTCATTTCCAAGGTAAGGGATTAAATGAAGAAAATCAGGCTGGGATTCATCTTTTGCTGGCTGTGAATATTGCAATCTGCAGGGAATATAACTTGTCTGGCAGATGCAGCACTTCTGTTGCCAGGCAAAATCACTCACATTTAGTTTTTATGAATTTTTCAGAGAAATAAAACTTACAAGACGGTATATTTAAAAAAACAAAACAAAAAAAACCCCACTTATCAGACACAGTGGAGCATTTCAATTCTGAATTCAAATGCCTCTTTATTAAGTAAACTTTAAAGTGTGCTGTGAGATTAGTAATGTATTTTAGATAGAGGTACATCTTTATCACTGCCTCCTGTACCAACACACCCTGCCATCTTTGGTGACCTCCTTATTTCACCTAATTGCAGAAATGACCAACATTTTAGAATATCATGCTTTCCACTTTAAAACCCATGAACAGTACCTGGTTCTGAAGCGTAACAAAGCATGTATTGCTTTGGGAGGTGCAACATCAGCTCAAGCAAGTGTTTTCATTATGTTGTAGCAAGCAGGAGCAGAGTCCAATGGCAATACTGTGGGGTATTAGTTAAGCTTAATGTCACTAAGTGGCCACTTATAACTCCTGAAGCATTGTCTAAGCAAAGTGTGGGTTGCCATTGGGATCATGTGTTTTCTCGCCAAAATATTCAGTCTCCAGCTTAAATAAAAAAAAACATAACCAGACACCAACCAACCTTACATACATTTGTGTTTAGTAAATATAAAGCAGGTCTGTGTGCACATTTTGATTTAACTAATTAATATAACATCGGAGGGTTTCTTCTCCATCTCAACACCATCTGTCATCACATACACTCTATACTAGTTGAGCTCTTTGGTTCTCTCTAAAAAAAAATACCCTACAATGTGTTTGTAAGAATAATCTCCACCTGAGGGAGAGGTAAATTAATGCAGTGTAGCACCTGTACATAGGTCAATTTGTGTTGGAGCATTTTAAATTGTATTCTTTTTTTTTTTTAGATAAAACAATTGATTGTTGATTAAAACTGAATTGAATTTAGAATCGAATTTCGATTCTTTATAAATGTGATTCCTTATAATTGTAATTTCCTTTAGTAATGTGATTCTTTACATATGTGATTGGTAACTGATTTTCCAACAAGTGTCCATGTTTGTTAAAGGGTATCTCCACTTATAAATAAGACTTTCTTCATTTTAATTGAAGAACAGGAGAGTAAGAAGCTATGTGTTACCTCTCATTCTTCAATTAAACAGTCAGGGAACACAGACAACTTACCCGCGATCACGTTTCAGTGCTGACTTCTCTGACAAGTCCTGACACACCCTTAAAATGTACGTGCAAGCGTTAGGACCTGTCAGAGAAGCCAGCACTGGAGCGCAATTGTGGGTTAGTTGTCTGTGTTGTCTGCTTGATTGTTTTATTGAACAATGTGAGTTAAGACATAGCTTTACTCCAGGTTCTTCAACTAAACTGAAAACACCTAAGTCTTATTTATTTGTGAAGAGACTTTTTAATACAATCGAACAAGAGTTAATCAAAAATTAAATTAATTAAAAATACGAAAAGGCATAGCTTTAAAAAAACGAATACACTTTTTAATCAGAAAGAAAAATCTACCCATTTATGGCTGTCTGAAAAGATGCTCTATGAATATGTGTGTCCAGAAGATATTAACATGGGAATGTCGGATTAGGTGGAGCAGACCAACTTTAAAGGACAAATATACTCACCTTTGTCACGTTCCATAGCTGCAAAGTACACATAGTGAGTACCTAAATTGCTAAGTCCTCACCCCTGGGTACTTTACCTAACAGCTGTTATATTTATTTAAAGTTTACCTAGGAGCTCTGGTCCGTTTTACCCCTCTGTCAGTGAAACTCTGTGATGTACCCAATAGGAATACACGCTTCTTTGCAGAGGACACAGAGAGAAACTTAATGTAAGTAAGAACAACTGGTAGGTAAAGTACCTAGTGGTTAAGGACATAGCGGTTTAGGTCCTCACCCTGAGTATTATGCAGCTATGGAAGTAGAGGAGCGAGAGGGAGGTAAGAATAATTAATAAAGGAGAAGGTCAGATTAAATTACATTTTCCTGTTTTATTGTCTAAAATGTTGTATCTTTTAAATGCAGTGTTTAGGAATAAATCTATTCTGTGTATTTAGAGTAGAATATGGTATTGTTATCAAACATCTTTTGTAGATCTGTTAATTGCAATTGAAGGGATTTTAGGATCACTCCTAAAACTGGGTACCCACAGTAAGGATAATAGGCCAATCCCATCAGGTTTAAGGTGAGATAGTTACGCAGGTGCATAAAAGCGAGCAGCAAGGTTTCAGTTGCTTCATCAGCAGTGCTTGACAGCTCACCACTCGTACATGCAGCCACCCAAAGTGCTTAGAGTAGGATTTCATTTATTCCTGGGCTGGGCACAATCAATGCCCCATTATTGCCCTATAGTACTGCTCTTTGTGATTAGAAATTAAAATAGTAATTCAATAATTACATCACTGTTACAGTTCAATATTTGTAACGCAATTTTGCATTGTGTTAGGATTTAGCCTGTATTACTTTTTGTATTGAATTTTCAAATGTATGTTTTGGTCTTTAGAACTATAACCGTTTATTAAAATGTCAGTAGAATAGTTGTGACCAGTTTTACATCAATCTCGAAACCCAAAATGGAAAAGTCAATCTCTTGAGTGAAGTTGTTCAAGTGCCATTCTTCAAAATTTCATTATAGTGATAGACGTTCCTGTTGGTTATTATGAAAGTCTTGCGGTTTGTTGCCACCACACAGCACAATATAACTACATTGTTGTGTTATTTTGTTCCCTCATGATTTAGATGTGAACATTTGTGTTGGGCTGTGTGTTGTGATGACTATTTAAAAATCAGACATCTAAAATTGAATCTTGGGTTTGTTTCTGTAAGGTAAATAAGTTAGCGTATAAATAGAAATGAAGTTTGATTGAAGAGAATTTTGCCATGTTGTGTTCTGCTCTTCACTTCAATGGCAACTTTGTGGGATTTTTCATTGCCGTTCAGTGAAGTGAACAATACGCTTTGAAATAACATGGTGTAGAGAAGTGTCATTTAAATTGAAAGGAAAGTAAAAGTACATTGTCAGAGGACTGCCATTTATTTTTGCTTAACATTAACACGTCTGGTTATTTTACAATCTGCTCACCAGCCCTACATTACTGTTAAGGACAAGCATTTAACCAGCTATTTCCATAGTACTTACTGGATAAGTACTGCATGTATTTCTGGAAGATTTCTGTTAACAACATAAACATCAGGCAGAAAAGGCAATTTTCTTAAAATACTATATTTACCTCTCTGATAGTAGTAGCAAGGTAGAACGTGCAGTGGATATAAGAATAGGCCCACTTATACATTTTGGTTTTGGAATCCTGATGTATTGGTTCTTAACTCTGCTGCCTTATGTCGGTTTATGTGATGGTTATGGCTGAGTGTAATAATGTGTGTCCTTGACAATTTATGGGATAAAAACAAGTTTTCATCAGTTGTTGGACTGCAAGATTAACGAGATGAATATTTTAAAAACATGATGGATTTTTAATGTAACATAACATCTGTGTAGTTCATTTTGTAAAATAAAACCGTTCAGGTTGGTGACCCTGAATTAAAAGATAACTGTATTGCCTCAATGCATTTTTTTAAAAAACTGCTTTCAAAAGAGTAAAGGTATGCAACCCTCCCCATACATTTTTTTCCTGATTTTGAGCTTCTCTCTGCCTTCATACTAGGCAGAACTGGGCACTAAGCCGGCTGGGCAGTTGGAGAAGAGAAAATAATAATGAGGTACAGAGAGGAAGAATCATAGTCTAGGAATCAGCAGAAGTCAGTTAGGATAAATCATATCCAAAAACACACCAATCACAAGAGGTGAACCAAAAGCTCTAACTGCCTAAGAAGGGAGAGAAAATGGGAACTTAAAAAGATTAAACATACCAATCAGAGCAGAGACCAAGATAGACTAAAGAATAATTAAATTTGCTGCCTAAAAAAAATGACCAACAAGAAGCGGTAAAATCCAAATGTAGATGAGGATGGCAGAAGTCGAATGACAGGAAGAGCTGAAGCCAAGCGTCGGAAAGAGCCGAAGTGTGAGAGGTAAGTTGAAATTGTCAAGGAGTGCCGGAGGAATGGATGGAAGGTAAGGAACTGTGTCTGGCTCTAACAAGTATGCAGATATTTAAAGGACAACAATATAAAAAAAAACAACATCACTCCCATTACATATCCACACTCCCAGCAGCTGACATCTCTTACTCACATTTCAACCACGCTGCCCTCCTTTAGATATCACACAGCAAAGATGAGTGCTAAAAGCCCGCCTCCTAGAGGGCTCAGGGCCTTGATTAACATATCACTTGTCATTGGCTGGTGGGAATGTCTGTTACAACCTCTCTCCTCCTCCTCTGCCAGTTAAACAAACTTGAAATGTCCTGTTGCTAGGATACAGCCTACATAATTAAGCTGATAAAGGGTGGGTGGAGAAGTGTTTTTTCGAATGCTAGCTTTGAGTGACAGTTAGAGCATTTAACAGAATTGTTAAACCCCCTTCAAAGCATGGCTAATTGAAGGCAGTCAGAGGCTCGAAATCAGGAAAAAAATGTATGGGGAGGGCTGCATACCTTTACTCTTTCTAATGCAATTAAAAAATAAATGCATTGAGGCAATACAGTTATCCTTTAAAAGTATTGTAAGCACAGTTGTGACTGTTTTTTAGAACCAAGTAAACTTTGAAAGAAATCAAATATTCCAGCCAAAAAGTTTTAACTTTACCCTTTAATTTATTTTTTACATGCATGCTGAATTTATCTGATCGCCCTAATGAAAGGAAATTAAGTAGCAACATTAAAGGGCATGTCCACCTGCTCTTAAAACTTTTGCTATATATAGGTATTGCTCCCCCATCCCCAAACGCTATAATCTTATGTGCAGAAACTCCCCCGATAGGAACTGCAAGCAGGGGGCCGGACTGGCAGCCATGTCTGTGATTGGCTGAGAGACAGCCAATCATGGATGCGGTTGCCGGCAGTTCAGAACGGCGAAGGAGAGAGGTAAATAACTATCGGGTGAGTTTCTGCACATAAGATTATTGTGTTTGGAGCTGGGGGAGCAATACTTATAAGATAGCAAAAGGGTTACACGCTAGGGGGAGGGAGAAAGAAACGGGAGGGGAGGCTGCAGTGCGCATGCCAAACTTCTCCTGGAGGGGAGACAGGAGGCAGAGTCCTATATGGACTCTGCTATGCTCCTGGTGGCCAGTTTTTATGACTTTGAGGGGGATTACAGGAGAACTATTTGGAGCTGGGTAAGGATTTTTCTATGCTACAGAGTGGGGCCAGTAGTGGGGGAAATTATAGTTTTGGGGGTGGACATGCCCTTTAAACCTGGTTTCAACTTAAATTTGCACTGCGGGAGCATTGTGTTTTGTATTTGTAAGGATTATCTGGCAGCAGTTATAAAAACTCTTATTCCAGTTTCTTTATTGTATCCTTGGTGTAATACCAACAGTAAAGTGTAAAAGGTTATTTGTGAAAGGGAATTGTGTTTAGAACTACAAACTTACTGACAGTGAATGCAAATCTTATTAACTAATGCTAATAACTAATACTATTTTACATCACAACAATAATAATAAAAATAAATATTTGTGTGTTTCTTTTAAGTTTTTAGGAGCTACCAATGTGGTGGGGGGTATAGCATATTACATATTTTATACATCAATAAATGTATATAAAATATAGCACTGACTTATATTAGGTACAACACAAAATATACAAAATACATAAACTTACTTACAGAGCTGAGATCCCTATTTCAACATGGAATGGTCAAAATTGGAGGTTAAACCATACCCCTGGGTCTGCTCCATGTGAAAGGAAGTGTAATTCAAAAAAGTTTCTGTCTGCTACGTAGGATGTGATGTGTATTGTAATGGACATATAAACCAATCCTTATATACCACCTCCAGCCTGCAGGTGGTGTCAGTGAGTGATAAAAGACATCCCTGCTCTCTATGGCTAGGAGGAGAGAAAGTGAAAGTATATTGTAGTGTGTGCTTTGGAGAGATATTGAATGGAACACAACTTCCTGTGTATAAGATGCTGTTATCACCTGTTGGGAGGACACATTATTGGACAGCCTTTTTACCTTATTGGATACAAACTCTGAAGCAAGTGTACACCAACTTACAAGGACACACAATATACAGGCCTGGTCAATTTATAAAGTGGTGCACCATAGACAGGGACACCCCTGATTACTGCACGTTATGTGGTGAACCTGTTTATGTGCACTGTCTGCTTTGTGCCAGACCACCAGAGTGACACACTGTGTGCCATGCTACCCATAATCCTTCCATAAAGCAATGATCTGGTACAAATTGGTGGCAGTGGTTCTGGTAATACCATTTTTTCTCCCTGTTTCCTTCGTATGTTTCTTCTCTATATTAAGCTATGGAGGCTGCTACTGAAAGTATTGATTTAAATCTCCCTGTTTTCTTTGTATATTTGTTCTCTATATTAAGCTATGGAGGCAGCTACTGAAAGTATTGATTTAAATCCTCCTGTCCTGGTACCTTCAGATGAAATTCCCCAATTAGACTCAGTATCTCTACCAGGCCCAATTGCCAAACCTATTTAAACCTGATCCATTTGATAGGGTAACTAGGGAGTGGACTGATTGGCTAGAACAATTTGAATTGGCAGCCACTATTAATGATTGGGATGAAGGCGCTCGTTTGCTCATCCTTAGTCTTTTACTTAGCGGTAAAGCCAGGCAGGTATGCGAAGGATTTACCATAATACGAAATAAAAAGCAGTTATCAGCTACGCGGAAGCAATTTTTTTCCATTTAGATCTGTATAAGAGTATATAAAGGATAAATCTATTTATTTAGGTAAACTGGGAATGAGAAATGTTTGTTTATACGTTAGATAATTAGGGCAATGCTCTTATAATAACATGATGCTGTGAGGTACCTTCTGATATAATATATGAGGTACCATCACCACTTGCCGTGGTGAGTACTAATAAGTATTAACCTAGACCCAGTGTGGCAGGATTACCTGGGTCTACTCTCAGACCTGCAGGATTATCCTATTTGGTTTCTCTTGAAGCTGGTGACTGTCTGAGTAACACTTTAAAATATACCTGTGTAAAGATTCTATATCCACACATAGCAAAACATACACACGCATAATTTCCATTGTATATGTGTGTGTGTGTTTTTGACATTCAGTTATCAGAAACTCTAAATTGGTTCTTTTTTATACAGTATTGTGCTGTGTTGTTAATACTGTAAATAATAATACATTTATTTATTTACAAAGGCAGAATTTGAAGTATTAAAAAACTATTAAACAGCTCAGGATTCAGTTTAGAATCAAAGCAGGTCCGGTCACTGGAGCCTATTCAATGACACGTGATCCTGTATATATTCCAGTGTTAGGATCAATATCCCTAGTGATCATGTCATTATCCTCTGGAATATATTCTTAAAGCATGCATGCAATCAAACACAATCATATATATTCACAATAAAAAAGCCATTTAAAATAGAAAGAATAATTGGTCTTAAAGGGAAAGTTCAGTAGAAAATATCCTTTTTTTCCCCTCCAATTTATTAGTTTATATTATACATACTGTGACAAAGTCGATACCCAGGAGTCGATCGATTTGTCGCAGGTTGTGGTGGATGGGAGGTATATTCCACCTGGGGTCAGACGCTACATTCTGTAGCAGCTCCGGAATAGGATTTTGCACTCTGTCACATGGTCAGAGGTTAAAAGAAAACCTTAGTTGGGTCCGGAGCTGACCAGTTGCAGAGTGGGCGGGCGTAGCTGGTCGCCAGATCCTAGGTGGATTGATTGTTCTGTTTAAGAGGTTCTGCTGAAACTAGGCTCACAAAGAGTTAACTGAGCAGCTTTGTAAGTCTCAGCAGAAGGGAGGAGGGGGTGTGACCAGAAAGTCAGTTCAGTTTTGTTGTTTTTTGAGGAGGTTCGCTCTGGAGCCAGTGCAGGCTGCTTGGGGACTGTGTTTCAAGCTGAATGTAAGCTTGTGGCCAGAACTGGCCCCTTTTTGCTTTATGAATAAACTGTATTTGACAAACTGCCAAGCGACTGTTGTTTTTGAAGCCCGCTGACAAATAAACTCTTGTTTGCTTTGGAAATCACACCTGTCTGTGCTGCTAACTCCAGCTGAGTACTCACCATTTGTAGCTGATCCCTCACAGTTGGTGTTTGGATGCGGGCAACCTTAGCACGCCTACAGCGACAGTGGGTTTGGCGCCAGATTCAAAAGTTTGAACAGCAGCATGGATGAGCTGGTGAAGCAGTTGGTACTGGCAAATGCGGCTTTGCAACAGGCTAATGCTGAGCAGCGGAAAACTAACACAGCCCTGCAACAACAGACAGAGGCAGTAAAGCAGCAAGCACTTACCTTATGTGAGAGTCTGGCAGCAGCTGTGGAAGTCGATCGTCGCACCGCTGAAGCTGACCGGAAAGCAGTGAGTGAGTTGGTGCAACAACTCGTGTCTCGGAACCAGGAGGGACAGGTGCTGGTCCCTGGCAATGGAGGCACTATCCAGGCAAGCCACTTCTTGCAGAAACTGACTCCACATGATGACGTTGAGGCTTTCATCTATACCTTTTGAGAGGACAGCGGAGAGGGAAGCCTGGCCTAAAGCGCAGTGGGCAGGTTTGGTAGCACCCTTCCTGACTGGAGAGGCTCAAAAGGCCTACTTTGACCTTGCCCTAGAGGACACCAAAGACTACGACAAGCTGAAGGAAGAGGTCCTGCGTCGACTTGGTGTGACCCCAGCCGTGCAAGCCCAGCGTGTTCACCAGTGGACCTATTCAGCCGCAAACTCTCCAAGGTCACAGATGCATGATCTTATCCACTTGGTGAAGAAGTGGTTGGAACCTGAGAGGTTGACCGCTCCACAGGTCGTTGAAAGAGTTACCATTGACCGATTCATGCGCTCCCTACCCCCGGCTTTGGCGAAGGTGGGTGAGTCATGAAGATCCACAGTCGGCTGATAAACTCATTGCGTTGCTGGAACGTTATCTGGCTGCAGAGGACTCTCTGGCTTGGGCCACTGGCCAGCGTTCAGCTACCCAGAGACTGGCAGCACCCCAGGGAACTGGTAAGACAAAAGCCGAGTTGGTGGGGGGTCTGGTCAGTGGGCCAAGTACTGCAGGCCAAGGCCGACCAGTCACCACGGTAAGAAATAGACCTCTGGTACAATGTTGGCGATGTAAAGTGTGGGGACATATTGCTGCTAACTGTCCTCAGGCGGTTGAACTGATGGAGTGATTACACTTGTTGCAGGTCCTTCTTTGCGCAACCTGTGTATGTCCCAAGCACTGGATCTCATTTGGCGGTGGTGAAAATTGCTGAAGAAACTGTCCAGGCCCTCTTAGACTCTGGTAGCTTGGTGACCCTGGTACATGCCAGTTTGGTGGACAAGTCCTTGCTTGGGAGCCATCGGGTCACAGTACAATGTGTTCATGGGGACTCTAAATCATACCCCACCGCCCTTCTCACCATTGAAACGAACTGTGGACCTGCCACTCAGGAGGTAGTCGTAAGCCCAAACTTGGCACACAGTGTCATACTGGGGAGGGACTTTGCCCTGTTTTGGAACTTGTGGGAAGGGGTTAGTGTTAGAGGCTCAAGAGAGCTAGAATCTAAAAACGACATAGAATCTGATAATAATCAAGTGTTTTCCCCATTGGAGGTGTTTGCTGGAGACTCGGAGGTGTACCCGGAAACCTCTGACTACTCGATTCTACCGGAGCTGGAGGTTTTTTTCCAGGGATAACTTTGGGAGTGCCCAGCTGAGGGATCATAAGCTGGCTAAAGCGTGGGAAAATGTCAAGGTGTTGGACGGGGAACCCCAAGTGATAGGGGCCGAGAGTTTTTCCTCATTTGGCTGTACAGTCAGATTTGCTGTGACAGTTTTGTAAAATTCAGGGGGAGGTTGTGGAAGAGCTCGTTGTCCCCAAGTCCTATCGCAGAATGGTCATAGACCTGGCGCATAAACATCCCCTGGGGGGTCATTTGGGTACAGAAAAGACCAAGGACCGAGTCCTGCAACGATTCTTTTGGCCCGGTGTACATGGGGATGTAAAAGCTTACTGTGAGTCCTGCCCCGAATGCCAAAGGTGTGCCCCGGCTCCCCATTTTCAAAGTCCGCTAGTGCCCTTACCCATTATCGAAGTTCCCTTTGAAAGGATAGCCATGGACCTAGTGGGCCCACTGGTTCGTTCAGCGCGTGGTCACCAATACATTTTGGTGGTATTAGACTATGCCACTCGCTGTCCAGAAGCCATTCCCCTGAGAAATACGTCATCTAAACTGATTGCACGTGAGCTGTTCCACATGTTCACCAGAGTAGGTTTCCCAAAGGAAATTTTGACAGACCAGGGTACACCATTTATGTCTAAATTGATGAAAGAAGTATGTAAACTGATGAAGATAAATCAGATTCGTACTTCAGTGTACCACCCTCAAACAGACGGACTTGTGGAAAGATTCAACAAAACCTTAAAAAATATGTTAAAGAAAGTAGTGGACCGGAATGGCAAAGATTGGGATTGCCTTCTGCCCTACTTGTTGTTTGCAATTCGGGAGGTACCTCAGTCTTCCACAGGTTTTTCGCCCTTTGAGCTGATGTACGGGCGACACCCACGGGGAATTCTAGACATAGCTAAAGAAACCTGGGAGCAAGAGGCCACCCCTTACAGAAGTGTTATTGAACATGTAGCTAGTATGCAAGATAGGATTGCAGCAGCAATGCCTTTGGTCTGAAAGCATTTACAACAGGCCCAGGAGGCACAGTCGGCAAAGGTGCGAGCTTTCACTCCGGGGGACCGAGTCCTGGTGCTGGTTCCCACAGTGGAAAGCAAGTTCTTGGCTAAGTGGCAAGGTCCATATGAGGTTATTGAAAAAGTCGGGGAGGTGAATTACTGGGTTTATCAGCCAGGCAGGCGAAAGCCAGAACAGATATACCATGTGAATTTACTGAAACCCTGGAAAGAGAGGGTGGCCCTTGCAACTTGTGTAAACAAACAGTGAAATTCCACCGGCACTCACTATCTCGCCCAATCCTTGCCGTGCGCGTCCGAAGGTCCCACATTAATACATCCACAACAGTAAATCCAGATAGGGCGGCACTTGCTTCATTAAAAATACTTTAACTTTATTTCATTGCTGTTAAAACAGAGGTTCTTCTCGGCCACAAGGCTCATAAGGCAAACAATGTACAAGGAACAGAAGTCATTTCTGTTCCTTGTACATTGTTTGCCTTTTGAGCCTTGTGGCCGAGAAGAGCCTCTGTTTTAACAGCAATGAAATAAAGTTAAAGTATTTTTAATGAAGCAAGTGCTGTCCTATCTGGATTGGCCCTTGCAACTTCCCAGGCTACTAAAGAACCCACAAGGGGGGAATAGAGCTTGTACAGGTGGCTGGTACGTTGTCCGCTTCACAGAAACAGGAGGTCCGAGGGTTCCTCTTAAGGAATCGGGAGGTATTCCGTGAACTTCCGGGTTGTACCCAAGTCATCAGGCATGACATAGTGATGGAGCCCCATGTACAGGTCCGCCTTAAACCTTATAGAATACCTGAAGCTCGTAGACAGGCCATAGCAGGGGAAGTCGAACGAATGCTGGAACTGGGGGTAATAGAGGAATCCTACAGTGAATGGAATAGCCCCATAGTTCTAGTTCCAAAGCCTGACGGTTCCCTTCATTTCTGTAATGATTTCAGGAAACTGAATGAGGTATCAAAATTTGATGCCTACCCTATGCCGAGGGTAGATGAGTTAGTCCAAAGGCTGGGTCCCGCGAGATATGTCACTACCTTAGATCTGACACGGGGATACTGGCAGGTACCCTTAACTGAATCAGCCAAGGAGAAGACGGCCTTCTCGACTCCCCAAGGACTGTTTCAGTATTTTAGGATGCCCTTTTGGTTGCAAGGAGCCCCAGCCACCTTTCAAAGGATGATGGACAAGATCCTTAGGCCACATCAACAGTATGCTGCGGCCTATTTGGATGACGTCGTTGTCTTCTGTTCAGATTGGGAAAGCCACCTTCCAGGCGGTCCTGGATGCCATTAGAAAGGCGGGGCTGACAGCAAACCCCAAGAAGTGTGCAGTAGGGTTGGAGGAGGCCCGCTATTTGGGGTACACAATTGGGAGAGATCTGATTAAGCCCCAAGTGCAGAAAGTGGAGGCCATTAGGGACTGGCCCCGGCCCACCACGAAAAAACAGGTTAGGACCTTCTTAGGTTTGGTGGGGTATTATAGGATGTTCATTCCAAATTTTGCTACTTTGGCCAGTCCCATTACCAACCTCACAAAAGGGAAAAGTTCGTCCATGATTTCATGGAGATGTGAGGCGGAAGAAAAATTTCAAGGCCTTAAGGAGGCTTTGTGCAGGGGTCCAGTCTTGGTCACGCCTGATTTTAAAAAAGAATTTCTGGTACAGACAGATGCTTCAGCTGTCGGGTTAGGAGCGGTTCTGTCCCAAGTGGTCAATGCAGAGGAGTACCCGGTTGTGTATCTAAGTCGAAGGCTGACGGCAGCCGAGGAAAGATATAGTATTGTGGAGCGGGAGTGTCTGGCAATTAGGTGAGCGCTCGAGGCTCTACGGTCTATCTCTTGGGTCGTCGCTTTCGCCTCATTACCGATCATGCTCCTCTCACCTGGATGTCTCAAAATAAAGAGAAAAATGCAAGGGTAACACGCTGGTTTCTGGCGTTACCCTTCAATTTTCGGTGGAGCACAGAGCTGGAAGACTGCATGGCAATGCAGATGCTCTATCGAGGGCATTCTGCCTTGCTGCAGACTGTGTCCGATCTAATGGGCTCGAACAGAAGGGGGGAGTATGTGACAAAGTCGATACCCAGGAGTCGATCGATTTGTCGCAGGTTGTGGTGGATGGGAGGTATATTCCACCTGGGGTCAGACGCTACATTCTCACCATTTGTAGCTGATCCCTCACAATACCTAATTATTCTACATATACTTCCATTTTGAAAAATCGGTTGAATTTATACCCATTGCTACTTCCTGCTGTTGACATTAGTGAGCTGCCATTTCAGGATCTGCAACGGTCCTTCTTCTTCCCAGAATGCACACTGCCCTGGAATGTTCCTAACAGTAATTTCTACTGATTGATTGAAGTGAGATATCGGGGTTATTCAATAAAAGTTCTTATTGTTAAAAATGGTGCTAATTTTGCCCCAACCAATCAGACCTTATTTAACATTTGAAAGCTAACATCTGATTGGTTGGGGCAAAATTAGCACCATTTTAATGATAAAAACTTTTATTGAATCTCCTTCACCTCCCATTGTGAGATACCCTTTAAAAAAATACTAGTGAAGAGCCCGTAGATCAAACAAATAAAGATGGTTAAAAATCCATAACAAAAGTATTTACCCTTCTCTCACAAGGGAATCATATGTAATGTATGTAGACAATATTACCACTGTTCCCCACTCCCAGCATACTGTAGATTTAGCACAAGCTTGAAACACACAAGTCTCTGAAGGTAAGATTACTCTAAACCCCATAATAACACTGAAGTTGATAAGTCACACCGTGGCTAAGTTATTATACTTTGCTGCCCAGTACTCATGGACTGGACCGAGTACACCTCTGCTCAATGAAAGACTTTTTCAAGTACACTCTGGAGACAGTAATGCAAGGCTCCATAACTTTGCTCTTGATGCCGCGACTGTGCACGGAACTGCTGCTCCACTTCGGGTCTTACTGAAAACGTTTAGTATTAAAATCCTTTTTCTGACCGGCCAATATATTTGTGCATATAATAAATAGTTTAAAGTACAACTATACTCATAAAATGGGAAAAAAGTTAATTGTGTATGTATGTTGTGCTAAGTTCCCCAACCCTCCCTCTACCTTTAAAAAAAAAAAAAAAAAAAAAGAAAGAAAGAAATACAAGAATGTAGAAAATTCCTACTTTGAAGTCCGGCTCTTATAGCCACGAAACTCTGAAAGCTCTGGGCCGAAAGTAAGTCGCACTATTAGCAAGTTGTAGATAAGGGAGGGTGAGAGAGTTCAGCAAAGCTGCAAGCTTCCTCACCAATCAAATGGCACATTCTAATTAATTAATATAGTTGTCATTTAAGATATTCATTCAAAAATTTGGCCCTTAGAGCATTTGAAGTTTCAGTAGTCTGTAGGACAGTCGCACACTATTGGGGGGAAAAAAGAAATAATAAAGGGAAAAGATGTCAGAAATTGTGCCACCCCTACTTTGATTTGTGTCACTAGGACCAGATCAATGCTAATTACATCTAATGAGGTTCATACAAGTGTGTGTTATTAGCTACCGGTATTTATTGCAAATAATTATATTTCATGCAACGTGGTGTATTTTAATCAATGCGTTATTATTTTTAGGCTTTTGAAATTACACTTTCTTCAAGTGGAGAAAAAGGTAGTACCAGAAGATTGCCGTACAGAAACCCATACCAGACACACAAAAGATACTTCCTTTACACAAACAGGACAGATCTTCTGCAGTTCAAAGAAAATTATTTTGAGGTAATCGCAATTTTTCATTGGTTTTCCAGGCTTTACAGGCCAAGTGTTCTGGTTTTGCCTCTTACCTCTCTGTATTTCTGAAACATTCTCTTTAGTCTGTAACGCTGCCACCCTATGCTCTTGATATGTGATTTGGTTTTAAGAATTACAGTTATTCAATAAAAGTTCTTATACTTTAAAATGGTGTTCATTTTGCCCCAACCAATCAGATATTATTTAACATTTGAAACTAAACATCTTATAGGTTGGGGCAAAATTACCACAATTTTAAACAATAAGAACTTTTATTGACTCTCCCTGTTAATGCTTCAAAGGAATAGCAGAGAGGATACAAAGAACAAGCTTTGAACTAAAATAAAGGAATATCTGTGCTATTTGGTTAAATCACTAGACTTGAAGTTTAGTTCTTGGAGATTAAACATCCTGCTGAAAAACTAAAAAAAAGGGCAACTTTAGTTGAAAGCCATAAGCTTTTCTATGGTGTTTACACTCTGTATGGTGTGTTTGTATAAGAAAAACATTTAAAGTATGATGGATAGATTGTGTGGCTAGGCCGTCAGCCAATATGTAATTTCTGGTTGGGAAGAAATAATTAATGTTGCGCTGTGTATTAATATTTTGGATGTTTTGTAGATGAGCTTGTGGTGATTTAATAACTTCACCCTGGCGTTTGCTTTTCTCTTATTCCTATTATAACTCTTTTAGACAAGCATCTTTTCGGAAATGTAAATTTCTTAGTTTACAAAGATTTTTCTGTATGACTAGTGATTTATCAAACCGTTACTGCTGGTCATTTTCAGAGCTTCATAAAATAGTTTGCATAATAACCACATTTTTTAATAGGCTTCTGGCAAGGCTCGAGTAAGAAAACAAAATGAGTTATTTTTTTCTTTTTTTATGCTGTGGATTCTGTAATGCTTTAGTTACTTAAAGTAATTTGTATTGTTGCCATATTTTTACTTTGATTTGTTTTACCTTAATTGAAAT
This sequence comes from Hymenochirus boettgeri, assembly GCA_019447015.1. Taxonomy (NCBI): domain Eukaryota; kingdom Metazoa; phylum Chordata; class Amphibia; order Anura; family Pipidae; genus Hymenochirus; species Hymenochirus boettgeri. The sequence goes on along the minus strand of CM033475.1, from coordinate 179,943,405 downwards.
GTAATGGACAAATGTCTGCACATTGAATGTTTTGTTCTCTAGTAAGATATTCCACCTGAATGACCTAATGAAATCATTCTAGTTGGGTATGACAGTAGGAAGTGCACTTGTAATGGAAGTTATTTGAATGCACGCAGCAATGTTAGCTTCCTAAAGTTCATAGGAAATGACATTCAAACTGCTTAAATTAAGGTCTTAAAGAACATAGTAAATCAATACGCAGTAGAAATCCATGTGCTACAATCATTTTTGAAGTTTACAAGTTCATATTTCTTATACATGTTTTATTGAATTTGCCATTTTAAAATTGTTATAGATACACCCTTAATGGAATTAGCTAGATGAATAAAAAAATTGATTTAAGATTTTACGGTTACGGTTTTATTGCTTGTGGCACTAAAAGTTGTTTACCAACAACACACTTCCAAATGAACTATTTATTGTGCTTCCCCTCTTGTAAGAAATGCCTTAGAATATATTTTATCAATCCCTATGATGAATGGCACCAATAAAACGGGGATTCCTCCAAATCTTCATTTACCTATTTGTTTCTTTAGGTTGATGGAGGAGAAATGTACAAAATTGGTTTAAGGTTTGCACCAAGTCAGTCCAGTGGCCTGGAAGAAATACTGATTTTCATCAATGACCATGAAGATAGAAATGAAGAGACATTTTGTGTCAAAGTCAAATATGAATAAAGAGATTTGCCAACCAAATTTGGCAGTTTCTTTAAACTGACCTTGGAGTTACAATTTGAATGAACACTTATTTTATACACCGAAAAGTAGATTTCACTTTGGACTTTTAATAAGAAATTATGTGACACTAATACAATGGGGTTTATTGATTCTTCCCTACAGATGAAGCCTCTGAATTGCATCAATATTGTTTTTCATACTATTTGACAATATAATGGTTTTTATATTTAAGGTAGAATTCAATATAGTTTCACAATTTCTTCTCTTTTTACCTTGGATGCTGCATTTCTAATGGTACAGCAATTTGAGAAAATGGCAGCTTTTACTTTACCAAATTAAAGGAAAATCATGGTCTCACCTTTTTCAATCTTATAACCCAGAAACCACTGATTAAAATGATGTATTGTGTGTCTTTGTAAGTAATAAAGAGATACCTGTGCAAAGTCAGTAAAATCTTTCTCTAAAGTCATGTAATCAGTCTTCTCTACTGATGACGGGCTCTCCAATTACCAACTTTGTATCCATCTGTGCTTACTGTACTAAGAAAGAGGTTTTAATAATCAGATTCTGGGGGGGAAAGTATATTCGACCCCATCATTCTCCACCAAGGCCGTGACAATATCAGTGCAATTCATATACTAGATTACAGTCCAGCATTATCATCATCCAACTGAGTTGCACAGCTAAAAGTTTACACTTAAAGCTAAGAAAATAAATTTGTGTTGCAGTTGTGTATTCGTGTTTTACGGTACAATATTTAGTTTTGTGTTAAATCAAAAAAATCTGATACATTTCAAGTTTAATTTGCTATTTTTTACTGCTGAATTTTTAAAGTCGAATTTATAATTATTTATTTTGGTGTGTTTGTTTACTTGTTTGTTTGAAAATCTTTGCACTCATTTATTCTGTTTTGTATTTTAAAATAAACATATTTTTCAACTAATTTCCATTATTGTGTTGTTGACTTGATTTCAAAAGTCTTGTTCCCTTACATGGGTTCTTTAAAAACTGAATGGAATTTTACGATTTTCAAGTTTCCTGAATTTCTAAAGCTTAGTTCTGCAGAACTTTCTACGTTAAGATAAGAGAAGTGGAAGTGCTTGTGTTAAAACTTTTCAATCATATATCCAGCTATAAGTATATATTTTACTTCAAAATGTAGGAAAATAATCAAATAAACTGCATTTTCATAAGAGTGAAAGCAGAAAACAGTACTGTAGCTTGAGAAATACTTGACATTTTGTACCATGAATTATGTTGAAACGATGGAAATTGGAATGACGAGGGACAGATATGGACATGAGACAGATTGGTAGGTGGGGAACAAATTGGATGAGGGACAGGTATGATTGACAAAGGGAGATTGAGTGCAAGTTATGATGTGATCAGTAACAATTTGATCGGGACAGAAAGAATGGTCTGAGAGCAGATTGGAGGGGAGAGTTTAGGGGACAGACGGGATGGAGAAGGAGGCAGATTTAAAGGAAAAGGTGCAAACTAAATGGTTGGAGGACAGATTAAAAGGAAGGAGACCAAAATGGTAAGGCAAGGGAGGCAGAATAGATTTGGCTAATTGGAAAAAGGGGTCAGATTGGCTGGAAAGAACATACTAGATGGAGGACAGAACAGATGGAGAAGGAAAGCAGATTGGATTTTTGGAGGAGGAACAGAATAGATGAATGGGCTAAGATTGGAAAAGTTCGGTTAATTTTCGAACTATATGGAAAGTTTGAAAACGGACCCATTAAAGTCAATGGGAGTCAAATAGTTTGAAAAGTTCTCATGAAATACAATTAAAGTATCAATTGTAACTTAATGTAAATGGCTCTGGGACCTGGGAAATTGTCTGGGGAACACGTTTGAATATCCAGAACTTTAAAAAAAAAGAATCGATTTTTATTCTCACATCCCACATCGATTTTCGATAATTATCCTATAAACGATTCGAACATTCGATAATTATCCAATAAACGATTCGAACATTCAATAATTATCCCATAAACGATTTGAAGAATGTTCAATTTTGACTTCGATAATTATCGAAAGTCCGAGGAATCCGTGTCCGGGATAGTTGAAAAAGTCAGAGTCCGTTTGAACTTGATAAGTTTGGCTCGAACTCTGGTTCTAGTCCATCTCTAGTGGTGGAGTATATTTGAAGATCGCAAGGGTTAGATTATAATTAGAAGATATACAGAGTGGGTGGGACAGATTGGATTGGAAAACATTGGAAAAAGTATAAGGGGCAGATTGGCTGGATCAGTGGGTGAGTTACAAGAAGCAGGGAAGAAAATAGATGGACAATGAGGAGCAAAGTGGTCTGAAAGGAAAGCAGATTAGATGAAGTTGAAGCAGATTGGAAGAACAGAATAAAAGTAGGTTGAAAACAAGGGAAAGAAAAAAAAGGGGGGGGAGTAGAATGCAAATAAGGATGAGCAAAAAAGAATAATGAAGGGAAAGAAAAGGGGAAATAAACATAGTGAGGGGGAAGAAAATAGGAAAAGCAGAACTACAAAAGAGAAAGGAATTGTTGATCTTGAACGGATTAAAAAGAATGTAAAAGAATAAATAGAAAGTAAAATGGAAATGAAAGACAATGGGAGCTGCTGGCTGATTGATGAAACAAGAACTGCTGGGAAGTTTAACTTTATTTAGTACACAAAATGACTGTGAGCATTTGTCTTGGGAGCTATTTGCCCAGAATTTAGCTGTGGGCAGGGGCAATGTGCAATAGCCAGGCTGCAATAGGAATCCTACAGTGACTGTTTTATTAATAAAGACAAGCTGAGACATCTGTGATGTAAAGAATCTCCTATACAGGTTTATCTTTATACAGTAGATATTTCATATAAATACACTTAAAATATGTAGATTTTCTATGTTAATCTGTTTTTTCCAGATGTCATAGTCATTTATTTTATTTTCTTGCTTTTCCTCTGTGTTTGGCAGGATACCAGTAAACAACTAACACTTAACTCAAGAAAAATCATGTTTTAGTGCCTTTCTGATCATTCCATTTATCTCCATTCATTTAATGTATAAAAGAGTAAGACATTTCCCCAAGAGATATAATTTGTGTTGCACAGAAAAAAAAAGTCCCTGTTGTGCAATAATTACTGAATCCATATACTGATAGAAATACTGCCCGTCTTATGGGACATCATTTACATTTTGTAATGTAATTTGAAATATGAGTTATAAAGCTGTAATGACATTTTATTTTATTTGTATCATGGCTTAGACACCTCGAAATGTAGACACTGTGTTGTGTGCAGTGGTGATTAAATAAAAACTGATAATGTGCCAAAGGAATACTATTTGTAAATCAATTTGAAAAATCTAGATATTTTATTAAACACCAGTATGTTCTGTTTAGTTTAGTGTCTGGTTGTCTTCTGGGGGTTTGTTTTTGGTGGAAACTATTGGAACTTGCTAGGGTAACAGCTGTCTTTCCCCATCTCTCTATTTACTGTCTAATCAGTTGACTGTATATGAAATATAATATTGAGGCATATATATAAAATTGCGAAAGTTTGTTTGGTCTGGAAATGATGCACATGCTAACAGGGCGATTTACCTGGAAGCACTGCATCTCAGTAGCGCTCTTTCTGATCAGCCAGCGCAACTTTAACTCTTAGGTTGTGGCAGCTGCACGAGTATCGCAGCCCCCACAGTCCATTAAGCTACTCTAGAATAAGTATTTAATGCCACCCAGGGATGGATTTATACCTCAGTGGCCTGTAGGCACAAAAATCCTAGCGCCCTTAGCCTCACCCCTAAACACAGACTACACCCCAAACCACACTTATTTACCTTTTTGTGGGGAAGAAAATAGACTATAAAGAGGGTAAAAGGATCGGGAGAGTGACAGCCGCCTCTCCTACAACAGGCGCCCCTAGGCATGTGCTTAGTAAACTTAATGGTAAATATGGGCCTGACACCAAATGATAGCTGGTGTTAAATACTTGCATGAGGGTGACATTCACCCATAGCCAAGCAGCCTCTGGTAATTTTCTTCCAGGAGAGTATGTGCAACTGTGAGTGAATAAGAAAAATTGAGCTGGAAATTACATTTAACTGGGTGTCGTACTGTGGAAATTGAAGACCGGTATTGTAATCCCTTTGCAACAGTGAGTTCTAGGTTTGGGGGCGGCAGAAGGGTAATTAGATTAAATCTGAATTTTAGTTTGAGGGATGGACATACCCTTTAAGATATCCCATCTGCAATTCGTTAAGGATATAACAAAAACAGTGAAACCTTCAATTTAGTAGCCTGGACCCCCCCCTCTTTTGTCATGGCACCCAGAACTATATATATATTTTACTAATCCCCTAATCTTACTACTTGGCTACATGGCTTGTTTTAGGTAGACACTATGAGTACATGCTTAACGAATGAATGGGTCAAAGACAACCCTAAACAGACCCTCTACACAGAACAACACCACATTAAAGTTTTATAAAAATCTCTTTATTGGCAGAAAGGACAATAAATCCAAATAACCCGTTATACAATGTTTATACCCTCAGGAGCACCGTAATAAGGTTACTTTCCACAAGTCCTTTGTAAAGTATTTTGCACAGTTCTACATAAGCTGTAAGACTATGAGTACATAGTCAGGACAAATCCTTTTTATTACTTTCAGGCTAGGTTCAGACTAACGGCTGTTCTTCAGTATGGCTGCGTTACCAGTGTTTTCTTAGTGTTGCCTCTAGGAAAATGCTACATGCAAACTTTTCCTAGCAGCAAAACATCTGGAAACCCCTCTTTACCCTAAGCAAACCACAAACATCAGTCCCTCACCTCTACAAACACCTATCCCTATTCTGTGAAGTATCAGGATTTAAATTTAATTCTGCTAAAACGACAGCTAAATCAATTGCACTCGTAAACTGTTAGAACTGAATTTCGATTTAACCTTCACAGAAAAACCCCTCCCATACTTAGGGATACAACTAGGTCCTACACCTCAAGATCTGTACACTGCAAATTATATCCCAATCTTTAAACATGCCAAAACACTACTCAATAAATGGACCCCATATAAAATCTATTTGGACACATATATGTAATCAAAATGAACCTGTTACCCAAACTTCTCTATCACTTTAGAGCACTAGAGCAAAAGATCTTAAAACATGCCAAACACAAATATCACAATTCATATGGGCTAACAAGAATTATCCAAATAATCTTACAAAGACCAAGAAAAAAAGGTGTTGCAGCATTGCCCTCCCATTGCCCTCCATTTACCACCATTATTTATCAGCACGCATAAGCCAAACAATGCAATGGCATGGCACCCCGGACAGAACTAGATGGGTAGAAATAGAAAACCAGATATCACCAGAACCCTCCTTGGAAAAAAACCTTTGGCTTTTCCCATATACAACACAGACATACCTAAACCCATATATCCAACACACATTATGCACCAGGCAAAGCGCAATAACATCATATAACCTCACCAATCCACACACTTTGATGACACCCTTATACTCAAATCCTACTTCCCCATAGGAAATATACTAACAGATTGGCTAATCTGGAATGATAGAGGTATAACCAGAGTAGCCCACTTGATCACATAAGGGTGCATCATAACATGGGAAGAAGCCAAACAGAAATGGAAACTACCACCCACAGAATGGCTGAGATTTAACCAAATAACTAATTTTGCCAAATCACTGATAAACAAGCGGCAGCCAGTAGAACTAACCCGATTTGAAAAACTTTCAGGGTTATTCAATAATAGTTCTTATCGTTTTAAATGGTGCTAATTTTGCCCCAACCAATCAGATGCAAGCTTACAAATGTTAAATAAGATCTGATTGGTTGGGGCAAAATTAGCACCATTTTAAACAATGAGAACTTTTATTGAATGTCCCTGTATGTATATAAAAACCCTTGGGTCCCATTTCTAACCTATATGACATACTAATGAACCACAGATTCCAAAACAAATTACCAACACAGACACAAAGGGGAAATTGGCTAGAATCAAATCTAACAGAAGAGGAATGGATGGAAATATTTATAAATTTACGTAAATGCTCCATTAATACCCTAATACAAAATTCGAAACAAATACCTAAAAATCCCTGGACTGCTTTATTCGACAAAAAAGAGAAAGCCCTTCATAAGGCAGGAAATAAGCTATTACACCATATCTGTGCGGCTACAAGATGCATAATAGCATCCTCATGGAAATCTACAGCACCCTCTTATCAAAGTATTGTTAGAAAAGTACATTGCATTTATATTACAGAGCAGCTACTTCATGCTTCAAAGGGTACACTAAACCAATTAAAATAAATATGGGAAGTATGGTGTTTAAAAATGGAAAATGGAGAATGACCATGTATAAGAATATACAATATCCCAAATATCAAAAGTAATGAAAATATCTAAGCCGCATGGGGATCCCCAACCAGACGCCATACAACAGAAAAGTATGGATTGGATTTGTCAAATAATGTTGTTCATGGTATTTCAAATGTTTTGTCTGTTTATTAAACCAGGTCTTTTCAGTGTGTGTACTGTGATTTTTTTTCCTGCTTGTACAAAAAAAATCTGTTTATTTTTATAATGTATTTTTTCCCATAGACCAATTGCCTTAATTTGCTCATGGGCAAGCAAAACAATGACAAGCCTTAAGGGATTATGGGAACCACAGAGCTGTGCATTGGCCACTATTTACTAAGATGAATATAGCAGATTTCCAGCTGTAGATGAACCTCAACTACAGGCATCATTAGTAAGGAAATTCACACACTGTATTTTAATAATAGCTGGGGAGACATCTTTTAAACAAAATACACATTGCTCTGCCCCTCCAGCTCTAATCAGTATAATATACTTATTATCAAGAACGCAGACAGCAAATTCTATGAAAAGGTGCTCAGAGCTGTGTTTGGAGTTTATTTATAGCTAAATGCTACAGGGTTGGGAAATGTTTTTAAGACTTCTCATATTACTGTAGAACTTCTAGATCTCTTATTAACTAATGTTCCGTGGCAGCTGTGGCAGTGCTGTTAACTGTAGGGACACAAGTTTATTGCACTGTTAATTATAGAGTTCCGATTTATATAAAACTGTAATTAACACACATTCACACATCTATAGTATCATTCTGGGTTTTAACAACAGGAAAACTTCACTGCATTATGTCCTACCTAGGTTAGGAATATCCTGTTAGTGGCCCAAAGCTTGTACAATCCGCAAATAATGTGTTAATTATGTAAATGAGAGACATGTTGAGCCCTGTTAGTAAAGTTTGATGTAGCAACCCTGCACATGTGCAGGGTTGCCCAAACCCTTTTCCCTAGATGGCACTAACTAAAGGTACAGTATTCCACCCAATCTTCACCAGTCGACAGGCCATGCTTAGGACTTAGGGTTGCTTAATTGAAGAACCAGGATGACTATTACATGGGCTGGAGGAGAGTGGGAGGAATACCTTTGGGTTATTGAGAAAGAGGCAAGTATTCTTGGCGTTTGGGGTTCCTCTGCCTAAATATCAATTGTACTTTGGGTGCCAACATGCCCTTTAATCCTATATATGTATGTTTCAGTGAGTATCCTTTACAATATCTGTTTTATAAGGATGAATATAAAACCCACAAACCCCAAGTCTGCAATACTTACCTACTTCCACAATGTTCCACAATCTCTGCTAGCTCCTGCAGTGTCCTTCTCTGTCCTTACAGGTAGCATCTGTCTGTCATTTCCATAACTTCAACCTTTTCTGTCATCTTTTTAAGGATGTGGCTAAGTAAAATAACAATAATAAGTTATTCTATTTAGTTGTGTATTTATTGGTCAGTTAGGATCATATGATGTTTTAACTCACATTCATATAAAAATATGGACAAACTCTATGATCACATTACTTACCTTGGTCCCTGGAATTCCTAAACAGTGTCATTTAGCACCAACTATCCTTTTCTGAAGATGCCTATCTCTTTTCTGAAGTTTTTTGCCTTCTCTTAAGCTTATGAGCTTTTACAACTGCAGAAGAAGGAGGTTGGGAAATATCAAAAATTATAATTTACTAATTAACTGCATGTCTTGTGTCTTTAAAACTAGAAAACACTATTATCAGTAAGAGATGTTTGTATGTATTTATATCTTATATAGTGCTGCATATTCAGCAATTACAATTATTTGCCCCAAAGAGATTACAATCTAAATCTAATCACTTTATTTACACATACAACCATCACTATGTCAACAATCTACAGTATTTGTATGATTGTGGGAAAAGCCATAGTACCTGGAGGATACCTACACTAGCACAGGGCAAAGATGTTAACTCTTCTGTGGAAGTTAAAAATATTAAAGTAACAGTCTCTAAAATGGGTTTCTCATCGAAAACCTTCCCAATTCTCAACGGCACAAGGCAGGGCTGCCCTTTATCCCCCTTAATCTTCGCTCTATGTATGGAACCATTGGCCAGAATTATCCGCGAAGACCCACAAATACACGGTATCCCAATAGGCCACAAAGATTACAAAATCTCACTTTTTGCAGACGACACTCTGTTCACTCTCACCAAACCACAAACTTCTCTACCACATATTTGCTCTCAACTCCAGACCTTAAGTAGAATCTCAGGTTTCAAAATAAACCACTCCAAATCAACTATACTTCCCATACATCTACCTCCCCCGACAAGGAAGCTACTACAATTAAATTTTGACTTCCACTGGGTATCATCGCACTTTACATACCTGGGAGTTAAGATATGCTCAGACCTCATCTCACTATACGAAGCCAATTACACACCACTGATACAAACCTTAACGCAGCAACTTAAAAAATGGACTACATATAACCTTTCATTATTCGGCAGAGTCAACAGCATTAAAATGACGCTACTGCCCAAACTCCTTTATCTGTTCCGATCATTACCAATCCCCTTTAAACCCCCCGATCTCCGCCAACTACAATCCAAAATAACAAAATTCCTATGGGCAAATAAAAAACCCAGGATAAGCAGAAAACAATGCAATGCCCCAGGGAATTAGGGGGAGCCGCTCTCCCAGCCTCCAACACTACTTTATTGCTGCCCGAGTATCTCAGACACTCCAATGGAACAAAACTCTAGAAACAAGAGCGGATCTGAAGCATTGTGGGTGGGGGTGTCCTGAGACACAAAGATGTGGCGATTTGCGAAAAACTATACACAAAGTGCTACACAGGACGGTCCAATTGGACCCCTGGTCGGCCCTATTCGATAAATACATATAATTCCTCTCCTCCACCAGCAACAAGCTAGTCCACAGCTATGTGCAGCAGCACGCAGCCTACTGGCAAGCTCTTGAAACAACCGGCCCCATCTGAGACACAACTATAGCTAAAATCTGGTGGATTTGCGAAAATGAAAAAATATCCCACACTGTAAGGGGTACACTAAAGACCTACAATGAAGTGTGGTCCCCGTGGATATCTGGTATGACTGACGCGGGGGGTCTACCCTAGGGGACCTCAACCAAAGAACGGGGATGAAGCGGAGAGTGGAGACGAGGGACACAAGGAGCCGTGGGCGGCGGGCGAACCGGATCTAGAGCCTCAGGTCAGGAATGTCTAATGTTTCAATAGCCTCCACGTAAATGGAGATATATAAGTCAGTAATTAAAACATCTTAACTGTTGATCCAGAGAAAGCAAAAAGAAAGCCACCAAATTTATGAAGGGGAAAAAAATTCCTTCCTTGCTCCAAGTGGCAATCGGAAATTTCCCTGGATCAACTCTACTTTATATATCAATACCAGTAACTTGTAACATTCCTTGTTTGCAGAAACTCATCCAGCCTTTTTTTTAACTGACCAATGAACCTGCCACACAACGTCCACTAGAAGTCAGTTCCACAGCATTACTGTTCTTACAGTGAAAAACCCTTTCCAAACTTGAAGCCTAAACATTGTTTCTTCAAGTCTTAAGGGATGTCCATGTGTCCTCTGAACTGCTCTATTGGTAAACAATGCCCCAGACAGTTTATTGTATGGCCCGTTAATGTATTTATACACAGTAATCATATCCCCACACAAGCGCCTATAATTGTAACTTGAGCGTACATAATTGTAACTTATCCAGTTATTGAACTCATTGCTTTAATTTATCCAGAGAGATGGGCAGGCTTTTTTAAGTCGCACCTGCTCTCAGTCAGGCCCTGATGTGCCCAATAGAAAGATGCTCTTTATATAGGCAGGGAGTATCTTCTTTGTCAAAGGCAAGCATTTGTATAGAGTGCCATTCCCACTAGGCCACAACCTAGGCTGGCACAGCCACCAGAGGTGGCAAAAAAAAACCCCACGTCATCACAAAAGTTTAAAGGGCAACATACCAAATATTTACTTTTTTAAAATTCAAATCAATGTTTTAGTTGGGTGGCATATTCTTCTTATCACTCTCTACAATTGCAATCTGAGCAATTAATTCTGTCAGAAGGATCAAAGCCAGGACCACTCCCTTGCCTGTGCATGCCCAATATGGACAATGGGGCTTATTTTGCAGTGTGAAAAAGTGAGTGTCACTGACAGATACAGGAGTTTGGGCACACTTACTGATCCCAAAAAAATCTGTATTTTTTTTGTATAGGTAAAATATTTGCTTGCCTTGGTATTTGACGTTTAGTTTCCCTTGAAATCAGTGGGGTACTAGTTTTCATTTTTTGATGCTTTCTTGTCGACATTCATGTAGTTTGAAGACCACAATTTGTGTCACAGATCATGCTTTTATTGGAGAAAGTATGTAAACAGACAATTACACAAAGACAAACATGCTCATTTACCCAGAGCCTCTGGGTAAATGCCCTGATTGCGATTCAATATTGCATTTGCGAACGTGGGTAAATCCCGAAAAGGTTTTTGCTATTTACTGGAATTAAAATCCAGCACTACAACTAGTGCAAATGCGTTATTAAATCACGAGCGTCAGGTGCACGGGTGTCTTTTGTGTAACCCGCGCCAGACGCTAATATGGCGTCAAAGGCACGCTAACCGGATGCGATCTGGTTAGCGTAACTTTAACTCCATAAATTTGCCCACGGCTCTGGGTAAATCAGCCCCCTAAAACTTTTGTTATGTTTTTGCCCTGTGAAGTGTAGTACTGATCACCTAGTATGATCTATGCTTACTAGAAAAACTTGTATTTGTTAATGGTTCCTTCTGATCTATAACAAATACTATAGTAAGCCGGCTGTCAATGTTAGGGCCACCTCTCATATATAGGCAATTATTTTTTAACTCCAGTTGCACGCATGTAGATTCTATATGTAATGGATTAAATTATGTTTTGATTGATAATTTATTATATATATATTTCAGTAGATGAATGTTTTATTGCTTAAGGCAAAAAGTGAAAAAGTATAAATCCAGCCCTGCCTATACTGTGCTGTGATTGGCTACAGGGTTTTTGTCTACGACATCATCAAAACTTTATCTATGACATCATCAAAACTTTAAGAGTTTTATGCAAATTACAAGACAGTCATTCAGCTTTTGACTTGTGAGGTGAGTACATCCCTTGTCCCACTTTTAAAATAGTAATAATAACTGATATGGATATTGATATACTTGGAATATTTTTTAGGGAGAATCTATAAATTAAATTGATGTATTTTTAATTATGAAATGAATGTAAAAATGTTATTATTTTTAAATATGAACCACATACACAGGGTAATAAATAGTCATTGTTCTTCCAGCTGAGTACAGTGATGGATTTATATAAATATCTAGATAGAGACTGTGTAACGTTAGATTTTATTTATTTTCTCTAATGTAAATCAGGATTGTTCTGTATATTAATATGGGAAAATATCAACTCAATTTTCTCCTCCCTTTGGCATTTGTCCAAGCAGCTCTGAGGACAGTTGGGGATGTCATGTGACTTGGTAACCATAGCGACAGTTGGTTGAAGATTTTACAATTTAACACCAAAGCTAAATAATAGAAAATCAGACATTTGCTGATTGTGTGTTCACACCTCTATCCAGCCCATTTACTTTCCAATACAGTGGTGAGTGTGACCATGTAAACCCCCTTCTCCTAGGGACTTAGTAAGGCAATACAAAGGCTTGTACAGGTCTAACATGTCTCTCCCCATTAACCAGTAACCAGTACTTTGCATTTTAGAGCTGGAATCCTAATATAACAGGTACATAACCAACATATGAAATACACAATTAAAGATTGCATAGCAATGGCTTCAACTGAACCTCCCGTTTCGGCCGCGATCGCACGCGTGTGTATGAACCTTTAAATAGGGTCATAGTCATATTAACTGATTCACGTTTAGTACGCAACATTACCCCTAGGTAACGGTGGCTGCACAAGTATCGCAAGAGACCTCACGCAGCTGCCGCAACCTATTCACCAAAGCTGCGTGGCTCTGCCAGCGTAAGTATTAAGTACTGGCTGATAGCCCCCGTTAAATACTTAAAGCCGCTGACATTCACCCAGAGCTGCACAGCCCCTGGCGATTCCCTTCTGAGAGATTTACCCAGAGTGCCTGCGGATCTGGATGAATCTCCTTAACAGCATATTGTGGAAAATAAATGAAAACATGTACCCTGCAAAGGGCTCTAAGAGCTCACATAGTTTGGTCAATGGCCATTAGATGCTATACATGCCCAGTCTTATGCACTGTAGAAACATGTCACAGATGGTCACATCCACTATTAGTATCGAACCAATCCCTTACAGGACAGATTACACAGGGAGCATGTGACTGGGATCAGGAGGTGCCAAACAGTCACATTCACTAAGTTACTTCATCCATTCCATCGGGTGTTACATTTACTTTGTTGCCATTTGCTGGAGTGGTGTTGGTGTTTCTTAGGGGGATGTTTCCAGATTCTAAAGTGAGAAAATGTGAGTTAGTTCTCCTAAGATGGAAACAGTGATTTCAGCGTGTTGTTACTTATGGTAGCCCTAAATGTGTTCTAGGTTTCCCCCCCAGGTACAGGGTAGTTAGTTTACCCTTAATTTCCATTTAAACCCCAAAATACAGATTGTATTATAGAAAATAGCACCTAACATGTCACCTGCAAAGGGCTCTAAAGGAGATCATGTAATATAATTCCTATATGTACAATCTCCTGTTTTGCTCCATTTTAACCAACTCTGCTATATACAGTATTAGAGCAAAGTTCACAAGACCACCCCAAACTCCCACGTCCCACACTTACCTTTAGTCTCTGTCTATGGAATATACATCACGTCAGCCCGCCCCTTCTCCCCACCCTGCCTGGAAGCCAAAATTGCCAGGGTGGGATGTCTGAGTTCACCTTTCACTTATAGACAACAAATAAAATGAAATATATGCATACAGGCTCGAATTGGTCAGGAGGATTGTGGGGAGAATTTATAGGGGTAAAATATAATGTTTCTCTTTGATTATTGTTATTTACTTACTATAACTATTTGCATTCTCCCACCTCCCCAGAAAGCAAAAAATGGGAGCAAAGCTTTAGGTATGTACTAGTTCATATATATCTAATTGTAATATGAACATTGTGTGTTTGATTGTGATCTAATTTCCCTTATTTTATTGTTTATTTCTTATCAGCCAAGATGAGCTGGGAGGAGTTTGTGAATACAGTGAAGGTGAGTATTTCCTTTTTCTTTGTCACTATTTATATTATATTATATAGTGAATTATATATACCCTCTACTGATAATTAAGTAATGTTAAAAGTCATTGAGGAGTTCTGTGACCGAATAAAGCACAAGGCTGTAGGCCGAGTCCTTTTGTAAAGCAAATCTCTGCACCATCAGGCCTCCTTTCTCACAATGGCAAATGGCAGGACTTTTACATTTTAAAACTCATCTTTTATTGAAATTGGTTAAAATTCAGACCGTGTTCCAAAAGGGAAGCACATGTTCCTGACTGCATCCATGCTATTTATACTGTACTACTTTTGAACCTATCCTTTAATAGCGAACCCTTGTGGGTTTTTCTGCTCTCAGTTTTCCATATGTACATGGTTTGCAAAAGTATCGGCCCCCTTGAAGTTATCACATTTTGTCACATTACTGCCACAAATATGATTCTAGAACATATCACGGTAGACTTGCACTCCAAACGGTCAATGGTTTATTAACAGCCAAACATCAGCAAATCAAACAACGTTTCGGGGGGAAAAACCCCTTCATCAGGTGATCCCCGGTCTGAATTTTTTTTATGTAATATATGGTTTATTACCCTTAACTACAGATCTGCAGGCCTCTCTAGGGTAACACCAGCCTGTCCTATCCTTATAGCGAACCCTTGTGGGTTTTTCCACTCTCAGTTTTCCATAAATTCAGACCGTGTTCCAAACAAGGGCAGCACATGTTCCTGACTGCATCCATGCTATATTATACTGTACTACTTTTTGAACCTATTCTTTAATAGCGAACCCTTGTGGGTTTTTCTGCTCTCAGTTTTCCATATGTACAGTGGTTTGCAAAAGTATTCGGCCCCCTTGAAGTTTATCACATTTTGTCACAT